>LPNX010505347.1:4507-23811 GCA_001517045.1 Pseudotsuga menziesii
CCAGAAACTCGGAGATGGGGTCGAGCCTCTACCTTTATAGTACTACATATGGATCTAAGACTGGTTCTGGGTTAGCACCCCAGTTTAATTATAATTGGATCAACTGCTACGATGTTTAAAGGAACTGAGCTTGGTGAAGCTACGTTGACTAGTGCAGCTAGTTCGATGGTCACAGATCATAATACTTATACTGAAGTTACAAAAGCACCTCAGTATAGGACTTGCAAGGACTCTTACATTGAAGGACCAACAACTAGCTATGATGCTTCTAGGTATCGATATGGTACTAGTTCTAGTACCTTATTCATAATTGACGTATAAGGAACATAATTTTCCTTTGGCACGCACTTAACCGGGTTTGCTTCATTAATGGTGCAGCAGGGATAAATATGGTCAAGAGAAAATTCATGCAATTGCTTTGTTGGATCTCTGAAGATTGAGGTGCATGGCACCAATATTACTAATAGAAGGTAGACAATTTACAAAATTTTGACTTTATTGTCAAAATTGCAATTTTCCATGACACAATTAAAAATGACTAACATAAATGGCTAATTCATATTCTTCTAGCTAGTCATTTTTTATGTCATGACTAAATTAGTCACTTATGTTAGTCATTTTTAACTCTGTCACTTGTTATCTAGTCATATTTGTTAACTGGTGACTAAATTAGTCGTTAATTTTAGTCGTTTATAGTTGGGTCAATCAAAATTGCTCATATTTAGTAGTAAATCACTTGAAAAACCTGTGGTGACTAGAATTTTTAGTCACGTAGTAGCTAATTCCTCATTTTGTACTAGTGAACCAAGTGATCCGTGAATAAAGGACTCTCACTTTCGAACCCTAAGCTCATTGTTTCAATGTGGTTTTTGGTCTCCTACCGCTCTGCAACTATGCTCTTGTCTACATTGTCGCTTACCTTGAATGTCGGTAGTCTCCCTTCTTGCTGTTTCTATTTGTGAGCTTACCCCAAATGCTTGACAAAGAAGTGTTGTCACAAAACTGTTTATTACTTGGGTTTAGGTTTGTGACACTTCCTCCAGGGTTTCACCTTCGTAGCTAGCTCCATTCCGAACCTTGTGACTGCAACATGGATTTTCTTCCTCCTTGTCCTAGTACTGAGAGTAGTGGCCTTGCATTTCAGAGTTGCTGGGCGTAGGGTTTCACCGTAAAACAGTTTTCTTTTGGCTGGATGTAAAGCGACAACCCAAGCGTAATTGCTTACTGTGCTAGCTGCTTCTATACTCAGTCACTGTTGGTTGTTTAAGGTGATAGAAAACTCCTTCTCTTTTGTAGCAGATGAAAGGTTTCCTTCTCCTCGTGCTGGTGGTCACTTTATTACTTGTGGGTGGTCGCGCTATGGTAAAAATCTAGGTAATAATTCTTTATTTCGGAAATCATTATCATTGCAGTTTATTCTCAATCCACAGTTATTTATTTTGTAACAATTTTTTAACACTTTCATTCTCCTTGTTCATAGGTTTTGGCCTGTCTCCCTCTACGCGGTTTGGTATGAAGCTGAGGCACCTGCTTGTGGTTCACGGGTAAGCCCTGGGTTATCCATGGCACTTCCTCCTTGTTTGGTCCCTTATGGTTCCTTTATCACTCGGCCTCCGTGTCCTGCAAAACCCTTGTGGTTTTGGTTTATTTGGTTAACCGGTTCGCTGTTTGTTGTTGAAGTTGAACCCTCTGCTTGTTGCGGGCCTCTGGCTTAGGCCATGACTGTATAAGTGGGTTTTTATTCCTGTTACTGTGTATATATAAATGTAAATGATGGAAAGGCTATAAAAACCTCACTCTGTAGATTTTGTTTAAGGCCGAGAGGCATTAAAGAGTTAGATTCTCTCCGTTTAGTGTCTCTGTTGTATATTTTGATACTCGTAGGGTTTTACCCTAACTCGACAGTATAAGTAAAATATTTACAACTTCTTTAAAATTATCTTTAATTTATGTTGCTCTACTGTAAATGGTTTGATTGTTATTTGCAATGTGTAAATATTGGTTGAGCTTAATAAATCGAGGCTGATATTATTCTATTAGTTTATTTTCTATGCATTAATGCATTTGATTCTTACCCTGTAATATTATTTACATTTTACTTACTAGGGTTTCTGCATATTGTTTTTATAGTATTTAATTACTCTATTTTAATAAAGTTATAGAAATTGTTTTATACTTGTTAGCCTTTTGAATATAAGTAATTAATGTTCTTACGGTGTATCTGTGTAACTGATAGATTACCTCCTTTAAGGTATATAATTTATATTTAATTAATATATATTCATACTGAGAAATGTGTGTTGTTTTACTTACAACAAATATTGTTTTACAGTTGTACACATTATCTATATATTTAGTTTATTTATAGATATATAAAGAGATAGTATTTTTATTGTTGTATTCTAGTACTTTCTGCACTGAATAATTTATAGAAATACTTTCTGTATTCTATATTATCCTGTTGATATTAAATACTAGTATTTATAGAATAAAAGAATAACACCTAACTATGTTCTCTGTTTATTTAACCTTTTGTGAAGGATAGATTAGTAACTACAGATTGTGTTTAAACTCTAGCTGGATAATAATAATAATAAAAACAAAACGAATTGATTCCATTACCAATCATAAATAAAATCTAAGACCAGCTTGGTTTAACTGTAGAATTAAATCAATGTTTAACTATTCTTACTTTCAGTTTTGTTGTTGCTATACCTATAGTAGTTAAATTACCCTAAACTGGAAGAAATAAACTGTAAAGTTAAAAAGCATGTTTATTTAGTCTAATACTACTTTAGTGTAGCTATTATATTCTTCTCTTTGGTTTACAAATAAATAATAGGATTACTGAAGGTAAATACTGTATAAAGAATAGTTTTATCTACTAACACATACTACTGTCAGTAAAAAAAAATGATATTTCTTCTGATAATAGATAAAAGAAAAACATTCTATTATTCATGCTAACATCTTAATCTACATTTGCATCATACTAACTTCATTTATGTAATTTCACCACCTGTGCTGGAGTACGATCTGGATCACTCCAGATGAGGAAAAACACAGGTGGGGTTTGACTCTCATTAAGCATAAATTCATTACTAAACAAACTGAGTTATCCCATCCCCTAAATTTCTTCATCATAACTACAAATACGTCATTCAATCATACACAGATAATAATACAGGAATTAAGTAATAACAGAACCCGTTCTTAGAGCTTGGATGACAACAGCAATGGGAGGCCGTTCCTCCCTACCAACTCCTAGAGAGCGCTCAAACAGTGACTCCTCAGGACCCCCGATATTGCTCTGGTCTCCCTGGCTGGAACTAGGTGCAGCAATGATAAAGTACTAGTCCCGAGACTCAATACCAGTCCTGAACTTATTAATAAATTCCTCTCAGCTAGAAAGTTGTATCAGACCAAGTTACTGTAGTTTCTCTCTCAGAACACCTTCCTTACAGTTTTTCCCTTTTCGTCAATGAATTCCTTGAAGTGCATTCCTCCTAAATGATTCTTCTCCTGGAAAATATCTGAGTAGCCTCAGCTCTCTACATTGTGTACTTTTAAAAGATTGCCTAGGTCTTTTTGGGTTAGTTGTCATTTATTGAGCCACCTGCTCTGATCCCACTTTCTTGGGGGATCATGACCCCAAATATAGGGCAGTTGCCACCTACAACCTAGGAAGTGTTTGAGCATGTTGCCACTTGTCTTTTGCTATCCACCTAGTTCCTTCCACCATTTTTACCAGTAACACTCTTATTAACAGCTCTCCCAAGCCGTTGTCTCCACTTTTTATTTACTAATAATAAAATATTCAGAATTACATTCCACTTCTTTTGACTCTACTGAGTCCTTAGTTCCTACTTAGCATTAAATTTAACATAATGTCTTAGGAAATCAAATTAAAACAACTAACATTATTTTACAAAATTGGGGTATGTGACAAAGTCTTTCATTTTGAATTCGACAGCAAGCTTTCTTTTTGTATCAACAATCAACCCATCCATACCTATTACAAAAAAATCATCTACATATAGTAGAAGCATCACTGGGTTGCCATCTTCAACCTGGTAGTAAGGTTGGAATCTGCTTTACTTTCCATAAATCCCAAACTGGATAGAAATCTGTCAATTCTGTTGTACCATGTCCTGGGTGCCTGTTTCAAACCGTACAGGGCTTTCTTCAATCTGCACACATGAGACTCCTTGTCATGTGTATCAAAACCAAGTGGTTGTTCTACATACACTTCCTCTTCGAATACACCATTCAAGAAGGTAGTCTTGACATCCATTTGGTGTATCTTCCATTTCATCACTATGGCCAGAGCAAGTACTGATCTGATGGAAGTGTATCTGGCTATAGGTGAAAAGGTTTCTTCATAATCTATTCCTTCCTTTTGTGAGAAACCACGAGCTACAAATATTGCCTTATATTTTTCAGTGCTACCATCTACAACATGCTTGATCTTGTATATACATTTGGAAGTTACAACTGACTTTCCTTCTAGTCTTGGGACAACATCCCAAACATCATTCTTCATGATCAATTGATACTCTTCGATCATATCATCCTTCTATTCTTTTTGTTTTGCCGCTTCTTCATAATTGGAAGGTTGTTTATCGATGAAATCACATAGTAATGCTACATACCCGGAGTAGGATCTGGTCCTCTTTCTTTCTCTATGATTCTCTTCTGAAGCCCCATATCTTTCCGCACTTGGGCTATTGGTTCCACAAGTACCAGTCACTAGAGTGTGGGGAACACATATAGAGGTTAACTACAACTGACTGCACCTTCATGCATCATTTTATGTGTCTTTGAGACCAATCCCTACAATTTAAGAGCTAATGCGAGTGCCAATACCAACCCCCTTAAGTTGTTTGTAGTTGGTAACTATTTAATCTAAGTAATCCTCTAGTTACATTTAGTTAAATGTCCTCCAACTCAATTAGTTCTAGTATTGCATGGATTCATGTGGGAAGGCACATATTATCACCTACTTCTCACCTACCACAATAGTTTAACTAGTTTAACTGATCATAACTGATTAAGAGACTGAATTAGACATATGGAGTTAGACTAGTGAACTTCGATAGTGATTTAGACACTTCTAGTTAGCCATGCAACTAGATTGAGTTGTTATATTTGAATCATATCCACATGATTCGAATTATCCTTTATGTAACACTGTTGTATACTGTTGGTATTAATGAAGTTTATATTGTAATTATACTGAGCAATTCTAGTTTATTTTTTGTGAAATTTTTCTTATTCGGTGTGTATTTTTCATTCCATTACATGGCATAATAATACAACAATTCAATTACACTCATTGCTTGAATATCAATGCAACAATAATTTACCATGGTATCAGAGCCTACTCAGTAAAGCAACGATTCTTTCCAATGTCCATTGTACATCAAAAGTAGTTGGTTTTCCACATAAGTCCCGCAAAGTGTGCACTGCTAACTCTGGATTGATTTAGAGAAATCTCTACGGGCACGACGGACCCTGAGAATGTGTACATGTCGAGATGGAAGGATTGATTTTGAAATGATTGTGAATGTTTTTTTGTGTTTGCAATGATATTTTGCAAGTACGACTTCATCTGGATTCGATATTATCAATTCCTCTTCTTACTCCATCCATAAGATATTCATAATGGAAATTGAATATGATTTCATCTCTAAAGAGACAAGTTCTCTATGAGTTATTTATTGGACTTCGAAAAAAGTCTTATGAATATGAGAATGACTAGCTAAATGACGGTGATAGAGATTTTGGAACAATATGTCTAGCCTTTTCTCGAAGCTTACATTACCTTATTGATTCTGCTGAATACCCAAAGGATCCTTGGACAGAATTGGATAGAACCTTTAGAAATAAAAATAAGGATCATTATATCAGTTTAGAGAGCACACCCAACATCACAAGAGTTATTTATTCAAAATTATCAGGCTCTACTCTCTCTGATGAAGTTGTTTAAGATCAAGAGGAAGAAGAATCTTCAACAGTCAATTTGAATTAAAGAAAGTCTCCTTGGAGTGAGTCCTTCTCCTGCTGCTCTAGAAGTTTATGATATCTCATATTCTCATATAGCTGATCTAGGAAAAGACATTTGAATCTCTATTATTGAAGAAAATTTCTCCTTCCATTCTATTCAAAAACTCTCTAGTGATTCTTCTATTTTCAATTATGTGCATAATTTACCGGTGATTGTTTTAGAAAATGAAGAGGAACTTGATTTATCTCTCTCTAATGTTGCTACTGGTGTGTATAAAAGTGAATATTTGCATATTTTGGAAAGAATATCATATTTTAGGAGTGATCCTTTCACTCTCATTGATATTGAGCTTCCAGGAAATTCCTACATGAATGAATGCAGCAATACTCATAGTTTTGAAGAAGGATAAATTTTTGCATCTACCATCTCGGTGGAGCACTTGGATTTGTTCTACATTCTTGGATATGATACGAAATTATTTGGATATAATATGATCTTATTTGTTGAGAATATAGCTATCATTGATGTCAAAGGAATTCAAACGAGTTCACGAATGACAAAGAAATAACCAATAGACATGTAGTAGGATAAAATTAGTAAAAGACAAAGGATCCATTACATGGATTATCATTGATGTCAAAGGAGTTCAACAATGGCAAAGGAAAATAAGTAATAGGGTTGATGACAAGGGAAAATCAATAACAGGGTCGATGATAAAAGAAATAT
Organism: Pseudotsuga menziesii; assembly: GCA_001517045.1. Lineage (NCBI taxonomy): Eukaryota > Viridiplantae > Streptophyta > Pinopsida > Pinales > Pinaceae > Pseudotsuga > Pseudotsuga menziesii. The sequence goes on from LPNX010505347.1 coordinate 11,241, forward strand.
ATGCAAAGCAAGCATTGTAAGATCCATAGATCATAATTTGTTATCCACAAGATCCATAGATCAAACAGATCAATAGCCGTCAACGATTTCGCTAGGAGAAGGAGAGAAAATAGAGATAGATTGATCGATTCTATGATCAATATACATGAAAGAGAGAGCATTAATTAATAAATTAGATCATTGATAATTCATGAATGGAATATGTTTCATAATAACCTTGTTGTAGGTTTTGGGATCCACGATCAATCACTGTAAGGATCGATAATAAATGAGACTTAAGTCTGTGCAGGCTTAGATGGTTTAGATCATGGTAGGAGAAAATCCATGGATGAAACATGATTTCACGGGTTGGAGTTACATATGTGACAACCCAACACTACCTAAGTTAAGTCATCCTCATGATTGTAGATTATATGGTGGAAATTTAAAGGTTCCGGATATCTACAGCCAATATGGATTTCACTGATATGATAGCGAGGAGGATAAAAAGGGAGTTGGGATGAAAAATTAGAAACTAATCAGCAACAAGGTTATCGATATCAACAGACGATATTGATCATTGAATCAGATCAATGACTTCCAGTTATTTCATAGGGAGAACTAGCGCAGAATATTAAAATCTTGATGTGCGTAAAAATTCGAATGAAATCCGTCCTATGATATTTGGGGTCCACCGTCAATATAGATTTGACGGTCCTCATGGATTTCACAGATTCAACTAGTAGGTGAGTTAACTGCCAATATGGGTGTGAAACTTTAATTAAAACAAGTTTGTTCTATTTTTAGTCCATTAGAGGGAATTTCAACTCAAAATGGGCCTCCTAAGAAAAATAATAAAATAATATTTATTAATTTTGGAGGAAAAAAAGAAAAAAACTACTTTTTTTGTTTGTATTTTTGACATATATCCCTGTGGTTTTACTCAAATTTTGATTGGGAAAGATCCTTATATGTGAAATTAAATTCCACATCCAACGAACACCCACTTAGCATACTTTTGGTGGACCTCGCTACCCAAAAACAAGAAATAACTGAAAAAATGTGATGACGACATCATCATCACATTTTTCAGGTATTTCCTTTTTTGGAGTAGCGAGGTCCGTCAAAAGTATTCCAAGTGGGTGCTTGTTGGATACATAATTTAATTTCGCATCCAGGGAGCTTTCCTGATCAAAATTTAAGTAAAACCACAGGGAGATATGTCAAAAATATGAAAAAAAAAGTAGTTTTGTTTATGATACCTATCCCCAAATTTATATTAAAAATTTGTTTAAGACCTATACGTTATTTCAAATTTAAATCAATTTCATTGGCTAACACATGATGACATGGAATTTGAATTGGGGTTAAAAGGCCCATTTTGAGTTGAAATTTCCTCTAATGCCATCATTGATCTAACCAGATATATATTTGACGACCCTCAAGGTATTTCATAGATTTAACTAGTAAGCTAGTTAGTGTTCTAGATGGGAGCAAAATTTCATTGAGAAATAGTTTACTAAGAACATGGACGGTCCAGATCAATCAAGAGAAATTATAAATGCTTATCTTAAAAAATATTGATGGTAGGGAATGATTTATACACAGAGAAAAGGGAAAATTCACAAATCTGCATTTGAACATAGATAAATGGTTGGGATTGAATCCGTAAGAAAATATATGGTGGGGAATGATTTCTACACAAAGAAATGGGAAAATCCACAAATCCACATTAGATTGTAGATCGATGGTTAGGAGTGAACCCACAAGAGAATTAACGGTTCAGAAGAAAAGAGGAAGGCAGAAAGAGAAAATGAGAAATCAAGGTCTAGAATAATATGGTGTTCTGCTACCCAAAATCTAGAAGATAGACGGTTTGAAAAACATTTACATAAGATCAACGGTGCAGAATAAAAATGGCAGAAAGTCTAAATATTGAAAAGGCATGTTCAAAAAAGTCACAAACCTGCAATCTGCAATCCGTAAGATCGACCATCAGGATAACACTCAAACGAGATTGACGGTGTAGAAAGATTGGTTTAAAAAGCAGAAATCATGGAATGATATTTGGAAAAGGTCACATATCCACTATCCAATTTTTATCTGAGATCTACATTCAGGAAAAATCTTGAAATGAGATCAATGACTCAGGATGATTGCAGAAATAGAGATTGCCAAAGAACATGACTGGAAGAATAATCTGTAAATCGATTAATAGTGAATTTTTTTAGTTATTTTGAAGAATCACGAAGGTGGTAGATGAATCTATGACTCATTAATAGAATGAGGAATTGATCTCTCATGAAGAGGCACGGTGAAGAATGAAATGGTGCAATGGTGAAGAGATGCATCTGCAGGAAACGTGAAGGTATTTATACATAGAGGGATGAGTGAGAGAAATTTTCTCTATGGTCTAGATCATAGAAGAAGAAGAAGAGACCAGCAAGTGTCACAGATATTAAAAGGAAAATAAATATGGAAGATTATTAAAACATAATAGGGTTGAAGGGTGGCGCTAGGGCATGCAGCAGGCCTGCAGGGGGTTGTAGCCTCCTTCCAGTAGTTGTTGGTAAATAGGGTGTAATACCATCCTTGTATGTAGCAACAGAAAATAACTATTTGTAAATAACAATTTTGCAGTAATAGGAAGTATTGGCAGTTTACCCGATTGGGATTCCATGATAAATTTGTGTTCTGTGTGTTCTTGTTTTTCATATGTTCTAATGAATAAATTAAAAGTGCTTTTATATTGTTATAAGTTTACAATATTGATTCATCCCACCCTCAATATTGTCTAGTATTCCAACAATTGGTATCCTAGCAGGTTCCTTCACCGCAGTTTAACCATTGGAAGGAAGATATTATTTAAAAAAACCACTATGGATCAACAAGAAGGATTAGCCACTAATAGACCTCCATTATTCATAGGATAAAATTATGCATACTAGAGTGTTAGAATGAAGTGCCATCTGATGTCCCTTGGATGGAATGTTTGGGAATCAACTGAAAAAGAGTATAAAATAGGAGACCAAGCACCTACAGACCCATAGGAACTAGGTCAGTATGAAGGTAAATCCAAATCCCTAAATTCAATCTTAAGTGGATTGAAAAACTCTGTATTTACAAAAGTTATTCGATGCAAGACTGCTAAACAAGCTTGGGATAATTATCTATGAAGGGGCATCTGAAGTCAAAGAATCTAAGATTCAGAAATATATTGTCATTCTACCCTTGTATTGTCCAACAATGTAGATAACATGAGTACTAGAGTTTGTATGAGTGCCTTAGGATCACTCTTTGTTGTTTGAAGGGGGGCATTGACCTCATCAAGACCGATGATCTCTTATAGCCTTTTGGAATCCATGTTAGTAATTTCTTCCTTTAATATGTGCTCTACCCCACTTTAATCCACCTCCAATGGTTCCTCTTCCAAATTTTCAATCATGTGGATCTTCCATTCTCTTTGCAGTTAAAACATACCCCTTTGTGCAGAGAAAAAAATCACTACAAGATATTTCATTCTACTCTTGGATTTTCTAAAAATAGAAATAATGAGGGTATTGTGTTTCTAAGTTTCTTTAGTACCACTCTTTGTTGTTCAATAGGACATGAATTATATGGATGGGCTCTTTCAACACATCAATATACATGACAACTACATACGAAGGAAAAAAAATACTAAAAGCATGCTAGCTTGGAGGAACTCTTTCACATAGTGGGCCACCATGTCTTATTGCTTTGTATTGTTTAGAGCTAAGAAATAATATTCTTGGATATAAGCCTCTAAGTAGTTATAAAAAGTAAACTCAAAATTCACCCAAATAGTTATTTTCAACTGAACAACTTTATGCCATTCATTTTTTTTAGTTTTTCCGCAATAAAATGTAGAGCCTTATTGGTGTAGGGTTGTAAATGGGATTTTCCTATAATCCACCATAGGATTATTCAAAAGAAATGTCATCCAAACCCTTGAATCACAAGAAATACCATCACCTAACAATCATGTCATCCCTAACAACTACCTTGATGATATGTTATTTTTTATTAAAAGTCCATCACATTTGGTGGTTTCTAAGTGTCAATATAAATGAGATTTGAAGCACCTAAAATCTCCAATAAATTTTGTAGATAGTATAGATACCTAATCAAGGGAAAATATCCCAAGCATCCTATGCCAACAAGAATCCAACATACAAACTTTAATCACAATTACACAACTTATGATGGACTGTAGCAAGTAAACAAATATATACACTGCTAAAAGAGGACTAATGTATTGATGAATTAAAAAATGGGAAAGCACACATGTAGTCTCATTGACACCATCAAATGTGGGAATGGTAATTCTCTCAAAAAATCACTCTTTGGTATGATTTATCTCTTAATTATTTGATTTCCATGGCTTTCATGATTGATGCTCCTCCCATTAATGTTATTGCAAAATTGTCTCAATTATCGTAATGTTTCCCCACTTACCTTATCTGATATTGGGCCTTTGCTGACCTTCACTACTACTCATATGTCCATGGCCACAATCAATGTAAGTAAAAATTTATTTATCTACACCGTGGTGTCTTTTATCCCATCCAAGGTAGCCCTTACAACTTCTTCTACCAATAATGTAATTTATCACTTCTAGTATCCATTAGAGGAAATTTCAACTCAAAATGGGCCTTTTAACTTTTATTCAAATTCCATGTCATCATGTGTTAGCCAATGAAATTGATTTAAATTTGAAATACTGTATAGGTCTCAAACACTTTTTTAATATAAATTTGGGGATAGGTACCATAAAAAAACTACTTATTTTGTTTGTATTTTTGACATATCTCCATGTGTTTTTACTCAAATTTCGATCGGGAGAGCTTGTTGGATGCGGAATTAAATTATGCATCCAACGAGTACCCACTTGGCATACTTTTGACGGACTCCACTACCCCAAAAATAAGAAATACCTGAAAAAACAAAATGATGATGTCATCATTCCATTTTTTCAGGTATTTCTTGTTTTTGGGGTAGCGGGGTCCATCAAAAGTATGCCAAGTGGGTACTTGTTGGATGTGGAATTTAATTCCACATCCAACGAGCTCTTCCGATCGAAATTTGAGTAAAAACACAGGGAGATATGTCAAAAATACAAACAAAAAAATAGTTTTTTTCTTTTCTTCCTCCAAAATTAATAAATATTATTTTATTATTTTAACTATTATTTTATTAATTCATTTTAGGAGGCCCATTTTGAGTTTAAATTTCCTCTAATGTTCCCTATGAGTTGCTAATAAGAATGAATCCATATTTTTGTTTCTTCCTATGAGGCCATAAAAGCATATTTGATACCATTGCTATGAGCCATACTCAAAATCTAATTTTTAAAACCGAGACTCACAGCACAAAGTTGAAACTCAGAAAATAATATGAATTTGAAACTAGTAAGACACCAATAGTAATAAGCAGCAGAAAAAACCAACAAAAAAAGTAGTAAATTTGGCACTTACAACAATAAGTTCAATAAAATCAATGGCAATTCCAGCACTGTTCAACAACAAATTTGATCACAAATTCTAAAGCATTAACAGGGGGGAATAGTAATATCACCTGAATATTCAAAAGCTGCATAAAAAACAATGAAACTTACATAAAAAGATATGGACGCCAACACAAGCCCAAATCCAAGTGTAGTATGGACTCATGAAAAGGTATGGACGTCAACTCAAGGACAAATCAAATCATAGTATGGAATCTACCACCTACCAAAATATCTATCTTACTAAGCACTATTGTTACACATTCCCCAAAAGGACACCTTGTTGTAATCCCTAAGATACTTTTTATAGGTAATGATCCTACTTTAGCTTGTGTTTTGAATGTGGGATATCTAAACTTTACATAAATATCTGTTAAATAACATAAACGTACAACTTACTAACAAAATACTTATCTTAACATAGTTTGTTGACAAACGAAAAAGTAGAAATTAAATTTTCAGTACCTAAATCACTACAATCCTTTACATTTAAAGAAATTTTATTAATGTTACATGAAATACCTTTTAAAAAAAATGTATTGTTAACTCGACCTATTTCCTTTCACAGGTCATATATATGCATTGGTTTCCACAAAAAATAATGAATGGGGTTCTGACTATTTGTTGGAATGTTTCTTAGAGGGGAAACAAACCATTCTCGAACCTGTTACAGATGATGCAAATATTGAATTCCCAATTGGATCGATTGTTATAAAAGGTGAGTACATGACACTACCTACACAACAAAAAAGGAATGGTGGGTATGTATATCAGTATTATAGACCAAGAGAGATTGATGGACATTATTGGCAACATATATGATCTAGATGTCCTACTCGACTGAGTGCATTGTCAGGTATTACTAGATTGTCTAGTGTGGCTAGTTTGTCAGGTGTGTTATTTAAAATTTAGAATGTGTGTTGAAGCACAGTTTAAATGAGTTATCCTTTAGTTTAATACCAATGTACTAACCTATTATTGATAGATACCATTCACATAAATCCTACTATTCATAGGATACTGGACAGTATAAATAAACATGATCCTACACCCTCAGGTGAGTTATCTATAAATAATGTTTTTACATTCTCATTGGGTTCTCTTTATTTTCTTATGAGAGTACTAATATTTAGCCTTTCATGTGCCTTGGATACAAGCACGATATATGGCACATTGGAAGAGATAAGAACTACCTGGTGTGTTTAGACACTATCAAATAGAATTCAGAAAATAATTTTCATTTGAGTTGTTTCAATTTACTTTGAATGAATTTTTTTATATTAATGAACATTTAATTACATTGGTGGGTCAACTCCTGCAAATCTTGCATTGGTGGGTCAACTATGCAAAAACCTTGACCATGTGACTATTGGTAGTGTTCCCATACCATCCTTTCCCATACACGCTTGTAAGAGCCAATGACTTGCGATTATGCTGCTCCATTTGGTTTTTTTGCTCGCGGACCGAAAGTCACTAAGTCTCCATGAACCACATTTTGAGGCGACTTTCAACTCGACATAAATCGGAAACCGAAGGTCGTATTGACAAACCATTGACTCCGTTGCTCTTCTAGCATGCGATGATATATAGGGGAATCTCCACCATGTTTACATGTCTCGGTGACTACATTGTGCATTGATTTCATAAACTAGGGTTTTTCTAAGTTTCCTTGAATGCAACTCTTGCATTGGTGGGTTAAATCTGTAGAAACCTCAACCATGCAACTATTGGTAGTGTTCCTTTATCATCCTTTTCCATACACACTTGCAGGAGCCAACAACATGCAATTATGCTTCTCCATTTGGTTTTTTTCTCCTGGATCAAAAGTCACCAAGTGCCCGTGAACCGCATTTTGAGTCGAATTTCAACTCGACATAAATCAGCAGCAAAAAGTCATATTGACAAATCGTTGACTCCCTTGGTCTCCTCGAATGTGATTACATATAGGGGGGCCTCTCCACCATGTTTACATGGTCCGGTGACTACATTATGCATTGATTTCATTAACTATGGTTTTTCTTAGTTTCCTTAAACACAACTCTTCCATTGGTGGGTCAACTCTACAAAAACCTTGACCATGTGACTATTAGTAGTGTTCCCATATTTGCATTTCCCATACAGACTTGTAGGAGCCAATGGCTTGCAATTATTCTGCTTCTTCTTTTTTTCTCTACCAGACCGAAAGTCACCAAGTGTCCTTGAACCACATTTTGAGGCAACTTTCAACTTGACATAATCGACAACCGGAGGTCGAATCAACGAACGCTCAAATTCGTTGGTCTCCTAGCATGAGCTTACATATAGGGGCCCTCTCTATGGTGTTTTCATGGCTCAGTGACTACATTGTGCGTTGATTTCATAAAATAGGGTTTTTATTATATTCCTTGAATTCAACTCTTGCATTGCCGGGTCAACTCTGCAAGAACCTCGACCATGTGACTATTAGTAGTGTTTCCATATCGGCCTTTCCCATACACAGTTGCAAGAGCCAACAACATGCAATTATGTTCTCCATTTGGTTTTTCTCTCCCAGACTTAAAGTCATCAAGTGTCCCTAAACTGAATTTTGAGGCAAGTTTCAAATTGACATAAATCGAAAACCGGAGGTTGGGTTGGGGCCTCTCCACTATGTCTGCATGTCTCGGTGACTACATTGTGCATTGATTTAATAAACTAGGTTTTTTTAGTTTCCTTGAATGCAACTCTTGCATTGGTGGGTCAAATGAAAAAAAACCTCAACCGTGTGACTATTGATAGTGTTCCCATATATACCTTACACATACACACTTGCAGAAGCCAACGACATGCAATTATGCTGCTCTGTTTAGTTATTCTCTCCCGAGCTGAAAGTCACGAAGTGTCCCTGAAACAAATTTTGAGGCGACTTTCAACTCGACATAGATTGGTAACAGGATATCGGATCGATGAACCATTGAATTCTATACTATGTTGTCATGCGATTACATCTAGGGTTCCCTCTCCACCATGTTTGCATGGCATCATGACTACATTGTGTATTGATTTCATAAAATAGGTTTTTTCTCAATTTCCTCGACCATGCAAAAACCTGCAAAAAACCTTGACCATGCAACTATTTGTAGTGTTCCCATATTGGCCTTTCCCATGCAAACTTGCAGTAGCCAACAACATGCAATTATGCTTCTTCATTTGGTTTTTTGCTCCTGGACCAAAAGTCACATTGTGTATATTACAGTTGACGTTATGTGTATTACACTTGTCTTTCAATAATGGTGAACATGTATTATTGTTATTATATGTTGATGATATGATAGTTGTAGGATATATCATAGTTGAAATTAACAATCTAAAACAACAATTGGCTATGAACTTTTCAATGAAGGATTTGAGTGTTGCAAAGCAAATCCTAGGAATGAAAATGATCAAAAATAGGAAGAAAAGAGAATTAAAACTATCACATGAAACATATACTGAAAATATTTTGAATAGGTTTAGCATGAAGGATGCTAAGGAAGTAAGCACACTATCAAATAATTTCAAATTATTTTCCAACCTAATGTTTGCATGATCCTCCTTTTTCAATGCGGCAAGCTTCGTATTACCCCATCCTTGTTGGGTGAACAAATGAATGGTAATGGATATGGCTAGCCCTTGGTCCACTATTACCAATATGGGAGATTGTATTTATATTCATCTTTTTAATATGAATGATGCACAAATGGATTACTCAAGCCAAATATCATGACTAATAGGTACCTTATTTATCACCCATCACCTCATCACATTATTTATAAGATAAATGGAATTAATAAGGAAAAAAAAAATACAAAAAGAATATATTTAACATAAATAACACATATGGATATGTCATGATTAAGTCTATAATCTCATAAAGGGATATTGATTTATTTTTTATGTGGCTATTTTGTAGTGTTACCTAGAACCTCCTTCACATTGTTTCACAAGTTCAGGGGCTCATGCAGATCATCAATATAATGAAAATGAAAATACAATTTCATGTTTTTGTGTTGTGTTTAATGCCATTATAGAAAATAGAGGGTAAAATAGATGGTGGGAGAAAGTGCAAGGGATATTTTTGTTTAAGTGGTCAAGTGCCTTTAATATTCTTATTCCATAATCATCTAGGGCATTAGGATCCCTATGTTTTGATTAAATTAAATTCTAAATAATCATTCCACACAATAAACAAAGTCATCCATGTAGTGGGAATGGACTGTAGTTCATGGAAGAATCAAATAGAAGTTAAGTGCAGTGACAACAGAAAGGGTCTAAGATAAACCTTGATTTGTAGTTGTCACGTCCCCATGCCTCCGACCGGCGAAGAGGACATGATCTCCATGGCTTAAACCACCTGGGCTAAGTGCCCCATGAACATATGAATTCATAAAATAACATGCTGATATGCTGAAATAAAATGCATTGAAGTAGAAAATGCATATGTGCCATTGTTTATCATACACAGTGGAAGAAACATTCATTCATACAAGCATGTTCATCTCATAACAAATTAACAAAAAGTAAGGTTGCAGAAGTAAAATAGGCAAGATCACTTATCTTATGATGAACTTGTTCCGCAACCAGCTACGTCGCTGCAACGTTCCACCCAACCATAGGCCAGCGTGCTCCTTAATCTCTCAGGAACGCTGCCACCCCCGAGCTGGGCATGATTCTCCAAGGAATAAGGGAACATCAGGCTTACACATAGCCAAGGATACACAAAACACATAGCCAATCCAACAGAGTTGGTTTTATCAGGCCATTAAGGAGCTGGAGAAGGAAAATTGCTAAGCTGGTGAGCTTATTACAGAGCCAAGAACACCTACACCAGAACTAGCCTGACCTCTAAGACACCCAAACACACCCAACACAAGGAATCAGTCCCTTCTCTGCTACACAGTCCCTCAGGCCCTACATTCCCTTCCAGTGCTATTCGGGGGTGATGGAGAAGAAGGCCAACCCTCTAGCTCTGTCTGTGTGGTTCCAGCCACCAGTTTTATCAAGAAAAACTAAGCCTCCATCCTTGCTCCCAATACAGTCCGAGGACCAACCCTTGCACTTAGGCAATTAATTTAGCTGTCCCAGCTTAAACAGGGAAAATGAATTCAAACAATCTGTAGCAGCCTCAAGGAATAAAGACAACCATGATTCACAGCCTGGGGAAACAACAGTCCATTCCTGAATAGCTAAGCAAGCGGTTAAGAATTACACAGACCGCACACAGTCCTTGAGCGTGAAATGGCCTCCTACAGGAAATCATGGGTGACCATGACCAACAGCTCCCATCTTGCTGCGTGAGTAATAGCAACGTAGAGCCACCAATCAACCCGTGAGAAAAGGATCCGCCCACACCATCCACAAATCTGTAGAGGAAAACCTGCATGGGTGAAACCAGGAAAATTCCTATGCGTGAAAACAATGAGCAAGCAATTGGAAGTGCGTGAAGGTGAACAACCTCAGGGAGGACGCGAAATTGTAGTATGTGAGTGTTTAGCAACTCGTGGAGCCAAGAAAAAATGTCTGCATGAGGGATGAACAGAAAAATCATGGGTAGAGTGTGTGTGTGGGTGAGGACTGACAATCCTGCCACCCCACTCCTCAAAGACCATAATTGCCTCAACCACCAGCAGTCTTTCTTAATGAAGGTGGTTGGAATAAAACAAGGGAAGAAGACACATGGGTATTTTCCCTCCTTGGCTAAGGTTTGACAAATTTTCCCACATCCTTATCCTTGTGAATATAATGCCCCTTTCGATTTTTGTTGCCACGACCGTAGCTGGTTGTGTTCATTTTTAATTATAGATGCATATTTACATGAGGATAACTCAAAACGTATGCCACATGCCTCGATATACAATCGGTGACAATTTAAATCCAAAACATAACATAACCGATCAATGGTGGGGCCTTGGCCTTTAGCTCCACACCATGATCATTTAATATATACATCATGTACATCTAATGCAACGGGGTCAAAACCGGGGTGTTACAGTAGTGACTTATAATCTCAATTCTCGAATCACATGATAGTAGAATATCTCATGTTAGAAGATCTACAAGAGAATGTAGGCCTTAAAGAATGTATAAATATTTTCTTCAATGCTTATACAATGCTTATTACTTTTAGGTTGAAGTTCAACATACTACATTTGAAGAATCATAGTGGATATAGACAAAAAAATTGGATGGCGCTTATGAGAGATAAGCTGAAATCTCCGATGGGTGAACCACACAATAAGTATCATTTTAATTAAACACTTACTTAATTGAATACATAGTTAAGCATATCTATAAATATGAACCTTTATTTATATTATATGTACATATAATGTTTTCAAATATGGCATACCATGGCCATAATACAAAATATTGGATCATACTGTATATTTGTGTGTATACAAACAAAATAGTACATGTATGTATCCCCCCTATACATGAATTCTATTTATCCCCCCTTTCACTTCCAATGTCAATGGATTTTGAGAAGTCTATATTTATTTTTTAGATGCTCGATGGTGTTCCCTAGTGCTGAATAGTGTAGAAATTTAGGCCAGCAGTAGATTAATTTCACTCACAACAATTATCAATTGATCATGCAAAATTGCTAACAATGGAGACTGAATATGGAGCTGTAACACAGAATTATATTAACTCAGTGTACAATTTCCAACCCTGTAATAACATAGGTTGCTGAATATATAGAATACATCAATAGTTCGAATGCATAAGGAGGCATCCAAAACTAGCATAAAGCAGGCTTACCCAAAATAGGAAAATCCCCCATAGGTGTAAAAAGCTGATCCCAAATCTGTCATGAGGCTCATGAATTGGAAAGGGCACATGGGAAAGCTAATGAGTAGTGAAATGGAAGCTCATACATGCTTTTTCATGGAGGAAAGAGTGGAGGATTAAAGGGGAAAAAAACAAGTTCACCTCACGTAGTCTTGCTTTCCTATGTGCCTTAAAACACTGAAAAAGCAGAAGGGCACCTAGGAGGCCAGGAATAAAGTAGATTTGATTCCTAAGGCTTTCCCAAGTGCTACATGAGTCAAAGATGGCAATTTTGACCTC
>LPNX010505349.1:2111-47159 GCA_001517045.1 Pseudotsuga menziesii
CTGGGCCTAAAGAAACTCCTTCAAAACAGCTTGAATATGTGAACGGGCATCCGCATTGGTGGTAGGTTATCTCTTTCTCGGACCATGCGGAATAATACGAGAAAGGATCACTCTCTTTTCTTCAGAATTGAGAAGAGTATTCTCAGGTATAGGTTTATCACTTTTCCGGACCTGAGGAACTAAATTTACGGAAAATGAACACCCGGTTTGAGCTTAGTTTTTTCTTTTTCGTGCTCTGGACCCAAACATGAAAAAGATTCCGAGTGTACTTTGTGTCTTTGTCATGCTCGTTAAACACTCAAGAACAAAGCAACGAGTTTATTGTTGTAAGCCCCATTTCTCGTAACCAAATGGATCTTTCCGAGTGATCTTGCTTTCCTTCACACTCGTAAAACTCAAGCTATTTTATGTTGTTTTGGAAGGAGCGTTGGGTAGGTGGTAATTTAACCTTTTTCGGACCTTCCTGACTAAGTACGAAAAAGGTTCACCTTTTCTTCTTCGGAAGTTAAGAGAGTTCTTCTGTGGTTTGTTTTATACTTTTTCGGCCTCAAGAGACTAAATTGGACGAAAAGGACCCCCCTGGAGATTTCTTTGGCATTTTCAGACTCTCTAAATGTGAAAATACCACATGAGCATGTACTAGTTCGGGCTCATTAAATCCACGGATCAGTGTATCAAGCATTATTTTCCTATCTCTTCAAGCTTGTTAAAAAATGAAGAGGAAACCGAGTTTACTTTCCTGGACTCGTTAAAACTTAACATGGAAGGTAAGGAAGAAGTTTTCTCTTGTTTTCAGTAATGGCAGCATGTCATCCTTGAACATAGCACTCTTTGCTTTCCGATATCCATGTTTCAGTATACACTTGTGTTCAGCTATCACTTTGAGTTTTGACTCCTCCTCTTGTCCATTATACCTGGGGAATCTGATCATGTCTCCTACATGACAGATAAGTCTAGTTGTTCTATCTATCCGTTGTATGCTGCCTTGGGTCATCTCTGTGTTGTGCTCACTGTTCAAGGAATATACTCAATGTCTGACCTATCACCTGATCCCATCACTGTTATATCTGTTCTCCATTTACTTGTGTCTCCCTTCTTTTGCCCAGTTCCTAGTCACTCTTGTGATCCGTTGGCGGATCCATTGCCTTCCTTATCACAGTATGGTTCCGTTTCAGCACCTCCTGATGACGACGACCTAGAGTTTTGACGATAGTACCTCTGGATTCACTTTCATCATTGGTGAACTCCTTTGCTTCAGTTGTCAATTATCACTTATTGGTTGACAAACTGTTGAATCCTCTCCATGTTTGACTTCAGCTTACCCTTATTCACATGGCTTGGATTGTACTGGTTCTTTGGGATCATTTATGAAGACCTTAGTCCCTCATTTTGGGCTAAGTTGCGCAAGACCATGTTCTATTCTGATATCCAGCTCCCAGATCTTTGAAGACTCATCATTATTGTATTGTGGCTTCGATCCACTTTTGTAATATACGTGGATTCTACCCGTATCATATGATGTAATCAAATATTGTAAAGGAGCTAGTGTTCCAGTAAATTGAACATAGCATCCTCAGATATAACTTTGTATATCACATTATTATGTATTTGTTTCAGGTACTCTCTCTGCTCCATTGGATTTCTGAGTTTCTCCAGAGTTAAAGATTATAATGTATTTCGGCCATCGTTCCCCTCTGACCTCACACATTAGGGGGCATCTGTTATACACCTGAGTGGCACCTCTCCGTACGAGTGCTGATATCCCTCATGTCGGCACACAAAAGGACACTTATGGATAGAGGTTTGCCCATAACACTATAGCTTGGCTTGTCAAGAAATACATTCTATCTTCATCCAGCTACTTACTTTGCCATTTTCGCCATGTTAGGATGTATTCGCGACTCTCTTTATAGACAATTCGCGCATCATTCGCGAGTCTCCCTTACAGCAAGTCGTGAATCCATGTATTCGCTGGTTGCGCTTATACAGAGTCATTCGTGGGTTGCTCTACTACATACCCGCGAATGTGCCTCTTAACATGAAAACATAAAAACACGCACTAATGGGAGTTTAGTTAAGTCATTTTATTTAATCTCCCTAACTGCTACAACCTCCCTAACCTTCGAGAACTGCCTTATTTCACCCATATAAATGCAGGCCTTGGGGAGGGTTGTAGATACTTACACTTTGGAGCAAAGTTATGCTGGTGGATTGTTCACAGAAGTCTTTGGAGCAATGAAACTCAAAATCCTTTGGTGACAGAGGAGTCCTTGTCTCAGACGTTTGGTTGTACTCTGAACTTTCTCATTATTGATAATAAAGAGATTACTTCTTCCACATGTGTCTCATATATCTTGGTTTGATAATTGTTTATGCTTCAGTATTTCATATTTGATTTATCTAACCTGCTAATATATATATATATATGAACCACTCTATATCTGGAATATTGTCTCTGAACAGGTGAAAGAGGAGTGAGCCTTGAAGACTTTGGAAGTGGAGCAGATTGGAAGAGGACTAGAAAGGATCGAACTTCGTTTAACAAGTAAGTTCTTCTAACCCTCCTATTTCCTATTCTACACTTCAGAAGTCAATTGTCTGCAAGTGTTTGAGTATGTTGGTAACCCCCGACCTACGATTATTAGGTGCATAATCCCTTACAACAATACGCCACATGGAAAATCATGGACCTCTGTCCGCCCCATCAATGGGGGGGGGTAGAGAGGTGGAGGGGCATGTTGGAAGTGGTAGAGGTGGACGTCGTTGATGGGTCAGCGGTTTCTGTGGTGGACCTGTACTGGTTACGTCTAGTCTGGAGGTTCACCTCTTCAGTTGATAGTTTCATAAGGTGATGGATACCAGTCTCCATTGGTGGAGCTGCGACTGGTGCTGCAGGAGTAGGTGGGGGCAGGGGTGTGGTTGCAACCATTCCTTGGAGTGGTAATGGGTTTCGGAGCACCATAAGCAGAGGCCCTGGTGGCGCTAGGTTGGTTTGAGCCTATGATGCCGCATTTGTGTTCCATTGAGCTTCGTTCTAGAGAAAATTCTTAACACAGTCCTTATGCGGGAATTCAGGAGTATAGTGACCGTAGACGTTGCATAATTTATGCAGACGATTAGTCTGTAATGGAGCGGTTCGTCCCGATCAATTAGGCTATTGGGGGTTTTACATCAGCGGGTTAGCATCATTGTTGTTAGAGGATTAGGCTGTTGGCCGCCTCCTTGTGGTTGGTTGTTACCTCAGTTCCTTGCTCGGTTTTTCTTATCCTACCCTTGTGGGTTATTGGGGCGGGTTGGTTGGGAAGATTCTTCTCTGCAAAATTTTGTCCCAAGGAAGTTGGAGGAGTTGGCGCAGGTGCCGAAGTGGCTTGCATAGGTGGCGCATAGTAGATTGGAGGAGCTGGGGGGATACAAATCCAGTCATTGGTCTTGATAATGGTTGTGTCATCCAAGTGGGCGCATGGGCGTCCTGAATTGGTGCGGGCTGTGCATAGGAGGTTGTGGCTCTAGACTGAGCCATCATGCTTGAGTAATTGAGAATCTAGTTTGGTTGGGAAACACTAGGGGTGTTGCTAGGGTGTGGTGGTATCATAGGGGGTGCCGCATAGTACTGTGGATGTTGGGAGACAAAACCGATGACACCGTCTGCAACATGGGATGCCCCTGACACATCACGGTGAGAGGTTCCGGCACGGGGATCATCTGACATAATGGTGTATAGGTAGCCAGACTGAGCGTAAATTAGATCGAACAGCTGGGCCTTCAATATGGCCTCTTCCTCAGATTGGGGAAGTTCAGAGGCGACGCCATTGGTGATGGTTGGTAGCAAGGTCTTCAAGAACCAATCGAGGAAAATCCTATCATTAAGCTGGATCTTGCATAGGCTACGTCGTCACGCCACTCATGGATGTGGTCGGTGATGTACGTAGCGGTATTCTGATGGCAAGATAATAAGATCTCCACACCTTCGTCATAGCGGACAAGGAGTTGGAAATATTGGAGGAACATGAAGGCTATCGAAGTGAAATCAGGGTAAGAGGCTTGAGGTAGGTCGATATACCATTTTGCTGTAGCACTTGTGAGTTTGCATTGGAATAATCTCAGTTTGTTTGACTCATCTACAATGCTATTTGATGAGCACCATACATGAAACGACATAATGTGGTTTTGGGGTAACTCGCCCGTATTTCATTCAAACTTGGGAATACCCGAAGGAAGCTTGGTTGGCATGGGAGGCAAATGGGGTTGATGACTAATTGGGTCAATTGTTAACCAAGCCAAATCCAGAAAGTTAAGACGAGCCATGAATGGTAGGTTGGACCCGAGGCTAGCTCGGGAGGGACCGACGATGGTGCCGGGATTAGCAGAAGTAGGATGCCCCTGGATGACTGGGGGAACCTGAGGTTGACTTCCTACAACAGGGATAGTCGGGAATATCGTGGAAGGGCCACTGCCCCCAGGAACGTATGGTGGTACTGTTGGAGTTGTGGGAGCTATTCTAGGGCCACCACTAATGGGTGGTGTACCTACATCAGCATGCACAGTGGTACCTGGACCATTGGCGGTGATGTTGGTGATGATATGAGGTAGAGGTGAGGCAGTGCTTGGATATTTCCTCACAAAGGTGTATCTAGTCAATCGGAAGGGGTCGTTTATCGTTTCACTTAGAAATTCCTCTTGTTGTCCAACGACTTTGGGGTTCCTGTGGTACTCCTCATAATTAGTTTTAGGGCAAATCCCAAGCACTTTCCACAGTTGTTGCAGTTGAAACTTATGTCCCAAACCGAAAGGTTTATAAGTAAGTTGGTTACTTTTATGGTTTGTTCGGGGTCATGAACTGAGTATTGTTGGATTATTTGGTGTGAGTATATGCACTTGTGTATGAATTTGTTACTTTTACTTTCAATTATGCAATAAGAAAATAACACTGGTTTCCCTGTAAAGAACAAGTAAAGAGCTTGAACCAAAATAGTTTTTGAAAGGTAAAATTAAATCAAAACCAAGTGCAAAACCAACTGTAATACTGAGTCATTGTAACTTTTTGAATCAATAGTGTGACTACCAAACTTTTGTATCCTTCAAATCCAAGAGGGAGTGTTGGGCTCTCATCAAAGTGGAAACAAGTCCACCCATAGATCCACAGGTCACACCCCAAAATTCCCGGTGCTCAACAGGGAGGATGCGCACGTCGTGAAATGCCCAATGGTTTCCACTCCCCGTAGCTTCCAAGGTCACTTGTTTTTAATGGAAAAGAACAATAAAAAAATGGATTCTTATTACTAAGCTTACTCAACCCCCCGTCTTATCTCAGAAGACCCCAGAGGGTGATGCTTGAGTAGAGGAGGAGGGGATAAATAAGAATGTTAATTTCCAGATTTTAATAATAAAACACAGAATTTAAAATTTGCAGAAACTAACTTAGAAACAGATAGATTGCATGTATCATTCAAATAGTGGCGAATGGGCCAATGGCTATTCAGACAGGCAAAACAGACAAAAAATGGCTAAAAAACAGACAGGTCGCTTCTAGCTACAGGACAGTGGCGACTAGTCGCACAAATAGGCCACACAATAGCGACTGGATCGCTACTGAGGAAAAAAATAGCCATGACTGTTCCTTGGGAGGCAATTCATGCCTTTCGTGGCCTGAGTCGCGACATGGGTCGTGGGTTTCAGCCTGAAAGCAGCGACTGGGTTGTGCTTTTCATCCTGAAAGCAATGACTGGGGTCAGGATGGAAAACCGATTAAAAAATGAGTTGCCAGTGGCTGACAAGGATAGGAACTGGCACCGTACAGACTCAGATCGGTCTCGTGAGGGTCCGACTAGGGACGGTTGTGGAGAAGAATACCAAAACTACCTACAAAACAAGGGATCCTATGGGATCAACCAGTATGGTCACCAAAATTGTAGCCAGGTTTTCACCCTAGCTACATGCAAATGCACCTACCTTCCATCAAAGGGACATAAGGGTAGAGTTTACAATGGAAGGATGAGCTGCAAACAAACTATTAGTAACAAAAGTAAACAAATAAAAACTATCTATCAAACTAAATAAACACCAATGAGACAATTATACCTTCCGATTTCCTTGAAAGTGGGCCACTGTGCCCTAACTCAGAACGATACCGCCTCTCCACAGGTTTGGTAGTATGGAGGATGACTCAACACACAAAAATGGGAGGAGGTGGGGCAATGGAATGATTGGAAATGTGAGTATTTTGAGAATGAAAGGTTTCTCAACGTACTCACGAAAATATAATAATGGAAGGAAGGAATAAGTGAATCTTGTGATGGAGACCTCCACACTATTCTATAGTTTTTTCTTGTCCTTTTCTCTCTTTTAGGGTTTTGGAACCCTATTTATGGTTTTTATCCCTTTTTGGGGGTTTTAAACCCCTTTGTGGGTGTTTAGTTCTTTTGAGGGGTTTTAAGCCCTTTTTGGGTGTTTTAAGCCCTTTTGAGGGTTTTTTGGCCCTTTTGATATTTTATGAGCCTTTTGAGAGAGAATAAGGTTAAAACATAGTTATGGAGGTCAAAAAATGAGGGAAAAAGGATAGGAAAAATATGTATGTATATGGTTTAGGCCATGTAGATCTAGTTGAGCAATTTTTTGCATTAACAAATACCTTTGAGTAGCATAAATTCAAAGTATTGGGAAAACTAATGTTTAAATAATTCTAGTGGTCCTTCACAAATGTATTATTTGAGGAAAACTTATAAATCATACTCCTTGTTAACCAAGTTGGGTAAAACACTCATTTGTCGTCAATTACATAGTATGTATCCATCATCTAGTTAAAACAATATATACCTTTAATTTTCAAGTTGGGATACTTTCTCCCATTCATTCCATCCATGTATTCATGGGGGTCCAACAAGAAATTACCAAACCTTGATAGTACGAAGACACTAGTTAGAAGTGATATAAACATGATAATATAATGATTATTATCGTCACTAGTTATTGTATTGTCTAGTAGTAACAACAAATGTAGGGGAAGAGGTTTAAATTCAACATCCCCAATTTCATGGCCTTCCATGAGGTATAGGATCATCCTTGTACACTCTATAATTTGAGTAAATTGAAGTGTTACATGATGCATATAAAAATTGATTTCTTGAATCTCCACTCCCATAAATGAGATCACCATATATATCAATTTATGGGGTTTCAAGGTCCCTTACACAGTTAACCAGGGAAATAATGCTAAATTGTGATACCATTTGTATAAATCATAGGTAGAAATGACTTGTACCTCATGTCTTATGCCATGTGTAACACACCTATTAATGACAAACCCAAGTTTGTTCCTATTATAGATTTCTATTTGACACACAACCTTGGAATTACTGTCTTTCTCTTGTCCATCTTATCATGGATAATTCTTAAATACTCCTTTTGATATCACTCATATGCAATTTTGTTGCTATAGTAGTAATATCTTCCACACATAATGACCTTTTTTGTTTGTTCATTTTAGCTCGTGTCTTTTCTTCGAACTCTTTTGTAATTGTTGACTTCGTTTGTGCTCTCAACACAATGCATTCACTACATTTACTAAATTTGTGTTCTTTGATAAAGTCACATATATAAAATAAGAATTTTAAATCTTTTTCATTGTTGGTTGTAACATTGATGGGGTAACTGAGATTTCAATCCTCTCATTGATCTCTTTTACCATGATATTTGTTTGTAAGCCGAAAGAAATAATCTTAGAGGAGCATAAGTGTCATGCTATTCAACTCAATGTGCTTTGTTTCATGAGAAATCTGAATTTTCCATTACCATTTTATGTAGTAATTATTTGGCTACCTTCGTACATCTTTGTGCTTTGCATGTGTTGGTATTACCATATTTAGTTTTCATGTGTTCTTATTCAAATGCATGTTGGTAGTTGTATAACTTACTTTGTGGAATCTGATGTATTTCTACCATTCTTATTACTAATATCCTTTCCATCAAATCTCATATCCTTTACATTTAAAACAATATAAAAGGTATGTTGTAGTTATGGCTCTTTGACATGACAAATTTTGAAAGGAGTGAATTTAAGACAATTTCCTAATACCATTTTGGTATCTTCTTTCCATACCACTTGTAGCATTCGTGATGGTCTTCCCATCCAAATGTTGAATACAATCTTGTTTCCTACATTCCTTCGTTGCCAAAGGTTAAATTTGTTATTGTTTGTCTTACTTTGTTTTACATTCTTCAACTTATGTTCTAACCATAGCTCATTTAATTTTTTTATATGGCCTTGATACTAGCATATACTCCCCTAGATATTATTGATTAGAAAGACTAACATCCCTTATCACTCTTTCCTATAGTAGCTTCTTGTCCTTGACCCTAAACAATTCAACTTTATTGTCCACCAATTTGTTTATTGGCCATTTAACCAACAAATGCATAAGTTTATTCTCGATCTTGCATCTTTTGTAATTTACACACATATTTCTATGTAAATCCTAAAGTATATTTAACCTAGTGGATGACACCTAAAAATTTCCTCCTCGTGGACATTACATATGCTTCCAATCATGACGTGGAAGCTTATTCACATGCAACATTCATGCGTCGAAGAATCCCTTGCACACATGTATCTGTTCCTTACTCAAGGAATATTCAGGGGTGATCTTCACAATGATCAAATCTATTTGTAACAAAATATCATAAGATCCTTTTGCATCCCCTATTGCATTATCAAATCCAGATAGACGTGGTAGATGGGCATAAGGGTTTTAAAATTGCTTAGTTAGAATCACTATGCTTCCTTTCTCTATAGTATTTCCATGTAACTTTGTCCAGAATTTATATTAAAGATAAATCACTCACCCACCTTCACTTCATGTAGCAGAAGATCTACTTTGTCTCAAACAAAAAATGCAAAAGAAAGGGTCCTCTCCACACCAATTTAAATATATTTACTACTTACTTGAATTCATTCCATATATCAATATGATTAATCACATTCTAAGTTTTATTTTACTTTCCTAAGTTGTGCATCAAATCTATAATGTTCCACAAATGTGTATACACTTAATAGGCATTATCCTTCATTGAGAGACAGTAATTCTCAAAAACATAGAGTAGCATGCATTTACCTTCAGTCTACCACAACATGTTTCACTCTCTATAGATTAACCCCTTATAGCCTAATATCTTCATTATTAACTCGCAGGTTAACATAACCCCTTTTGTGAAAATTATATTGGCTAACTCTAATGAATTATGTAGTACACATTTGAAATATAATTTGTAACATTTTAAATCATGTAAAGTATGCTCTTATATTTTATGAAAAAAATAGAACCTTCAAAACATTAAAATTAGTCTAGTTTCAAAAAACCAATTATATGATAGATTATGTAGTACACATTTGAAATAGAATTTGTAAAGTTTAAACCATGTAAAGTAGGGTCTTATATTTTAGGAAAAATAGAACCTTCACAAAATTAGTCTAGTTTCAAAAAATCAATTATAGTAGAGATTTGAACTTCACACTTCCAAGCACATAAACAACAAAAATAAGAGCTTTAAGATTTAACATTGCCATCATGAGAAAGATTACTAACTTGATTGTCATTAGACAATAAGGCATTGAACTTTTTACCTTTATATATGATAATGATTTCTTAGGCCTTGGGTCAAAATTTACTATAACAATGTTATATTTAGAAAGATTGAAAGTGAAATCATAAAAATAACTAAATAAAACTCTTTTCTTCACATGCATTCGTTTATAAAATGAAAGAATCTAATATCCACATATATATCATAGTGCCATGCAATTTAGTTTTCACCTATCTTCAAACACATTAGGAATACTAGAATCATCAAACAATTACAATTAAAAAAATAATGTCTCCAATTTTTCATTTTGGTTGTTGTATATGGGTATTTAGTTCAGACCTTAGTCTTTTGGTAAACTAATACAAACAATTGTCTTACTAGCACATCCTTAACATCACAATCAATTAGTTGAACTTAATGATCAATGCCATGGCTCATGATACCTGCTGCTTGAACAACACACATGCTCCCATGCTTGAATACACAATGCAACTCTAAGACATAGACAACCAAAATAAGTCTTAAATGTTGGTCTCGTCCCAACTCCATTAGAACTCTAGAGTGGACAATACACTCCTTGCAAAGTTCATAATGTATAGGAATTTTTATAACAAATACATTTCTTAGTTACAAAATTACTAGTCATGGAGATTTGTGGTGGCCTAGAAACTCAACTAACTCTAGTAGACCTAGATGTTTATCAATTTGTCTTCCTTGCTTTCCTCACTTGTATAATGGCCAAACACCCTCCAATGAGATCATGATCAACATCCTTTGTTTCATCAAAAAGTGCCTAATATGAAGATTGTTGAAATAATGTATCTGCGAAGAATATTCTACTTGTATTTTATATTATTATTATTCTTCCTTCGAGAGATGTCATTGATGTAAATGGTCATGAGGTAAATCCTCCATTATAAGTCGGGTCATTAGTACCCAAAAGAGTTTTATATAAATGTTATTTTGAGTCTTCCTAGGTAGGTCGGCCCTAATTAGAAAACCTGGCCGACCTAGTTAGGTAATTGAGTCACTCACGTTTTGAGTATAAATAGGTGAGGCGCCTCCCTCAATTGTAGACACTTGTCAATCAAGCAAGTTCACTCCTACTTGAGAGAGAGGCTCGCTCCAGCTAAGAGGAAGACTGTTTTGGGTTGTAGAAGACTAGGAATACATCTTATTGTTCGGGATTCATCTTATCTTGGTTTGGCATTATACTTGGTGACCGAATCTATAATAAAGAAGTTGTGGGGTTTTCTCCCTTATGGTTTCCCCGAGGAAAAATCTTTGCATTCTCTTGTCATGTTGTACTTGTATTTCTTTCAGTGATCCTATTGCATATGGTTATGATGCTAAAAGTTTAAAGATCTAGTATAACCATTAAAACTTAACAAAGACTGAGTTGTTGTTGCAACAATTTTCCATTTGCAACTTGCTTTGATTTGAGCTCCAATAGTTCTGTAGTTAAAACAACATCATTTTTTGTAGCATCATCATGCAGTCCATCTCTTGCAATATTTGGAAATCAATCCACTCAACCTCCCACTTGGATCCTACTTGGGTCCCCTAATTATTCTACCACCACTAGAACCTTTAGAGTAGAAGTTGACCTATCAAGTTCCCTAAAAAAAACTTGTTATAGATTTTACAACTCTACATTGAAATCCTCTATATTTACATCTTTCAATTTTCAACTACCATTTCTCTTGTAACTTTGTTCTTTCTTGCCACATGCTTCCGGACATTAAAAAACAAAAAATAAAAAGTTTTAAGCAAAGCTTCAAAGATGAAGCTTCATTTAAGGTCATATAATGTAATGTTGATAGCACACGATAGTGTGATAAGCAGTGCTATACTTTAGCATGCCATATTAAATGTGCACATTCCAAGCATTCCCTTCAACCAACACAAGATTAATCATTCTAGTTAGAATGCGAATCTAGCGAATGCACAAGCATATGACATTAATATCCTTCAACTTGCCATGACGATTGACCTCTATGTTTGAGATATCACAGCTAACTCAAACAGATTGCCACCAAAATCATGACACTTTCCATGAGCAGTGACCTCTACGTTTGAGCTATCATACATTGCCACCACAAATCATGCCACTATTAAAAAAACCCTTGATTAGGTTAATGTTTCCTAACTCAAAAGCATACTACATAATAATACCTTAACAATATGGACACAACTTTTAACACACATTCACCTCCATTGGCATTTACGTAACCATGTTCAAGGAGAGTTTTGTTGTTCCACGTGTGAATGGGTAGAATTATGAGAATTTATTGTGCATCAATAATACCTTAACAATATGTACACAACTTTTAACACACATTCACCTCCATTGGCATTTACGTAACCATGTTCAAGGAGAGTTTTGTTGTTCCACGTGTGAATGGGTAGAATTATGAGAATTTAGTGTGCATCAAGCACCACTTTGTGTATATTAGGTGATCTCATCGGATAAACAATGTGAGAGATGAGTACTTTCATGTTTAACATACTTATTATGTCTTAATAAGGGATATATATATGAATTGATTAAGACAATTATTTGGATTAATTTGTAGACATTTTAAAAAAACATAGAATTTAGAGTAAGGTTGTGCATTATTTCATTTTTATTTTATGTTTTTAGTTTTTTAAATGTCTATTTGTTAAGATTATTATTGATTTAGTGGAGATGACGTTGCCTTCGATTCCTGTGCCCAAAGACCGGGAGGCCGTGCGGATATCAACAATGCAACATTGGATGTTGGAAAAGTTACATTAAAGTTGGTTTTTGTGCCAGTTGGTTGAGGTCAGACGCTTTGAATGAGCTCTGGCTTGTATTTTTAAATGTAGATGGTGCATCTCGATGCTTGGTGGTATTTTGAAAACAGAGCATGGTGCATGTCTAACGAGTGTTAATGACCGATTCATGCATGGATTGGAAAGGATTAATTATCATCCTTCTGTCTTGTTTTGACATTTTCTTTGGCAAAATTCCTTGGAAACAGATTACAGGACGCCTAGGACCTTAAATTTGTTCTCTGGAGCAATCTATTATTTTAATTTTCCCATCGCATTGGATTTGGATTCATCTCTGGTGCATCACGAGGTCAAACTGGTGCCTTACAGTCGAGTTCTCAAGCGACGTACTAGATTGCAAGTTGTCCAGCGTACCCAGTTCTGAGTTTTTGTCCCAGTGATGTTAGGTTTTGGGGCTTTATAAACGTTGCTCACAGTGGCCAGGGAAGCAAGAGGCGGTGGATAAGAGGTGACTCGACTTGATGCCCTTTTGTGTTCCCAAGAGTCATTTAATGCGTTTGTGTTGAATTCCAGAAGAAGTTTGAAGGAAACGGGTCGGTTGAAGCAAATATCCTTGTAAAAAAGGAGACCTCTCAAGCGCTGAGAGTAAGCGAAAATTTTATTCAAGTGACATTAGAGGCTTCAAAGTCTGTGTTATACAGTTATTTACAGAGGCTTTTACTAAGCGGAAGGAGGATATGTAAATCACGACGGGAAAACAGGATTGTGTTTTTGGCATTCGGTCTTTTGATTTTTTTTCATCGAGAAATCTAGTAAAGAGAGCAGGATTTTGGAGCTCAGAGTTCAAAGTTTGTTTCGTATTCCTCCAGTATGTAGACTTTGAGGTGACGCATTTGAAGCCTATTAAAGAACATTTTGTGAAGTTAGTTAGATCGGACTTGAAAGAATTTTGAGAAATGGTCGTCTGAGCTGATGCATGTAGTAAAATATACGGGGGTTTGTGCTCGTTATGTCTTGGCTCCACTGTTCAATCGGTATTGTATGTTTCAACATTTCTCTGTTTGTCTTTAGGCATTTATGAAAACGAATACTAATTAGGGTTTCGGGTGTTGCAATTACGTCAAGGTAAAATAGCATCTTCAGATGTTGCAAAGTTTCAAAGTTGTCTATTCTTTGGTCTTCTATTAAATTATTAACTGTTTATTTTCTTTTCCATTTTGAAGGTGGGCTTTCGTGGTTGCAGAGAATTGTGCCTAGTTGCAGAGGATTGTGCCTTTGCATCTCATGGGAATCTTTTGGGGAAGTTTAATAGTCTTTGGCAGAATTTTACTCCAAGCTTTTGAATTTATGAAAATTTAAGTGGATCCATTTCTAAATACTTTTTCTGTTGTTGAAGGTTGAAAGGTAATGCCTGTTATGCCTTTGTAATATGAAATTGAGATATTTTTCTTGCAGATAAAAGGTCTGATAAAAGAACATTTAATGCACTTTGACAGATTTAGTGGATCTTTAAGGCTAATATTTTGCTTCTAGATTGGATAGGGATTCCCTCTATGGTTAGCAAGCGCTAATCCAAAGCGCAGACACACTGTCTCGAGTTTCCTTGGAAACCTTCAAGTTTCAAGAGTTAACACGAATGCAAAAAATCAGCTTGGAAGTTTTAAATGCATATGTTCCCAATTAAAAAGAAAAAATGAAACTTTAATATATATGTTTTACATTAACTAAAAAGTTTGAAATGCATATGTTCCCAATTAAAAAGAAAAAATGAAACTTTAATATATATGTTTTACATTAACTAAAAAGAAACCTCAACCAACAAAGACTAGAATATTTTTACCCAACTAAATTAAAAACATACAAAACATTCTACAAGGTCCTCTATAGTTTCCAACATCAGCACCAATACCGTAGACACAAACTGTATAGAGGAGAGACATACTCGCATAGGATTAAGATTTTCCCACGGAATCTTCTTAGTAGCCAGCTCCCACAATACTACTCCAAAGCTATAGACATCGGAACTATTTATTACAAAGATTCCTAAGATATAGATGATCTTCATGGATCTTAGGTTGCCAGAGAAAACAATACATTTCTTTGTAAATGCTAAATTTAGCTTGACAATGGAAAAAAAACATATCTAGGTTCAACAAATGATTTTTTTTTTCCTGGGAAAAAAAGCATAATTTTATTTCATCTTTCGAGTAACAAAATTACATTTTGTAGATACACATCGTTGTGTATTCTATTAAGAAACCTGAGTAGGTCCAGTGTAATAAATACATCAAAATGCAGGATGTATGATCAATCCCAGTCAAAATCAGAATATATCTCGATCCATGTTCAGCTAGATCAACCAAACTGAGCAAAAATAAAGACATATAGTATATAAAAATAAAAGCATAGTATCAGTGAATATCTACATATATCATGTAACTGCAAAAACTGTATCAATAAAGCAGTAAAAAACCATCATAATGATACTCAATGAGGAGCCACCCCCTCAATGAACGAACGATGATAAAAAGAGTGAACAGTTCCATCCAACTGCCCATAGATCTTCCACTGTCCCATAATCAATTGTAGACCCTCCTTTGAGGCCAAGTCCGCCTCCTGGTTATTCTCCCTGTAAACATGACTGCAAGAGTATGAATCAAAGGTATATAAAATGTCTGAAATAGAAGTGAGTATATTTTCCAGCCTCAAATTTCTGCAGGCTTGTGTCTTCTTGACCCAGTTGATGACATTCATAGAATCACCAAAACAATTGAGAGTATGACACCCTTTCTTTGCTGCAAAGATGAGTAAAAGTATCAAGCTGAACAATTCAACGTAGTTATTGTTGCCTTCTCCTAGTCCCATTGTTATCTTGAAGGAATGTCCCTCTCTGAGAAACATTATAGCACCACCTCCACATCTGTTATCTTGAGCCGCACCATCGAAGAAAGCCCAAGGGGCAGTCTTATCAATCTCCACCTCTAGCGTATCTCTCTGGTTTTTAACTCTGATATGTTGCGGAAAGGCCTCGAGTATACCACTGGCCAGAATGGCCGTGATCTCTGAAGTACAACATTTCTTAGAGAAAATCAAATTGTTTCGAGCAATCCAAACTCCCCATATGACAAGAAGAGGAAGTGCTTTCATTAAATCTTTCGTGATAGCTCTTCTCCAATTTTCCCACGCCTGTAGGATGTTAATTCCCGTCCAGTTACATGGTACTCCAAAAATCTTAGAGCATTCCTTCCAAACAACAATGACATACGAGCATCTCAGAAAAATATGTACAACAGTTTCCTCCGCCCTTTTGCATAATGTGCACCAGCACGGTCCTTGGAAACACCTCTTTTGTAAGTTATCCCAGCATGGAGCCTTGTTCTCCAAGACACACCACATGAATAACCTAGATTTTGGTGGACATTTTATTTTCCAGAGAGAATTACACCACCAAACTACATCTCTGTCCACCTCCAGTGCACTTAGGTTGATATACCCTGCCTTTGGTGTGTACTTCCCATTCGGTGCCGCATCCCAAATGAAAACATCTTCTCTATCTCTCAGGATGATATGATCCCGCGATAGTGCCCTTAAATACCTTTCCAAATCCCAAGTTTCAGGTTCCGCAAGACCCAGGTCCCCAGCCCGAGTCCATGATTGTTCCCATCTTACCATCTGCACTAGATCCACTAGCTGATGGAGGAAAAAGATACCTGATTGCCTTAAAGCCAGTACAATATTTTCCAAAAGTTTATGCTGTTGTACACACCCGGTCCATGGGTCCTCCCCTACCCTAAGTTTCCTTCCATTCCCAATCATCCAAGCCAGCCCATTACCAATAACATCAAATGATTTGACAACAACTTTCCAAAATATAGATCCCCCAGCATGTGTTTTTTTTGGGCATCTTATCCAATCCTCAGTCGATTCAGGACTGATATACTTCTGAATCATCACATGAGCCCACAGATTTTCCAACTTTAGAATTCTCTAGCCCCCTTTAGCCACCAATGATTTTGCAAAGAGAAAAATGTTTTTGAGTCCCCACCCCCCTAGTTCCTTTGGGATACCAATCTTCTCCCACCTTACCCAAGGAGTCACATGTGCTTCTTGCTTACCACTCCAAAGGAAACATAAGCATATTCTGTGAGCCTTTTCCAAGATGTCGTTTGGAATCCATGCCAAAGACATCCAGTAGACAAGAATGGCCTCCAGAACAACTTTGACCAGAACTAATCTGCCAGCCCTAAACAACCATCTATGGCTCCACATCTTTAAACGCTTCTCCAGTTTCTCAAGTAACCAGACCCAATCCTGTTTCCTGTAATCATTGGGTTTTAGAAAAAAACCCAAGTATTTCAAACCGTCCTCCAACCTTTCAACATTGAAAGGAAATAAATTTAAGAGTACCTGCTCAACCATATTTAACATATGAGTGGTTACCGATGATTTCCCATAGTTTATGTTCATGCCTGTTGCTTTTGAGAATAGCTTCAGGATATCATCCAAAGTAATAAAATCCTTGACAGATCTGGAACAAAATACCAAAACATCATCCAGGAACAGTAAGTGGGTAATTTGTAGATTCTAAGTAAGCTGTATTCCAGAGAAGGTTTCTAAACGATTAGCTTCAATTATGGATCGACTTAGGCCCTCTGCCACCAGCAGAAAGAGGAGGGGAGACAGTGGACATCCCTGTCTCATTCCGCACTCTGCATGAAAAAAAGGGGATGCATCCCCATTGATCAAAACCGAAAAGGATACAGTAGTGATGCAGCTCATCACCCATCTGATAAAAGCAATATCAAAACCTAAGTGTGTTAGCAACAAATGAATGTAGAGCCAGCTTACCTTGTCATATACCTTTTCCAGATCAATTTTCAAAATCGCACCCTTGATATTTTTAGTTTTCATACTATGCAGGCCCTCCTGAGCAACTCCAATAGCCTCATGAATCTTTCTTCCCTCCAAAAAGCCAAACTATTCATCAGTTATGTGTTCAAAAAGAACCCGTTTCAATCTGCTGGCTATCACTTTTGTAACCACCTTATAGATACAGTTATAAAGTGAGATAGGTTTGAAATCATTCAAGGATGTAGGGTTGTCCACCTTCGGAATCAAGGCAATGAAAGTGGAGTTGAAGCTAGCTGGGATCAGTCCAGTGGTTCTGGTATCCTCTACCACATATAGGAGGTCTTGACCCAACAAATCATAGAGTTCTAGAAAAAATTCAATCGTCCAACCATCCGGCCCCGGACTTTTATCCTTTTGAAAACTCTGAAGTACACACTTAAGTTCTTTCTTTGTCACTTCCTCCATCAGAGCTTGATTATCATCGGCCTCCACAAACCTAGGGAAAACCTGAGCAATTCTAATAACTTCAGCGAGGGTAGCTTGTGCTGGAGCCTTATACAGATTCTTGAAATGTTCCACCCCAGGGAGGCCATACCGTCAAAAGTGTCATACACATGGCCTTGTTCATCTGTAAGACTCCACACAGTATTGGCTACCTTTCTCCCTCTGGCATAAGCATGAAATTTTTTTGTGTTATCATCTCCACATTCCAGCCACGTAGCTTTGATTTTCAGTCTCCAGGTCTCCTCCCTTTCCAGCAATAGTGTGGTCCTCTGTCCTTCCAGTCTTTTCAGGACATCCTTTTCCACCTGATTCAATAATCCACCACCCTCCTGATCATAAATCACAGAAGGTTACGCTTCCACCAGTTGTAGTTCTCTGGCATCCCTCTTTCTCTTGTCTATCGCCCATGTCTTAATCACTTCTTTCAAGTTCCTAAAATTCTCTGCAAATTGAAAAGTAGTAGTGAACCTATTCCCAGGTGCAAAATGAACCCAACCATTAGTGATCAAATCAATGAAGCTTTCATCTTTGAGCCAAGTTTTATTAAATTTAAGAGGACTTGGTGGTTTGACTGGCCAATTCTTGAATTCTAGAAATATGGGAAAATGATCCGAGAGGCCTCCTTTCCCCACCACTGTCTAATAAAATGGTGATTGTCCACAATCTTCTAAGAAACAAGAAACCGATCCAGTCTTTTTGCCACCCTCCCCTCCCCGCATCTATTGTTTTTCCAAGTAGGTTTAAGCACACTAGGTTCAACATCCAACCAATTTCTTTCCACCAAATTCCTAGTAAAATAATCAGTCAGCAAGTCAGGTCTTGCACAAGGCCCCCAAACCTCTGCCTAACCCAGAGAGAAGTTTAGATCTTTGTCAATAATCAACTTTTCTCCCCTCATCAGAGAATGGTTGAAAATAGTATCCCATAAAAGAATTCTATTTAGGTAAGGTCCATAAATATTGATAACATCAAAAGTATCCACATGTTCCAGAGCTTTGATAGATATGCCCAGGACCGAATCCATGCCCCACACATTTAATACCTTGACACTCCTAGTGTTCCAGCCTATTGCTAGTGCACCTGAGCGTCCTCTAACATCCAAAGTCTCAAAACACCAACCTCCAAACCAGCTTTCAAGCTTTGCTTTTACCTCTACACCTGCCCCCAAAGTTTCCTGAAGTGGCATAATCTCAAGATGGTCTACCTCTACCACCTGCCACAATGCTGATCTTTTTTGGGGACTAGCAAGACCCCAACAGTTAAAGGAAAGAATCTTCATCTCCTGCCCTTCTTACGGGCATTCACTGCTCTAAGTGCCCTATCAATTGAGATCTGTTTCCTTTCCAATACATCCTTCTTAGCACGAGACTGTGCCTTCACAAAATGTGAAACTCTGCCCCTCCCCTTAACAGTAGCAGTAGGGTTTTTCCCCAAATCTCCAGAAATACCTTTAGTGCATGAGTGAAGAAAATAACCCGAGTCAGTGGATTCAGTGGGAGAGTGAACCGAATCTATAAGGATTGGTTCCAAAATCGACCCAAGTGGAGGTTCCTCAACTAAAGCAGCAGAGTTGGGTGACCGAAGCTCAAGAGGATTTAGGGTTAATTTCTTTAACCCCTCCACCCAGTCAATAACAAAAACATTTAAATGTTTTGCAAATAAATTTATGGACGAAGGTAGAGTAAAAGAAGAAGTACAAGGTGCACCGACTAGAAAAGGTTCTCCAACCATTCTGCCCCTTTCAGCAACCGGCAACCTCCTCGGTGGATCCGCTTCGGCCTCACTGCCTTCCATAGATGTGATTTCCTGGCCAACAGGAGAAAGAGGAGGAGACGAGGGCACCGTGTTTCCCCCCTCATTGCCTGATAACGAGTTGCTACCCTCCTTACGTCGCCTATCCTTGACACGAGCCGTCAAGGGACAAACGACTGCCGGGTGTCCATACACATGGCATCTTCCGCAACGAAAGGGTATGTTCTCATAGTCCAGAGTCTGTAAATGTGAATACTCCTTCCAAGAAATCTTCATAGCCCCAGGGAGCTCGTTCCTAATGTTGATATTGACGAGAATATAAGCCACCCTCTTCAGATTGGTAATCGTGAAGGAATAATCAACCTCCAAGAAAGAACCCAACAAATTCCCAATATGCACAAAGTGTTCCTCAGTCCAGAACGGGAGCGGAAGGCTCGAAAGCATGACCCATGTCGGAACAACGTCCACCCTTTCACGGCTTGCATCGAAGAGAGGATGCCATTTCTTCAATAAAACTGGCACTTGTTCATAAAACCAGTTATGGTTTAGAACCCATAGCATATGTTCTTCAAGATGGAAGTTAAAGGCATACCATCCCCGCGCCAGCCCTTCCACAACAGGTACAATCCCCAACTCCTCCATCGAGCGATCTTCAACCCATTTGTTCACAGCCCTAATAGAAAGCGATTTCCCCATGAAATGCCCAACTAAAGTGAGTTTGTCCAGTGATTCCATCTTTTCCCGGCTAATATCCTCTCCCACTGTATAGTTAATAATTGGCGTCATCTTCGGCCATTTTTTCCTTCGCTTGCCCTTGCCTTTCAACCCCGAGCTGCCTTCTGCCCCACCACTGGAAGAGAGGTCCTTGGTCACCAAACTTGGGCAGCCTCTTTGTTCACGCGCTCCAATAGCGCTTCCCACAAAACCCTAGTGTGATTCTACCCCAACAGTGTCCACCAAACCCCCACTGGGTCCATCTCCGCCACGCCACAGACCTTCGTTCTGCGCTTGAGTGCCCAAAGCAACATATTCAGCCGCTATGCTCCCACCTGCGACTTGTTCTTGTCATCAGCAAAATTTCCAACTGTCGGGAAATATGGTTCCTCCGACAACTGTAGAGACCTTGGAGAACACAGAAGAAATTCCGATGGTGGTAAATCGTCTCCCACAGCCAGCGAGGGATTGCTCGCACCCAAAATCTCTGGCCAAAAGTGTCCATTGGCCTCCACCTCAACATCCATACCTCTCACTGGAGAAAAAATAAAAATACCCTCCTCCAGGGGTCAGCGGAATAGTCCAAGAGGTCTTCCTCGGTCATTTCCCACTAAAAACAACAATCCACAGTAAAATGGTAAAATAAACTTACCTCTCCAAGAGAAACCTGTCAGAGATAGTAAAGAAAACCGCCTCGAACGCAAAAACCAGCCGTGTGTCCTCATCCCTGGCTACCGTCCTGGAAAATGCCGCCTGCTGGCCTGACCGTCACAGGATGCAAGCCATGCTAGCCTGAGACTAGCAGGGAGGGTTAAAACCCTAGCCATTCACCTGCCGAAACCCTAGCCCTGCTTCCGTCCACTCTAACTTCTCAGATTCAACAAATGAAATTGCTGAATATAATATAGATTTAAACTCCTGCACCTCAAATTTGAAGAAACAAGACGTATACTAAATTACTAATACATATATCATACTGAATAAATTGACAATACATAATAAAGACACTGTTTCAACTCACTTTTCATTGGAAGGCTCATTCCGAAGAACTTCAGGAGCCATCCATTGTGGCTGTAAAACAAAAATTGTCCACATATTACTACCTCGCCCTAAAACACAATCATCATTTAATTGTATGAAAATAAACAATCAAATACAGTTCAACAATATTGTTGATTACCGTGCCTTTTCCAGACTTGGCAGTCAGAAATGTGGGATTCTTGAGACGGGATAGACCGAAATCTCCAACCTGCATTTCAAACTAGTGTCTATATGGTAGAAGCTCTTCAAAACATGCAGTAAACAAACAAAAACATGTCGAAATACCATAATTCATCCGTAGCCACACAGAGCTTCGGCAGAAGGTAGACTATAAGAGAAAGGGAATAAAGTCAGAAACCTTCACAGTCCAGTTTTTGTCAACCAAAAGATTTGATGATTTCAAGTCTCGGTGAACAATAGGTGGATTAAGATGATGAAGATGGTTCATCCCACGTGCTTGTAGACAAAATAATCTGATGAATTCAGAATAAAGAGAGAAAATACAATAGCAACTCCTTTTATAGACTAAATTCTGAAACCATCAACATGCACAAATACACTATCTTGATGGTCAAGGCATTCTTAAGCAGAAATTTCTCTCACTCACAATGTCCAGGGCCATCCGCAACCGTCATTTCCAGTCCATTCCTGGTGTATTTCTCTAAAGCAAACGAAACAAAATCCCTCTGCAATATAAAGAAAAGTGACTGCCAGTGAACATTCCTTTTCAAATATACAATTGACAAAAAGAGAAAAGTTTAAAATACAAGCACATACATCAGTTTAGAGTAAAATATTTTACAATAAAAAAGAAGTGATTGTCCATAAGCATCCTCATGCCAAAACACAAATTATAAAACTGTGAAATTTGATGGACTGCACACATTATAATGCGTGCATGCGTGTTATGCATTTGTAATCTGAAATTGAATATTTTTCTTGCATTTAGATTTTGATAGTTAAATATTTGAAATCCCGCTGTATTTTTGTTCTATTGAGAGCTTTTGAGAGCTTTTCAACCAGGTTGTAGGAGGCAACGTATATTTATTACACAGATTTAATGTGTTTTTATGTTAAAGATGATTTTGTCAATGCGAAACCTTGATAAAATTTGCTATCAAGTTCAAGACAGATAATCATGTAAACTTTTTTTATAACTTCATATTTCCTAACCAAAAAAACTTTTTATTTGACTTTATGTTTGATCCTAAAATATATTAAATTAAGTATCAAGAATAAAAGTATGCATCATATAGTTAAAATTTATGTCTATTTGTTTTAATGTTTATTAACTATTTTTTACAAATTTTATAAAAAAATTGCAAGCCCATTAATTTCACCCTTAAATTTGCTAGTGCTTCAGATTTGGCAAATTTGATTTTTTATATTTGCTGAATGTGATGACTAAGCTTATTAGGCGCCCATGTTGTTAATTTTCTCAATGCAGGTCATGAGATACGAAACATCCAAAGTTAACTACAGATAGAAGAGGAGAGCCTACTTGGGGACTTTATCAAACAAATCCTAAATATAGAAACCATGCTATACATAATAAATTATATAATATAAGGTTTGACGTGCCATTTCCTCTCTGAGAGGATGTTAAATCCATCCACTCATTCTTTGAGCAAAACAACAAAACATAGCTCAATCTCAACAAACTTATATTGACTTACCCTTAACCAAATCGATTGACAGATTGCAACGTGAAGAGGCAAATTTATGGATTTTTATGCAACTGAGTTTAGTCTATCTTATCTGTCAGCGGGAAATGGTCCTCCACTTGGCACAGTTCACTCCATTAAAGATTTAGTGTGCAACATCCTTTAGAGCATTAACTTATGTTACACTTGACACCGATACTTTGTCGGGATTTGAAAATTTGATGTTGCGTTTTGGAGACCGCTTTGTTAATGCAACGTTTATTTAAATTTTAGAGTGTCTGATAATCTGAAATTTTGAATCAATTAGTGTAATTCAACTTTTGATAGGAAGCGGGTCTTATAAATTATATTATATATAAGACCAAGAAAAACTAGCCCCTGTCACTATTGAATTTGGGTTTTAAACTTTTAGCACAAAAATAGTTCTGAAAGGTGTAAAATATTGCTGCAGTTTAAAGTGTATGTGATCATTGACTTCCTGACACAGGATTGTTAAGATAAATTAACTAAACATGTTTTATAATTGCTTTCCTTAATGCACTTCATGACTTGCATTTAATAACTATAATTCACCAACCTGGACATATACATATGTGAAAGATGGCTCTAATTTGTGTATATGTTGCTTGAGTAGGTCAGGAGGACTACAATAGATTGAGACCCTTGAGCTATAGGGAGCAAATGTTTTTTATTTTAGGAATTTTCGCTTATCAGTAGGGCTAGCTATGAGAATGTGTCCAAAAAGGTTTGTTTTGATTCCACTATATATTTTAGTGCGAGTCTCTAAAAAATTTGATATATGGCTATATTCTATTTGCAATGCTTTTTTGAATAACTAATAAAGATGATATGTAATGAATGTACAGTGGATTCCTGAGTTGAGGCATTATGCTCCCAGAGTTCCAATAATCCTTGATGGGAAAAAATTAGGTTCGTACAAATTTTATCAATCTTACATTATCCCTCTCATTGAGAGGTACATGTTAGCTTTTCAAAAGTGGTACTAAAAAACCATCTATTTTGTTAGAATCAACATTTACAGTTTTGTCATCGACATTTATAGTTTTGTCGTTGGTATTAGAATGCAAAGGTCCTGGATGTATTTGAATATTTCTCATTATGAATTTGAACTTTTCTTTTTGTATTACAGCTAAACATTCCAAGTACTTGTACTCATAAACATGTTGAAGACCAAAAGTAAGCTTCAGTAAAATAATTGAGCCTATTTGATTATGCATTCTATCCATATTTTCTTACTCTGTCTCTCATATTTTATTGAGTTCACTCCAAGAGTAAATTCTTTGATTTGTTATGTGCACTTTTGGCAGAGAATATGTTGTGCCTGTTCGAGTAAAGTATGTTCTTCAATCACCTTGTTTTCTGCAGGGACACGACTTCAAGCATAAAACCTAATTGCATTTCAAATACATCATGCAAATATTTGATTGTGGATTTCTCTTTTAGAAGGAAGTGCCCCCTTTGTTTTTCAAGGGAATAAATAATTCTAACAGAAGTATAGTTGCAATAGAAAGTGCCAAGGTTCATAACATATAAGGTTTAAGAAAAACATCAATAGTTTTACCTTTCCTTTTGTGTCTGGATCACTCTGGGATTCCTCTGGTTAGTTACAATAATTGTTGGGTAAGGTAAATGGCTTTTAGGTATCCCTTGGGGATATACTTAGTATATATTTATATGTGCTTGTCAATGCAAACCCTTGTAGCTACTTTTAACATTAAGTATATTATAATTTATAATTAATGTTCATTTTTATTTTCATCAAGTTCCACTTGATAGAATTGAAGTTTTAATTCTTCCAAGAGGGTTTAGCACCTATTGGTGTATGCTTATAGAGACAATTAGCTTTGGACTTTGGAGCATCATTGATCTCACTTCATTCAATGATATAGGCATCACCCCTCATCTTGCTTCATTTGGTGATCTAGGTGTCAAGTTATGGCTCAGATGTCATGGCTAACGATTCCATTCTAGCTTGTATTAATTCACCATATTTCAGAGTAGTTTGGGTCTTATGTCAGCACATCCCTTTAAAGTCATGACAACTAAGTTGCATGGAAACGGATCTGGTTTGGATACAGATACAATAGTTTTTTTTGAATAGCTTGGATATGGTGTGACTAGGGTACAACATATAAAAAAATAAAAGTATAATAATATGAGCTTACACAAGAAGTATCGACTATAGATGGCTGCTCCAGTTCCCATGCCAGAAGTTTGTTACATCTGCATCTTGTGTGTATTGATGGAGTTACTTTGCTTGTTATTGTAGGGCGAGGGAAGTCTCGAGTCTACTCTAGGTGCATGTTGAACATAAGTAACTTGTGCTTCCTTGTTGGTGAGACTATTTTCACTGAGTTGGGCCGAGCCTTTTTCTCTATCTTTGAGGTTACTCGAGTGGACATATGAATGGGGTTTTGAACTGAATCCATCATGGCCTATGCTTAAAGCATGTGGCACATTTACATTCTTATGAAAATTGAACTAGATAAAGTTATGTTTACAAGTTCCTTCGCACTACATTCGTCCGTAGTACATTTGAACTTATATTGTATGATGGAATAGTGCAGGGATTAGAAATATATTCCATGATTACAAGCACATACGTACCATTTAAATCAAGTATGTGCCATATGCTTAGCAAGTTGGCTCCAAAGTCCTTGTTAATGCTTATATTTAGTCAAACTTTAAGTTTTTGGTTTTGATATACAATGTAAACTATTACTTTATTTGTCCATACCAGGATGTATGGTTCCATAAGGAACCAATGGCATATTTCAAGGTATACCAAAACATATTTTGAAACATCTTGAATTGGTGGTGGTGGTGGTCATAAAATGCAACACAACACATTTATAGGACAATAAATGTGACTACCTTAACAAAATGCAAAACAATTTAAAAGTTGTCATTTGCTTATTATTATTATTATTATTACAAATATTATTTTATTTAATTCTACAATATCGTTGATATTTTAAAATATATATATCAACATTTTATGTATCATTATTGAATAAGTTAAAGAAAAAATGTGAGAATTCCCAATAATTATACAACAAGCTTGAAATGTGGTCTTTGTACTAAAGGTTTCATTAATGCCAATGAATAACGTGGGTATAGGATAAACCCCAATGCTATTCAATCAGGGAATTAAATCAGCCCGTCCTTCCTGTTCCAGAATATCTGTAATAACGAAACCCAAACTTTCTCATTATTCATTCACCTTCGGCTTTAGTGGTTCTTACAGGGTAGTAGGTAAGTGGATCAAGTGGGGTGAAACCCACTCACTATTCATATGGTAAGGCGCTTTGCTTGGGGCAAGGGCATATGGCTATGAGGAAGGAGTTATACGCAGGTAATAAAGCTTTGAAGGGGCCGGAATTTTCCTTGGGATGTAGTCATTTATATCCTTTTAATTATATTATGGTTCTATGAATGTGTGAATGTATATTAGTTACTCATATTATGTATAACCAACAAGTTATACGACATTGTACAAAGTTTGTAAATAATTGGGGAGACCAAATGACAATGCCCTGGCCAAATTAATTCGATTTTATAATTAATTTTGATGGTATATTCCTATTTTTATGTTGATTCCACAAATTTAAGTCCAATGCAAACCAGGTCCAAAATGGAATAATCACCTATGTTGTTATCTATGTCAATTTTGAATTAGGGGTTGGATTAAAAAAAACAACTTTTATGTTTAGAGTTTATCAATAGGCATGCCATATGGAGGATGCTTGCCCAAAGAATAAGGTCACTCAAAAGAGAAAAATGGAAAAATGACAATCTCAAAGGCCAAGATTGATATCAAATTAATCTTCATATAGGAGTGTAGGTCACTCAAACTTTGGATCATTGACAAGGGTCCCAACCCCTCTCTATAACTAATGCTAATATCAATGTAAACATTCAATAAGATCCAATCCACATGCATATTATTATAATTGAAAAACCATAAGAGAGGATGTGGCAAACCAATTGAAAACCCATGAGGATGTGGCAAACCAATCATTTACAATTTTTAATTCCAAAGGTTTGGCACAAGCTATTTCCAATTGCAAAATTAGCTCTAAATTCTCTTGCAACAACACGTAGCAATGTCGGGGACATTGCCATTTCGTGGCTCTTGTTATTCTACTTTTAACATTCATGGAATTATTTGTCTTATGTGTTAACTTTAACTTGTTTTTTAAGTTATTATTATTTTTAACAAAAGCGGGTAAAGTTTATATTAAAAAGTTTATGGAAATAGTGAAAATAAGTACACATACATTTTTAAATTACAACTCAACTCAAAGATCCACAGAGTTATATTCAATGA
The DNA here is from genome assembly GCA_001517045.1 of Pseudotsuga menziesii. Classification (NCBI taxonomy): domain Eukaryota; kingdom Viridiplantae; phylum Streptophyta; class Pinopsida; order Pinales; family Pinaceae; genus Pseudotsuga; species Pseudotsuga menziesii. The sequence goes on from LPNX010505349.1 coordinate 29,322, forward strand.
TCTATTATCAACTTTTAGCATCGAAGTTATATTCAATGATCTATCATCAACTTTTAGTATCGAGATTGCTACAACTTTTACAAAAATTGATACACCATTGTAAACCTTTACAAATTGATCAAGTATAAAGACACAAAAACAAAGCATGGACACAATTTAGAGAGCCAAAACCACATAGATAGCCTTATACATATCTATAATTTCCTTAGAAGAACCAAGGGAACTCGAAATTTCAAGAATGGCAACAAGCAACTTATGGACTGATTCCTCCTCCACATACCTAGAGCTAACATTCCAGGTGGACCTTAACTAGCTGTTAGCCAACATATCATGATGTAAATCCATGGTGATGTTCAACTTCTCCATCTCAGACTCTAAACACAAACTTGGTCCTCCAAATCATCAAACCTATGGTCGAGCATAGAAGCATGAGTAGTTACCTCGTGAATTGTGGAGTGAACACCATCCAACTGAGAATTCTTTCTACGTAGGTGGCTTGAAGATCACATATGTTCACTTTCATCTCCCTCAAACCCACCAATAGTTCCGTCAACTCGATCGTAGCCACCTCCTCGACCTTCATACTAACAGCATGCACAGGTTGTCAAATTCCAAACCACACCAAGACACAGCTCTGCCCTTGCAAGAGTTTAGCAGGGAGGGTACCAAAACCATCAAAACTAGAACAACTAGCCCAAAAACAACCCCCACTGAGAAACCACTAGAGAAATAAGCATTAAAACACCAAATCACAAGGAGTGAACACTCACTCTTTGGTCTAGGGTAGAAGAGCCAATGAAATACTATATACACTATAGGAAAGAAACTAAACAACCATAAAATGAGAACAATGCTCAACCAACATTGAAACAAATCCTCTCAAGGTTTCTCCCATGCGTTGAGTAAATGAGCCTTTAGTGCCATCACTTAGAAGTTTGGACTACCGACAGTGGTGTCCATGCAAGGAGGGGGGAAATTAATCCAATGTTTCCAAAACATATATAAATCCTTAGGGTTGGCCCCCATATTGAACCAAAACATATTTGCTTAGGAGGGTAGCTTGATTGGCAAGCTAATCAACTTCAATGTTGTTTTTTCTTTGGACATGCACTAGATTAGCTTCTTTGATTTCCTACACAAGATAAACAATACCAAATTGAAGCCTCTCAATGATAAGATCTTCCAGAAAAGTCCTTTTTTCAGGCTTGTGAGAATATTAGAATAGAATCCCCAATGACCAGAACATTCTGAATTCCAAGAGATACAATATATTCAAGTCCCATGAAAACATATCATTCTGCAAGGTTGTTGGTGAGTCTTCCCAAGCCCCACTTATACGTTAAGACACGATTTCCTCCAGGATCAAGAAAAATTCCACCCCCACCTGCACTTGCCAGCCTTGAACTTGTTTTTAGTTATTATTAGTCCCATGCAAAAGAAAATATTATAGTAATGGGTTTCCTTTCTTTTAATAATAAATTAAATTTTTAACCAAGATTTCCAAAGTTAGGTGGAAAATATATATTAACTTGATTTTTTTAAAACCAAATAATTTTATTTTTTTTGTAATAATATGGTTTCATTTTTTCATTGGTTCATATCATCTCAAACTGACTTATTCTCCTCGCAACGGAGAAATAAATTTGGTTGTTAAACAGATTAAAAATTAAAAATGTTGGTCAGTGGACAATTTGAAAGCGCACTTATGGCTCAAAACATTGCAGCCAATGATAAGCATCTTATTGTGTAACATTTAATGTTGCTGCTACAGGGATGTGAACCATTGGATTGATTATTGGATCATATTCGATGTTTCACATCCCTATATCAATAACATTAAATGTTGCACTGCAAGGTGCTTATTGAACGACAGGTCCACATAGTACAATGCATGTTTATCTATATGCATAGCCAACTACACTGTGCACCGAAAATAAGATTTTGTGTATGGTGATTAACACTATGCCTCTACCTTCATCCTTGATGTCCTTGATGGGTTTACCCCTACACTTTTTATGTCTCCACCCAACACCTAACCACCTTCTAGGCCTTTCCATCGTGATCTAAAATTGCTCTTATGCTTCCAATTAACCATCTTGGATTTAACCCCTATGATGCCTTCTTTGGATCATCGATAGGATCTAGCCCTTTTTCACCATGAGGCTATACATCTCTAACAGGAAGATCTAAAACAAATCTCTAACAATAATATTTGAAACTAGCAACTGGAACTCTCATGCTCTAGCTGTTTAGGCTCATATATCTGGAAATGGGTTTTTTTTTTAAAACCAGACGCAATGTTTCCAAACAAAAAGCTCTCTAAAAAGGTATGTATTATCCAAAGGAGATCTCTTATGAGAAGGCCTCTCTAGGAAGGATAGGGAGAAGGTGGAAAGAGGGTAAAACAAGCATGAGAGCGAAGAAGTAAGTCGAGGAAAGTCCATAAGCACTTCAAAGGAGCACTTCGAAGGATTAAAAGAGACTAAAGCGCTTCAAAGGAATAAGTAGCTTCCTTTTGTCTTAAATCTTTGTCTGGATTTATATCTAGTAGCTGCCTTAAAAAAAGGAGGTGGTGAAAGGATATGCTTTGAGTAAAGGAGATGTTGAAAGGATATGCCGTGGACACAACGCTTGGAACATAACTCCCACACATATAGAACTTTTATCCCTTCCAACAAATGGAGAAACAAATATAGAACATGATCCAAGTTAAATTGAACATTGGAACATGGTTAACGTACTCGAGGCGAGAACGAGCATGAGCCGTGGGTTTCGACGGCTTCTCGCAATGACACGAAAACCTTAAAAAATGGTGCATGCAAAAGCTAGAACAAAAAACCCACAAATAATTTAAGTTATTGACATGACTATAGGAACACCATCGGACATGATAGGTGCACCAAAAAAATGTTTGGATAAATTTTAAAAGATTGTGCACATCAACCATGAAGACGGAAGTTCTAGTTCCTGAATATATCAACAACTTGAACTTCCTTCTCAGATTATTATGCTCTTAAGATTTTTCCTAGTTGGTCAACTCAAAACAAGGATGAGGAGATAGAGGGACATTTGAATTTGATGAAGGATGGGCTGAGTATGTAGAAACACACAGTAATAATCTCTCGCATCTATTCATATCTACAATACTCAATTGCCTGTATGATTTCAAGTTACAAAAGGATAAGAAACACACAATTGTAATATAATACAATACGTCGGAATTTAGGCCCAACTTTATTCTTCATTCTACTAATATTCATACACATTATTAAATTAGAATGACACTAAAAGTCTCTCTATTACCAAGTGAGCCATAATAACCAATGACAAAATTGATTGCATTGTTCCCTCTACTTTTGTAAGGAATGATAGCTGCCTAAAAATAATCTTACAAAATGTGACACTAATATCAAGTTTTATAGTATTCAAAAGCACAAAAACTAATCATATTACCACTTGTGACACTAGTACAATGTGTCAAGTTTTAGGGTATTTAGAAGAGGAAAAACTTTAATCATCAATCAGGTAAATAATGGAAAGCCATTCCTCTTGGCATGTGACAGATTTATCATCTATTTCAGGTCAACAAGTTCCCAAAAATATAAACAATATGACAAGGAAAATATAAACCAATACTAATATCATTAGACTTCGAGGAAGAGATTAAATGTGCATAATGTCTGTAAACGTTTACGCGTGTCCAGTGGTATCTCAACAATCCACACCCTCTCCTGCTCGAACCCGAGTTGAGATGAAAACGTTTAGGGTTAGATTTTGGTCTGATACAAGGAAGAAAATTCAGGAAAGGGTGAATTAAGAAAAGTAGAGAGGTATGCAAATGGGGTGTCTCAAAGGATTCAAATCATTAGAAATTAATCATTTTCTTATAAATAATAAAAAAGGGTAAAAGAGGTAAAGTTGTTTGCTCCAACAAGACGATGCTATTTAAAATAGGTAAATGTGAGGAATCCATGCTACATGAAAGAAATGTTGGAAATTTGGCATTGAAAGAACCGAGGTGAAAAATATCAAATGAGAAAAGTGGTAAGCAACACTACATCGTGAACAATATCAACTTAGAAATGTGGTCAGACACTCATAATTGTGGTTGATATCTGGCTATCAAGTATTCAAAACTCTAACAATAAACACTGTCAAAATCTCTTGATACCGCTAAATACATATTCTTTCATATGTCTTAGGGGAGTGGCTAAACTATCAAAGCATGTCATATAGATTAGTTTTTGGAAAACAACAATGTGTGTGTGTGTGTCATTTTTGAATACGTTTTGGTTTCCATAACCCACTATTTTCTCCTTGTAGGGACTATTTGGATTTGTCAATGGTATGTAACTGTTATGCTTCTTTGGTTGAATAAGGATCTCTCGTCTGACCAAGCTGTCCACTATTAAGTAGAAAACCAAGAGAAGCCTATCCATGGGTTATACTCTTAACAACCTTCAAATGTCACATTGCAATCTAACCAATAGTCAAGGGTTCAGGTGATATTCTAACATTGTATTGATTATCCTCATATGTATTTTTTAAGAGAGTAAGTGTTATGATTTTCATTATTGAATGAATGAAGTTATGAATGGTGCTAAATGAGTCACTGTCAATATAGATACATGCATTTTCGTTGGCTTGAGAAATGTTTAAGGATGTGAAGGGCCTACCTATTTGAATATACTATGTGTATTCAATGCCATTGAATTTAACAACTTCAGTGGTTTTCATGGAGCTTTTGAAGGGCACTTTTGCATTACCAACATCTGATTTCCACACACTCTAGTTGGAAAATAACTCAACCAACCAAGGAGGTGAATAACTTAATCTCTAACCAGTGCTCTATATTTTCTCACCACATTTCTAACCTAATATTGTCCATGATTCAAAGCTTTGGATGCCCAGTTCTAAACATTGCCTTCATGCATAATGGATTTGTGGCACTTGCCTATTTAAAAAACACAAGCTTGTTGAAGTTTATGCCATGTGTTTCAATTGTATGTTGGTGATTCAAAGGTGTATGCATGTTCATGTGTCTATGTGTTAATTAATAGGGACATGGAATATAATGAAACATTCATTGATGGTAATCCTAGGAAATATCACTACAAGCATTGATGACATAAGAGCTTCTTCTCTAGGTTGGTCAAAGAACTCCAGGAGTCCAACATAGCTCTTGAATGGTTATCAAGGAGCTCTTGGGCACTTTTGTGGACACTTTCCTATAGAGTACTGGCTGTCGCGATGGTTGTTACATGGTTTCATAAATCCTCTCCTCAACTCTATCTACTACGTCTACAACTTCAAATGTGATTGTGTGCCTATTCGTTCTTTTCAACATCACCACCGACTTTGCATTTTCCTATCGATAGAATTTTTCTTCTATCTATACTCATATATCATGATATTCTAGGTTATTCAAGGAAAACACAAGGAACAATTACAGGCATCCATTCATCAATATTCCAATTCTGCATCTTTTATTGGCAATTAACTCACGGGGTTCAAACTCCACGCCTTCTATTAAACACTCCAATCCATTCTCCATCATCAACTTTGATTACTGATTCGGGGTTAGTTCCCAAACATCCTCTTCTTCGTTAAATTACCATCCAAAGGGCAAAATTACCCTTCATGAATGGACCCCCTTTTCTATCAGATTTCTTACTCAAACTTGTGTCTCGTATCAGAACTCCTCTCTCACCAAAACACTGGATCAACTTGGTTTTTGGTAACTCTTGACTGGTTAATTTGGATGACATGCCATTTCTTCAACAATTAAGATGCCATCAATAGATTCTAAGAACTAGAAGTATGGTAAGGTTATATATACTCAAGTGCCAAAAATCCTCTTTCCTTCAACACAAAGAATCGACAAATTGCAACAATATCACTAAGAGACTTTTCCAATAATCATGAAGACTCATTTACCTTCATATACCATACAAAACTATTTTGATTCTTAGCATAACCTTGATGCTTGAAACACCATTATTTCACTCACATTAGAGACACAATCTCTTTCAGTAGTCTTGCCTTAAGGACATGCTTAATGATCATCCAACATCTTCAATCTACAGGAGTTTGTCTCTCAGACATATTCTACTTAATAAAATCATGCATGGAAATCACATTAGTACAACATTCATGCACACATATTAGAAATACATAATTTTATTAAAACGTAACTCTTTAGATGGTTTCAAACCTAGAAATCTTCTACTTCTCTATATTTTACCTCTACTCTGGCTTGATTACACAAATTCTTGGCTAACTTCTTGGCATTGGCCACCCTCATTCTCTACATACTAATAAATTTACAATACAAAGAAGTAATATAACTTCCAAATCAACTCAAATCCTATTAAGATTCACAAATATACATGTTAATCTTAATCTCTCTCTAAATACATATAATCTTCTAACTACACATATTTTCTCATATTATCTGGCATTTAAGAAGTCAAAGACTCCCTACGTGGAATTAATCTTGACTCTTCTAGACACCTATTAAAATATTAGAAAAATACAATAAGTATACCAAGGGAATCCACTCCCTTTCATAAATTTCAAGACAACCCAAGGTTTGATCAACAAATGTTGATTTTAAGAATGATGCTCCTGCATCATTAGGTCAGAGTGGAATCTCGAGGACTTGGCAAATTAATCTTCAGAGGAAGGTTTATTTGACCTTGACATGGTGTTAATTTTATACCTTTAAAGAGAGAAAGACTGGGTTGAGAGTCATTTATTATTTATCTAGATATCTATATTTGTTTAAGCAAGTAATTAAGCGAGCAATACTATGAAACCTATTTGTTCCTCACTATTCGTCCCAATTATTAGGTCCATTCCAGTTCACCTACCTGAACACATATTACTAACTATATCAACAACACACCATCAAATCAACTACAATTTCTCAGATCATACACTACCCAATCAATTGGTATAGTTGATTGTCATGAAGAGCAAGCTCCCAACCCCTTTTTAATCCCTTTCCACCTATGTCCAAATTCTTCTTGTTAGTAATGGTACTAAGTGTTAAATTCCATTGTATCTAAGGAGTTAATATTTGTTGGGAATTCCAAGGAAAAGAAAGGGCAGATCAAAATATTAGAGACCAGAGCAAGAATTTAAAGTGCTTTTCTCAATATTGAAGAGTGAGACACTTACTCATTCAAACTTACTGCATATCTATTTCCATAAACCTAAACACTAAATCCAATTAAAAGAAAAGTATAATATTGTTTTAACTAACCACTTGTCCATAAACTTAAATCCACTTCAAAAGAAAAGTATAATATTTTTGACTAACCACCTCTCCATAAGCCTAAATCCACTTCAAAGAAAACTATAATACCGTTATCAACTAACCACTTGTCCTTAAACCTAAATCCACTTCAAATAAAACTATAATATTGTTATCAACTAACCACTTTGTTACGTTGCACTTGTTCCCAATGCACCTTTAGGTGTATCCTAGGGAGAGAGGGCCATTTTTTCGACCAGGAAGGGTTTTATTGAGTGATGGAGGTCATGGTAGGATCCTTTGGTCCTTGTTTATGGGTACTATGGATTAATGGCACTGTTGACTGCCCCCTAAATAGGTTTTTAACCTCAGGGTTGTTGTCCGGGGTCCTTAAGGGTTGACCACTGGGTCTCATGAATCCATATCCTTCTTGCACACTTGAGTGGACTTTGCTTCAGCCATAAGACTCTTCCCTTCAATTGTGACCACTTCATACACCCTCCTGGCCCTTTAGTCAGTGGGTCCTTGTTCTCCTTGGCCTTCTTTCCTTAGAGGAAGGCATCCTCCATGCCAGGTCGTTTCCATGCTTTAAGGAGGGCGTTGAGGGATTTTACAGTATTCTAGGGGTTATATGGGGCATAATTCCCTCCCTCCAGCCTGCCTTGACCTTTCGTTCGGAGCGATTTGCTTATTTGAGCGTGTTTTGGCACCTCGGGATGCAAATACCCCAAGTAGCTTACCTCAGTCTATATTTTATTATTATTTTCTTTTAATTATAAGTTGACATTTAATAATTACAAATCTACTTGTTTTAAGGCATGCCAGCCTGGATTTTATGTGTAAAAGTGAGTATGAGATCATATAAATAGATCTCCTCACTTCCATTTTAAATCAGAACTTATGGGATAAATCACTATGCACTTGTTTTACCCTTCTTAGGGTTTCTCTGGATGAATGCACTCCTCTTGAGGAAGTTTTCTGGTTAATGCAAGCTATTTGCTGGTAATTATTTGGTTAATCTCTGCTTTTCGTGATGCTTGGATTTGTTGGATGAACACCAGCACGAGGAGGTCATGCTTCTTACATTTTTGTTTGGATGTTGGTGGATGTGCATGTCTGAGTCTTAGTGGTAGCCTTAGAGGTGCACTTTTCCCTAGGATAGGCCATTACCTTCCTTCTTGTCGCCATAGAAAACAATGACACATCTCCTTGTGAGGGTTCCCTAGGGTTTCTCCTTAGTTTTTCTAGGCTAGTTGCTTGACCTAGGACCCTTCCTCACTACGTTAGCCATTCTCCTTAGAAGCCCTAGGTTGGGTAGGGCTTGTGCTAGGGTAGGGTTTCCCTAGGCTCTAACACATTTTTTCTCAAAACCTAGTTTCTAAAGTTAGTTTTAGGTTAGCAAAATTGATAAAAACCAAATATTTAGCCAATTTAGGGCCTCCCAAAGTTTTAGGCTCCTAAAATTTCTGGCCATAAAGTCTTGGGCCATAAAATTCCGTGCCCTAAACTATCGCGCCCTAAAATCTCTGGCTCTAAAATTCTGCCCCATAAAATCTCAGGCCCTAAAATTTCACTCCCTAAAATTTTGCGTCCTAAAATTTTGGGCCTTCCCTAAAACTTCGGGCCCTAAAATTTCAGGCCCTTCCTAAAAGCTTGGTCGTCCTCATAATTGATCTATCTATATATAACTAATGTTGTCATAAATACTTTCATGAATGAATGACACATGTTACTTGTATTGTTGCTTTAGATTATTGTGATAAATTACTTTTGGTTAATATTTGCATATCACTATTAGTACTTGTACATGTGAGCTTTAATTACTTAGTAATGATGGAAGATATGTATTTTTGCTAATTCCTACATATTGCATTTATTATTGGCTTATTGGAACAAATTAGCTATGCAATTGGTTTATCCTTGGATGAGTGAACTCGTATTATTCATATCCTCTTCTAGAGTCCATTAGGCACTAGTCACTAACTTGCACACACATAAGATATTATTTGGTGTCCAAGTGTCTTCTGCAGAGTTCCATAGGGCTCTCCTCTAGGAGGTTTCAACTTCTGAAGAAGTTAGGAGAAGTGACTAAGGTGACAGTAGTCACTTTCTCCACATATACTTGTTGGTAGTTTAGATTGCCATTTCAACCAATAACATACTTAAAAATATATGTTTATATTTTAATAAAAAAACATGATAATTTTTGTTTGTTAATTTAATTTAATTTAAATAAACATGTTCCATAAAATTCATGTTTCAAAAATATATGAAAATCATATATATAGATTTGTAACTTTACACTACATTATTATAGATTTGTGACTTTACACTACATGATTACCATTTACAAATGGATTATAATTATATGTACAAAAGCAAAAAAATATCAATGTCAATTTCGTATGAAGTTGTCACACTACAAGATTACCATTTACAAATTATTATAGATTTGTGACTTTACACTACATGATTACCATTTTCAAATGGATTGTAATTTACAAATTATTATAGATTTGTGACTTTACACTACATGATTACCATTTTCAAATGGATTGTAATAATTTTTACAATTGCATAAAAATATCGCTGTCAGGTTCGTATGAAGTTGTCACACTAAAGTATTACCATTTACAAATGGATAATAATATTTACAAAATCATAAGAATATCAATGTCAAATTGGGACGATGTTACAATTTACAAATGGATAATAATATTTACAAAAGCATAAGAATATCATTGTCAAATTGGGATGATGTTAAAGGCAATAACCTACTTACCCGACCATTTGCACCGATCGGACGACCGACAACGTCGGATGTGACCGCTCACGCGAGCCAAGTCGTCCGATCGGTACAAATGGTCGGGTAAGTAGTGAAATCCATGTTAAAGTTGTAAGAATGAAGCATTTTGTATGGGTATTAGTGACATTGTTAGGATATAGCATTGGTTAATTTTTTTAATAATTTTAAATAATTTGCTTAATTTATTTATTAATTAAGTATAAAGTGTTAAACACGTTGATGCTAATATTAATTAAGTTTATGTTAAACACATTGAGGTCCTAAGTTTAAGTTTTTATTAAATATATTGATGTTATTTTAGTTTATGTTAAATATATTGAGATTTTAAGTTTAAGTTTTTATTAAATATATTGATGTCATTTTCGCAAAGGCGGGGACTAGTTGCATAAAAACTTATTCTTGTTTGACTAATATATTGTTGTGTTTGCTCTCTTTATGAACATTCAATATTAATCATTGATACCACACATATCATACAATGTAATACTAAGGTTAGTGTGTAAAAATATAGGACTTGTTTCCCTCATTTGTAGAGGACAAATAAAGACAAACACAATGAAAATTATGATGTAAAAATGCAATAAATCTTGGATCACAATCTTCACAATTAAATATCTTGCCTAAGTTTCACTTCTATAGTTTGCTTGACGACACTTTGATTATTTGAATGCTTTTGAAGCGAAGATCTAGTTATAACTATATTTGGTGCATAATTTGTCTGTACAGTAAGGACAAGGTCCTAATACCCATGGGTTACACTTGACACCTTGTACTTAATGAAAGGCAATTGGAATTTCAACCATGAGTGTTGTAGAACAACTTACTAATTTACTGAATAAGCTAGAGTCCAACTATTAATAGCAAGCATATGAATCCTTTGAGATGGGGATAATTCACAATCTAAAGTGGCAATGGAAGACACATTGGAACACCAACCACCAACATACATTAAAGAAGAAGTTCCTCCCCACCCAAGATGATCACACCTAAAGTAGCATGGATATAATATATATGCCTTTATGACTTTTTATATATATTAATTTCCCTAGTTATTAATGTTTACAGTTGATGGTTTATGCGTCTGGGTAGTTTCTTTGGTCCACCTAACTAGTCTAATCGTAAAATAAATATATGATTACTTGTTGGGATGAAAAGAAGTGTCTTAATGGAAAGCCAAACTTCATAATTACTTCAAACATTTTTTTAGCATTTGGGTTATTGGATTCTTTCATGAGGTCATGAGGTGATATAGTTGTATATGTTGTTATTTTTTTGTTTTCATGATTCACATGTAGGAGAAATAATTATATAAATAAAAGACTTATTTATAATAAAATAAAATAAAATTTGTAGTGTTTATTGTATTATAATTAAAAGTTTTTATATTTTCTATTATATCGTAATTAAAAAATCCCATGGCCTTCATATTGAAATTGGAAGGTGAACAAGCCCCAAAGCAGGGAAGAAATAATTTGTAAAGTTTGAAATTCTAGTAAAGTAGAAGATGAAACACATTTTCTCTTAAAGTGTACAACACACAAATATTAGATCTTATTTGCAAAACATTTGTAGCATCATTAATGTACTAACCCAAAATTTCCCTTAAGTTTATTTGTTTAGTTTTGGATAGGATTAAATTATTTTGATTTTGTAATCAAGAGACATAAACAATATACACCATAAACTATATATGGTGTACAAGCAAATTGATTTATTTAACTATTGTATATATTTCTTGTTTTCCAAATTTGTCAAGAGAATAGGACTAGAAAAAAGAGATGAAGCTCAAGGCTACTTGGAGGGAAAATAACTTGAGGGGTAAAATAAAAAGTATTTTACTGATATTTAATTAAGAGATAAATTACTCCAAAACCCTAACCATATTTGGGAGGTGTTAACCTCATATTAATCCTAAAGAATTATCTAAAAATAGAAGACTCTCTACACAAAAGGAGGGAATAATGAGAAATTCTCTCTCTAAGAAGAACCTAAGAAATAAATTTGAATAAACATTCTTGGAAAAGAGAACCTAAGAAATAAATCTGAATAAACATTTTTGGAAAAGAGAAAGAAAAAGGAATAAAATCCTCATCAACTCTTGCAAGTATGTGTTACATAGTTTTAAGTTCAACCAAGTTCTATTGGAAATTCTTTATGGCCATAGAGTGATAATTGTTTGAAAGGCTTGGGAGCCTATTACATTATTAGGTTTTCCAGGATTTGAACCTATTAAAGGTTGGTAAAACATACCTTAGACTATGGTAGTGGAATTAGACTGTAAATCCTTTTACGAGCTAAGTACCAATTAGAGCATTGAGTTTGTGCTAGGTATTGGCCCAATATATTTTTGTTCACTATTTAGGACTAGTTAGTCCTATGCTAAAGAAAAAGGGTGATACGAACCTCCTCAATTAAATTCTAAAAGTGATTAGACCTCTAGCAAAATTGGTTGACTCAAGGGTGGTTGAAGAGTTGAGAGGAAAATAACTCTACAAATCTGTGGCTGGGATGTTCAGTCTATTCACTTGAATCAAGTTTGGAAAAGCTTCAAGGAAAATCAGATAAGTCATTCTATTTGTATTAGTTATCTTGTTATTTAATGAAATGTTTCTTGTTTTATTGATAAGAATTATAAGTTATTTCTCTTAAACTAGAAATAGAAAATGATATGACTAAGTTATCATTTTATGATATTATATGATTAATTTAAGGTTAATTGCATAATTGATTTGCTATTGGTCCTGTTAAGTTTATCTCTACACAAACATGTAAAGTAAATCCTAACAGATTGTATAAAGATAAGACCGAATAATTAATTGAAGCAAGTAAATTTAGATGTGTAGACTTAAACAAAGATTTAATTATTTATTTAAATGTAATTATTGAAAAGACAAGTTTCATATCTATTATTATGTGAATAGTACTAAACACGAAAAAAAATAAATACCAACACAAATGTTTAAAAAGTTTTCTATTAAACTAACAAACATGATATATATATATATATAAAATAAAGAATTGGATAGCTATTTTAATTACGTCACTGTTTATATAAACGAAAGAACATTTATCTAAAGTTTGGCTTCATAAAATTGTATTAAGAAAATAAACAAATACTTTCATTTTAAATGTATAAGCCCAGAATACATCTAGTTCAGAAGTATGAACTTTTAGAAAGGACAAATTGCAAATGACACAACAACTTTAAGAGGACATACATATGAACTAGTTTATCCATAAAAAACCAAACAAAATGTATTTAAACCAAATATACTCTCTTATACAGGCCCGAAAAGAGAATTAACACGGAATGCAAGCCAAGCCAAGGGCAAACTTTGGAGCTCAATACCCTCGATTCCTCTAGTAAGACTTAGCGTACAAATGAAATAAGTTTACTAATTTTTACCATTCAACATTGAGCAGAAGGTCGATGTACTATGTTTACCTCTTGGCAATTAAACGAAGTATGACTGGCAATAATATTGACTACAGATTAAACATGTAGAAAAACAACAAATGCTAGCTGTATACTAGCATCCAGGTGGAGAGTGAATTAAATGCCACTAGTTTTGAAATCATGTACCCATTCTTCATAAAGACTGTAATGTCAAATGGTAAATCGACCTTTGATTGTAGTGGGATGAGAGTCGACAATGGACCCCTCATCACCTATGGGAAAAAAAAAATTGATTATAACATGTACGACACGGTCTCGTATCCAAATAAACATCTAAAGGATTATGTAAATAATACATTGCACAAGAAATAATCCAAGATATGAAGAAATTAACTATTATCAAGAATATTAGCAAGAATAACACTTGTAATAAGTTATAATGATAAATAGCATAAACATAATACATATCATGGCTACAAATAGGTCTGAGGGTAGCTACCAAGTGTGAAATCATTACGATCAAGGAGTCAGAATAACGACCTTTGAACATTTACAATTATGCCGAGCATATCCATATTAACTAGTAATTTGTACCAAAGGATAAGCATGTAACCCATAACCAAAATAGATTATAAGGTTAAAAAATTTGCTATGGTGATTTCTAACCAATCAAATCGTACCTTTTATTGATTCATATGAATAATGAGAAGTCCTATATACAAGGGGTCATGTACTTGATTTTAGGTGGTACCATCTACCAATTGCATCGGTTAACATTAGAGAGAGAGAGTATAAGTTGATATTACAAATGGTATCGAAGCTTATGGTTACAACACTAGGGCTTAATCAAATCAACCATAAAACATATTTTTTTTTGAATTGACAAGTTGTTATATAAACAGGAAGTAGAACATATTTAATGACAAAGCCACAATTACATGTGGGATTGGAAGATTAGAGATCAATACAATTTCAATTGTATAATCTAGGCATCAACATAACCAGAACAAGGGAGGAATTGGAACAGACTTAGGAAGTCTTAAGCCAATAAGAAGAATATAGAAATCCAAGAGTGAATCGTAGGAGACTTCAATAAAATTAAAGTGCTTGTACACATGGAAGAAGTATCAAGTCTACAGGGGGTGGTGAATAGACCCCCATATGAAGGAAAAATATGGGTAGATTTAAATGACAACCAATTGACAACAATTCCATCCAAAATGCTAGAAACCGTGAGAAGTTTGAAGGCATAACTGTAAATTTTCAAGGCTAATCACATAGGGGCACAAGAAAATCATCATGAGTTGAATGCAATTCTATTGCAAAATCTCATAGAAATTAAAAATAATCAACAACCTGTTCATGCTTCTAGTGATGCAAGAAATGCCATATCCAAAGAAAAATATTCTAGAAGCAAGGAACTTGAATTTAATTTTAAGTAGTTCAACCAGTAGTGAGGGGACCACTTCTGATAATTCTGAAAGTGATAGTTCAAATGTCTCACCACCCAAGCAAAAGTTTAAACATCATACTTTTGGTGAATTAAAAGGAGATTTCAAGAAGGTCAAACCACCTACCTTCAATGGTGAAGTGAAGATGGGTGTAAAAGTGGAAGTGTGGTTGTTGGGAATGAAGAAATACTTCTAGATTTATGATTATAACAACAACATGAAAGATCACTTAGCCATATTTATCTCATTGGAAAAGCATCTATTTGGTGGCAGGATCTTAAATTGATCAAGGGGATTAGAGAAAACAAAGTTGAAAGGAAAATTTTTAAGAAGCTATTCAAGAAAAAGTATTTGTCTAAGAGGTTTTATGTTATGTACCATACATTAGAAAAGAGAAGATCAAAATTCATTGCTTTTTGAGTTGTCTTCCCCAATATTTTTGGTATATGATTGAATTTGACAGTCCAAAGGCATTGGAGGAAACCTTCCATAAGACAAGATTGTGCTATGAGAAAAGTGAACACATATAAGAAAATATGAAGAATATAAGGGAGAAGAAGAGGCATAATTGTGAATAAAGGAAAAAGTGGTATAGACATTCACCCCTTAGAAATTAGTTCAAAAATTTTCAAAATAGTAGAGTTGCGGGGAAGACATATTTTCAATCAAACTTTTCAACCCAAAGTAGAAATAAACTTGCAAATTTCGCAAAAATAAAAACTATAGATTTTTTTCATAGGCCATTGAAATGTTGGGGCTACAAGGAGTCCCATTATTACAGGAATCGTCCACATAAAGAGGAAAGAGCTAAAATTGTTCACAATCTACAAGAAGCTACAATGATAAATGATGTGGCAAGGACTCCATAATATGTATTGTGCTTGGAGATTGACAAGTTGACCATCAATCATCTACGATGGATATTGAAGGTAAGATATATGAAATGACTATTTCTATTTTAATAGACCTTGGATCTTGTCAAAGTTATTTTTCTCCAAAGGTTGCAGATAAATGCATGCTGAACAGGGTAAGGCATAAGAAAGCATGGCTAGTGCAATTAGCCATTGGTACAAAGAGAAAGATAACTTAATTAGTTAAGAACTACCCCCTTGAAATGAATAAGATGCTTACAACAACCAAATTAGATATCCTTCTCTTAGGTTTGTATCATGTGCTTAGAGGTATGGATTGGCTAGAAATACACCGAGTGGTGTTGGATTGCTATAATAAAACTTTCACATGTCAATATGATGAAGGAAAATATACATTATTGATTGGGATACCTTGAAAAGTATCCATAAGGCAGATTTATGCCTTACAGATTAAGAGGTGTGCCCGAAAAGGTTGTAAACTTTTTAATATCAGTGTAATGAATTATGCAAAATAAGAAAAATCAAAATTTGAAGATTACTTAATCTTACAGGAATTTAAAGATGTGTTTTTCAAAGAAATACATGGCCTTCCTATAAAGAGAGACCTTGATTTTACCATAGATCTTATGCCTGGGGAAATACCTATCTCTAATTTCCCCTATCAAATGAGTAGCCTTGAACTTGTAGAGTTGAAAATGCAACTTCAGGAGCTGATTGAAAATAAGTACATAAGACCTAGTGTGTCCCCTTGGGGAGCACTTGTACTGTTTGTTAAGAAGAAGGATAGGACACTAAGAATTTGTATTGATTACTGCCAATCAAACAAGGTTACTATAAATAAGAAGTATCCTTTGCCTCAGATTGACGAATCATTTAATTAAGTCCACAGAGCTAATCTATTTTCAGAAATAGACTTGAGGTCAGGATACCACCAAATCAAAATTAGAGGTGAAGATATTTCAAAGATGACATTTAGAACAAGATATGACCACTACAAATTCGTAGTAATTCCATTTGGTCTTACAAACGCATCGACAATGTTTATGTGCTTGGTGAATATTGTTTTTAGTGAATACTTACATAGATTTGTGTTAGTATTTATTGATGACATTCTTATCTATTCAAAATTGGAAGAGGAACATGAAGAACACTTGAGGGTTGTCCTACAAATCCTTAGAGAACATCATTTGTATGCAAAATTAAGTAAATGTGACTTTAATAAGAATTAAATTCAGTATTTAGTACATATCATTTCAAAAAAGGGTATAGCACTGGGCCCTAACAAAGTCAAATCCATCATGGAATAGAGCACCCCTAAGAATGTAACTGACATAAGATCCTTTGTGGGTATTGCCAACTAATGTAGAAGATTCATCAAAGACTTCAAATTTTTAAAATCATGTAACCTCTTTCTAAATGAAGGAATCAAAGTTCACATGGTCAAAAAAATGTGAGATAAGTTTTCAAAAGCTTAAGCATTATTGACTACCACACCTATTTTAAGGACGACATATCCTTATGAAGAATTTTTAGTCTACACATATGCTTGTAAAGATAGATTAGGGGGAGTTTTAATGCATGCCGATCATGTCATTTCTTATGAATAAAGTAAACTCGAAAATCATGAATGGATCTATGATACATATGATTTGGAATTGGTTGCCATCATCCACAACTTACAAATGTGGAGGCATTATTTGTTGGGGAAAAGATTCATATTTAAGATTGATAACATAACATTAAAGTACTTTTTTTTATCAACAAGGTTTGAATGCTAAACAAGCCAAGTGGGTAGCCTTCCTAAGTGAATATGACTTTGAAATATAGGATATTAAAGGGAAATAAAATAGAATTGGTGATGCTGTAGGTAGAATGATCAAGGGTGATTCCATGAAGATGGGTAACACTTTTTGGCCAACTTTGGCGATGAAAACCTGATTTTTTACTCATGTGCAAGATAGAAGCCCTCAAAACGCATATATGCCATGTGAATTTTGACTTGCAGTAAAAAAACAAATTGTAGAATATTATGTTGGCTTCATAGTGATATTTTT
>LPNX010505349.1:47369-59556 GCA_001517045.1 Pseudotsuga menziesii
TATTGGTATCAACTCCGCTCAGTTATGTGCTAGGAATGGCACGGTGTACACCTCTGCAAGGCACATAAAAATTTTCATTTGTTTGAATGTGGGCTAAGTCTATTTTCTTAAGCCCTCGACTGAGGTATGAACCTCGACCAAGGTATTTAAATACCTCGGTCGAGGTCTTAACGAAATATCGACCGAGGGTTTAACAAACCCTCGGTCGAGGTTTATCAAGCACTCGACCGAGGTATTTATTAACCCTCGGTCGAGGGATGAACAAAACCTCGGTCGAGGGCTTGATAAAACTTCGGTCGAGATATTAAGACCTCGGTCGAGGGTTTAACAAGCCCTCGACCGAGGTGCGTTTTTCTGTTTTTGCCAAAATGCGCTTGCCAAAAAGTGTTACCCAGGTCCGCGGATTCACCCTCAATTTAGTTTATATGCTTTCAACTAATTCCACTGAATTTGTTTACAAGACATAATTACAATAAACCTTAAAAATACAAGTTTTGTATTGAAATTAATGAAAAATTGCATAATAACAAATCTAATGCATAATAACAAATCTAAGTCATATCAACAACATATCACATTTACGGAAGAAGGATTGCTCCTAATTAAAAATAGGTTGTATGCCCCAGAATTAATATATTTAAGCCAGATTTTACTAATAGAATTTCACAAGAATTGTTATTCAGGATATCTTAGATACCAAAAGATGATAGATACACTTTAGAAAAAATGTTATTGGCATGGAATGAAATCCGATGTGACAAAATACATTTCTAGGTGCAAATAATATCATGCAGTTAAAGTTGAACATCAACTGTTACAACCCTTGCCAATACCTGAGTGGAAGTGGGAAGTGATGATAATGAACTTTATGATAGGTTTTCCTAAAAATAAAAAGCAACATGACCCAATTATGGTTTTTGTTGATGAGTTATTTAAAGCAAACCGTTTCATTCCTATTAAATCTACTTACAAAGAAACTAAAATAGATGACATTTTTCTTAAGGACATAATCAGGTTGCATGGTGTACCTAAGACTCTTGTTTCAGATCGAGAAGCCAAGTTCACTTTGAATTTCTATTGAGCACTGTTTTCTCAGTTAGGCACATAACTAACTTTTAGCACTAGCTAGTATGAGAATGTACCTACTAAGACTTATGGAATCCTTAGTAGTAGACCAAATAAAAAATGTAAATAACTGAAGTGAACCCTAATAAATCATAGTAAAATCTAATGAAAACAAACTTAACCTACATAAAGCAAATGCATTGAAAATAAAGAATAGGTTATTACATTGGAGGATGTGTACTTTGTGACTAGAAACCCGAGACTCAGAGTGATCGAGGACACACAACTGAGGTGGCTGATAGATGTATTGATGTGGGATCTGCTAGAGTGACACTACATTGGGATGACCAAGGTACATGACTCCTATATTATAATATGCAACATAGATAACTTGGATACCTAGGTGATTACTATAACAATGTTGCATGTGTTAGGATCTATTTGGTCTCACAGGATCTCAGTGGACAATTAATTCTCATGGAGAGGGCGCTATCTAGCACATAATTTGGTTGGGCGTAGATGTACATGACCGTAGTTCGATGATTGCTGAATTAGGTGAGTTGGGATGGGGGGGTTTGTTTCCCATCATTCCTGTGCTCATTTTTCTTCAAGCAGGAGCCAAATCTGCGATCGCATGTAGTGATGCATGACGAGGGGATATCAGAGCCCATGATGAGACTGTGGTGCAAGATGATGATACAAGAGGGAGGGGGCCTTGTGGGTAGGTTCTTCACCAAGGAACAGTTCATGCAATGTTGCTAGTTACTATTAGTTATTGAGGACTACCCATACGTTGGCACATAATTTCAAGGAGATGCAGATCTCTGTTGACCTCCTTGGAAGTCCTGGGTTCTTGATGGTACGTATTCGATTCGGTTGTGATTTTTATGTACAATCATGATTTATACTACCAGAATAGATGGTAGCTATAGTTTTGTACATGATACAAGTACTGATGGCTTAGCCATGTGTGTGCAGACATTGGGACATTGCCCCCTACATGGTATTAGGGTTGCAGTGGGAGATTTGAGGGCATTGATCCCCTGGAGCATAGCCAGTGATGCCGTTGGATTTCCGAGGAAACTATGGACTGAATACAATTCAATATAGATCGACTACTGGATTTGGTCATAGATGATCGTAGACAGTACCTGGATGATGATTTGATCTCCATTTGATACCAGGATCCAATGGAGTTGAGGCATAGTATGCGATAGATTGTTGTGGTGGATGAGGCCATCAGAGATATGGAACAAGGTGACTCACCACTTTAGGAGGAGGAAACTGGTGAGGGCACATAGGAGGATTAGCCCTATCATTATGTAGACTAGTTGGCATCTTGTGGAGTGGCCTCGCAATGCTTTGGTAATATGGGATTTTGATAGATGTACTTGCGTATGTTTTTCGAGGAAGCTATTGGGGATCCTCTATGTAGACATGGGAATACTGGGTTTTGGATGTTATGACAGGATAGTATATATTTATGCACATGGATGTAATTTTTATGGTTTTTTTTTTTATGTTAATGAGCTTTATATGTTATAATATGTATGATATGCTTTATATACATATGGATATAAATAAAATAAAAAATGCATGTGAATGGTTTATTTACTAGATACGATGATTGATATGCCACTGCAGAATGTCATTATCCATTTGTTTTGCAACACTGTTGAAACATCTTGGGACATGTGTGAATGAAATGGACTCAAAATATCTAACCAATTGTTTAGTGCAGATGAAAATTCTAAAGAGGGATGTATCACATACATGATACTAGTTATTCAACTCGGTGACAAGCAATTGGAAATATATGAAGACACTGAAATGAAGGATACCCAAGTGGAGGGAAGTGATCAAGAGATGGATCAATGCATCATACTCAACCTAATTATTGGTGGCCACACTGACACACACCCCATCGAGATGAAGCAACTTGTGTAAAGGGGAGTATATGACCCATGTGAACAAGGCCAGATTCAAGGACCACCTATTTCCGCCATAAACGAAACCAACATGTATGGAGGGAACAAGATCCATGTGATATCAAACAAAGAAGCATACTATAAGGCTCGTACTCAAGGAAGGTGTAAAACAACAAAAATAAAAAACTATACACACCAAACAATCATGTATGGTCATGCAAAGGGTAGAATCGCTTGAGATACAACCCATCGCGGGTTTTTCTTAAGAGATGACCTTCGAGTCGGATAGGAGGTATGCCACCTTATCGAGGCATTAGTGCATGAAATATGGGACCTTCCACATACACCTAAAATTCCCCTTCCCATGTTTGTCATTGGCTTGGTCATAAATGAGGACAAGGTGGTCTTCTTTGAAAGCGCGAGGATGAACATGCACATCGTAGTGGTATTTAGACTAATGCTCGAAATATTTGATCATCTATATAGAAGCACACCAATCTTCATTCGCTTGCTTGAGTGTGAGAAAACATTGCTTTAAGGGCGAGGTATTATGTATAAGTTTGACAATGATGTGTAGGGAGGGTATTTGGAACTCAATGGGTAGGGATGACTCAACACCGTGGACTAAATGGAACGAGGTGAAACCTGTGACGGTATTGGAAGAGGTGTAATAATCCCATAAGGCTATAAATATCATGTGATTCCAATTGAACTTATGGTTGTATACTAATTTCTAGAGCATGGTTTTGAGGATCTTGTTGATGGACTCAACTTGGCCATTGCGCTAAGGATAGTAATGGGAAGTGTATTGACGCTCAAACTTCAAAAAGGGAGATACATCCTTCCAAAGGACATCTTAAAAATGTTTTCCATGGTTAGACACAAAATGGCAAAAGAGGGACCCCGAAATGAGTGATGACGTGGTTAAAGAAAAACGGGTTGTGGTCTCATATTTTCAATTGAGCGTTGGCATGGATTCATCCAATTTAGTAAAATAGTCAACAACCATGATAATGTACTTATGGTATCCTGTCTAAATGGGATTTCATTCCATAAAGTCAATGTACCATTTGAAAAATGGATCGACAGTGATGACGGTGTGGAGTGGGTGCAAGAGGGGTCACCTTGGGGGAAAAGAGTTAGCAGTTGAAACAACACTTGATGACCACAATGCAATCAATGAAGAAGGTTGGAAAAAAATAGTTGGCATGGATAATTTTTTGTTCAGTGGCCATACTAGTGAGGTGGCCACCATAGGCCTTGATGTGGCAGTCATTCAGGACCCACTCAACCTCGTCATGGCTAAGGAATTTACACAGAATGGTGTTGATTCCGCGACAATAGAGGACTTCACCAATGAGGAGATATAGAGAATATTGGTGTCCAATGCGATGTCAATAATCATGACTAAGGTGAGGCTCGAATTTATGGGTGTGAAAGTAAATAAGGATATCCCTGTACCAAAAGGTCATCCGAAGAGATAGAAAACAAGTGTTCATCGATCAAGGTGATGGGAGTGGGAAGGGATGTAGATGGGGAGGGAAGATCAGTTATAAGTTGTGCTAATCCAAATCCTTTTTACTTTTGGGAGTAACAAACTCAAAGCCATACTATTGAAGGATAACGATCCACTTGGATACATTGACCCTGGATAAGGTGGCAGTTGAAGAGGTAGACCATCAGGTTGGAATCTGCCATGGTTGTAGTTTGACTCATAAGAATGTAGTGGTGCAATTTTTGAACCGAAAAAAATGGCCAAGGCCATTTTTTCTTCATGGGGGTAATGCAATGATGGATCGGATAGCGTATGCCTTACGTAGTAGATGACATGATCCTGATGAGAAGCATCTTCTTGGATTAAAAATCCTATAATGGCATGTTCAGATGCTGAAACGTAAATAATGAAATCCTTCATGAAATTGGGAGGCGATATCAAGGGAGTGGAAGTCAGTGATTATTTCAACACATCAAAGGTGGCTTGTGCTTTCTCATCCCAAGCGAAAGGAACGTTGGAACGAAGTAGGCACAAGAACCCATGAACCTTGGTGGCGTAATATGGGATAAAAAATTATAGGAAATTGGCTTTACCCTAGAGGATTTGTAGATGGAGTAGAGTACGCGGAGGTTGAAGGTCGAGTATGGCTTAAAATTGCAAGGGATCGACAGTGATACCCTTCTCGGAACCAATGAACCCTAGCAGTTAATCGACAGGAACATATAACACACACTTGAGGGTGTTCAAGAGATGTTGTACTTTTAGAATCATAGGAAGAATTGTCAGAGGTCTTCCAATGTTGGGAATACTTCTTGGATTGAGAAGTGAGATTGTCCAAGTAGAAGAGTATGATGTGGAACAAGTTGTGGAAACAAAAAGTCATAACCCACTAAAAATTGGCTCCAAAATTCTTTAGACTAAATTTCATCACTTGGTAAGTGAATGTGCCCCATGGGTAGTGAAGGATATTTTGTACTGATCCTCCTTTTAGATTTGAATCTGGTTGTACCTAGAAAATCCATCCATAAAGGACAAAACTTAATGGCCTAGACAAGAATCGATGAGTTGGTCGATTGACTGGGTTGGGAAATTTTCCTTGGGACATGTGAGGTTTAGGTCATGAAAGTCGGTGCAAACACAAATTGTGCCCTATTTTTTGTTCACTTTGATAGGATTGGAAACCCATGCAGTATAAGTAATGGGATAAATGAAGCCTTCTTGATGAGATTCTTGATCTTATTCTTGATGGTCGACGCTTTGGAAGGATGAATGGGTCGCTGTTTCTAGTGGACAAGATCAGCATCAGGCCATGTATCAATACGGTGCTCAACAATGGAGGGGTTGAGGCCGATCATTCAGTGTAAGATGAAGCAAAAATGTCATTTATATTATTGAAAGAGAGATTTGTAAGCAACGACCTCTTTTGGGGTGCATGAGGTGCCTAACATGATGTTTTTTAAAATTCCTGGCTTGACAACGATGTCTACCTAGATAGTGGGCGAGATGTTAGCCATATTCCTCTCCTCAAAGGAATCAAGTGCTAGGATTGGGTGTTTGAACCAATGAACATTATGGTGGGGGAGGAAGTCTTTCGAATCCACAATAAATTGGTTGAAGGTAGGTGCACTAGAATCCTCAAGAATGAAATATGCCCGATGGTGCATGTCATCTCAAGGGAATTTAAGCTTAGTGAGAGCTTTAAGGATCTCTTCATTGTTGTGGAAGCATAGGGTGGTGAGATCAAAAGGGTCAAAACTAACCGATGATGTGCACGACTAATCATGTGTCAAGATAACATAAATGGTATTTATCTCATTTGAAGAGGATGCTCGGGGGTGAATCTCTTTGGCAATTGTGATTTCTGATTCTAAAGAGGGTTTACATAAATAATCCAAGGTAGAGTGGTACTCGAGTAAGTCGGTGTAATGACGAGAGTAGTGGTCATATAGACCAAAGAGTGCAGAAGGATGGTTTGTCCAAAGGGAATTTTTTTTTGGTTGAGTAGGGTTAGGTATTTGAACCATGGGGACATTCTCCTCATCATCCAGTGTTTGGATGTGCGTGCGTATGATAGGAAATTGTGGACAATTTTAAGTAGTGTGACCCATTACATTGCACAAAGGACAAGGCGAAGGTGCTCGAGTTGATTCGGTAGAAGGTGTGTTCAAAACATTACTCTGATTGGTGGATGAGGTGGTGTTTATCATGTTTCCCCCTTCCTTCTTCTTAAGGGGAGGTTGGGGGTTTCTCGGAGGAACATTCGACGCGACTCGAGGAGATGCAAAAACCGAGGATGTTGATGTAGACATGTAAGGAGTTGGTCGATAGGAAGTATTAATAGGTTGGACTGGTGTCAAGATGACCCATGGGGTTGAAGGAGGGTTTAGCAAGGTGAGGTATCAAACACATATGCCCAGAGTTAAACTTGGAAAGTTGAGGGTCTCCATTATGGGAATGCTCACAATTCATGAATGTGGGAATAGGAAGTGGATATGTGGAAGGGGTGTAGCTCCCATTGGTTACCTGGAAACTGATTAGGGACAGGAATCGACATCAGTTGCGGTGACGACTGTGGTTGGGATTGAGTTTGAGGTTGAGGTGTAGGATTATTAGAAGAAATGGTGAACTGGTCTAAAATCTCTACAATAGGGGAGGTGGAGGAAAATCCTGAAAAGTACCAGTCATAGGAGCCTCACAAAATAGGCCAATCCCTACAATAGAAGCGAGGAGATGGAAGCATTGTTGATGGAGTGGTCGACCATAGGGAGAACATTTTTTGGGGTGGCCAGAGTGACACAAAGGAAACTTATGGGTTTGGGATTTCCCATCAACCTGGGGTCAAGGTAACTACAAGGAGGGGTCCATGGAGGTGAAGTCGACAATATGCCCAATTAGATTCATCTTAGGGACCGAAACGTACTGATTTCACTGATTTTGGAGGTTGATATTGGAAGACAATGTAAACAGGTGTTGAACCCAAAAATCAGGGGGTTGACTCGAGGAACAATTTGTATTACATCATAGGGTATGTTATCACTAAACCTTGAGTGGGAAAGGGGGTTTTCAACACCATGGGAGGATAGGCTAGTTGAGGTGGGTTAGGATGCACCTAAGGGGAAGTTGTGGCATCGTGACGATTAGCCTCGTCCTAAAGCTAATGAGCTCTGGATAAGTGGGGGAAATGGTGAGTGTAGTGCCCATTAACATTATAGAAGGAACATGGATTGTTAGTCCACAGCTATGGGTTATTTCCTTGCTTTAATGGTTGTTTAGGGTCTTAGTTGGCTGGGTTGACAGAGTTATTTTCTGGGGGCTTAGGGGGTGGTCCACCCCTGCTTTGGTGTTGGTTGTTTCCGTGATTCCTCACTTGTCTTCTATTAAGTTGTCCTTGTTGGTTGTTAGGGGCAGGTTGATTGGTTGGATTATTTTGATGAGCATAAACTTATCCTTGTGGAGCAGAGGAGCTTGAGGCAGTGTTAATGTAGTGGCAACCGATGGATGATTTAGACAAGGATAGTAAGCATTAGTGACAAGATGTGGTTCCTACCCTTGAGGGGTGTTGTCATAGGTGGGCCCTTGATAAGATTGTCCATGGACATGAGGATCCAGGGCTAAAGATGCATAAGATGGTGTTGTGCCATAATGCAAGGTAGCTTAGGAAAAATTGGGACTACAGCCCAAAATGGGAAAGGATCCCATTAAAGGATGCACAAAATTAGTGGTGTTTCCATATGTACAAGTTTTCATGGGGGGGAGATGCATGTTGAGTTGAATAACATATGCGAAATTTCCAAGGACACCGTCGGCGACATGTGATTCCCCCAACAGATCCTTTCGAGCGGAGTCTCCGCAAGGGGCATCTGTAGCCATGGTGTAAAGGTACCCCTACTATGCGTAGATAAGATCAAACTGCTGATATTTGAGAATAACATCCTCCTTATTCTATGTGCGTTCGAATGTAACATCCTTAACAATGGAAAGGATGAGAGACTTCAAGAACCAATCAAGAAAAATATTATCATCAAGCCTGATCTTGCATAAACTATGCTACCTTCTCCATTCATGGATTTGGTTTGTGATGTGGGTAGTGGTGTTTTGTCTACAAGACAAAAGGATTTATATGCCAGCATCATATCTCACAGTCAACCGAAAGAACTGCATGAAGGTGGAAGCTAACTATGTGAAAGTAAGGTGGGTGCCAGGAGACTAGTTAATGTACCACTTAATCACAACTCCAGTGAATCTCCTCTAATATATTAGGAGTAGTCTAATGGAATCATCTACTATTGAGTTTTAAGAATACCATAGGTGAAAAGACATGATGACATTTTGGGGGTCCTTCCTGACTTTCCCTTCAAATTTAGGAAAATCCAAGGGAAGTTTAGTGGGAATTGGGGGCCACATAGGATTGTGTCGAATCAAATCATTGGTCAATCATGTCAAATCCAGAAGGTTAATACTACCCATGAAAGGAGGGCTTGAATATGTGGGGGTTCCAAGTGGAGGAAAAGTCAGGGGAGTGTTCCCCATGGTAGGGTTCCCAATGGAAGGATTACCTAGAGGAGGGTTTCCTGTGTATGGGTTTCCCATGGAAGAATATCTAGTGGATAGGTTCCCCATTAAAGTGTGTCTAGTGGAGGGGTATCTTGTGAGAGGGTTCCCAACCATAGGGTTCTAGATGGTGGGGTTTCCCAAAGGAGGTATCCCGATGGTTGGGTTATCGGTGGAGGGGTTCCCTGTGAATGGGTTTCTGTAGGTAGATTCCTAATGGGTAGGTTCCCAGTGGAGGGGTTCCTTGTGAATGAGTTTCTTTAGGTATATTCCTAATGGGTAGGTTCCCAGTAGGTGGGTTCTCGATAGATGGGTTCCCTATGGAAGGGATTTTGGATGGGAAGTGTCCTCTTTTAGATATGCCTCCAACTAATCCTCTAGAAAAGGGGCCAGGGATACCTCCACCAGATAAATGAATTTGAGCAGCCATGGAGTTGTGTGTGGGTTACTCGAACTGAAAGGATTCAAAATTAAACCGATTCTCCTAGAAAAAGGTTCTGGAGAGAGGGGTTGATGTCGAATTGGGGGTCTGAGGAGTGTGGGCTAAAGAGCCAAACTTAGGGGACTACCCCCAAAGTTGAAGGGATTACCTTGGAGGAGAAATAATGCTAAGTGTGTAAATACTAAATTGGGTGCTGAAAGTATGCTAAAAAATCCTAATGTAGCCGAGTGTGTTGAAGGAGATCTCTCAAATAAATGGGCACTTAAGCCAAAATCAAGCTCAAAAAACCTACTGCAACCATGTGGTATAGCAGGAGAGAGAAAAAAAGTGTCTTGAAAGACAACAAGCAACACTACCTAGAAAAGAGAAAATGACTCACTAACCTATGAGGTATAGGAGCATGCAAACACCTAGCTAATATATGGAATCCATAAAAAACCATATCCCTTGCAGGGTGATGAAATACACAATATAATGATACAACCTAGAAGACCAAAATGGCTAAGGGATATCCAAATACCGAGGGGGATCTTGGGTAGAAGAGCCCTAGAAGAATGGAAACTAGGCTACCATGTTTAAGGAACATTCAAAAAGGTAAATCCGTTGCTTTAGTCCTTTAGTAGTTGCACAAATAGTACTGTCACTAGTATGTGCAACAAGGACAATAAGTAGGTGTCCTTCAGTACTAGGTGGAGAGCAATATTCCACCAAAACCTCTAGAACTAGTATTGTGACTTGCCCTCCTAAGGGAGAGGCCTTCCGACAAATTAGTATCAACTGTTCCAAAAATTAATAGGGGATTTTGGTACCCTATAAGTAAACAACTATGTTTCATATGTAATTGCAAAAGGGGAATTGTTTGGATACCTATCCCCAATGCCCTACCTAAATACAATGTTTTTTTAATTCCTTAAGTAAGGTTAGTGTTTATTTAGTTGGGGTAAATTTTAGGCTTAGCTTGGGGTCATGAACCAAGTGTTTTAATCATTAAGGTGTGCATTGTGTGCAAGTGAGGTGTGTTATATTTTTCACTTTAATTAAAATATGTTATCTCTATAATATAATGCAATATGATCTCCAAAATATGGACAAGCACATCATAAAAGAGACACAAATATTTTATCCTGGGAAAACCCTCTCTTGAGAAAACCCAACAACTTCTTTAGTATAGATTTGTCATTAGTATAATGTTAAAAAAAGTTAGAAAAAACAAGAGATAAGATAACTTCTACAACTTCGTATTCTTCTACCTTAACGAAATCATCTTTCTCCTCCTTGGAGCGAACTTACTTGAGTTTGTAGCGTGTCCAAATGAGGGAGGGTACCTCCCTATTTATATTCTCCGCGTGAGTGACCTTATACCTCAATAGGGTCTACTTCCTAACATAATAGGGTCGACTTCTCTTTGGGAGACCTTAAAATACATTTTACAATATTTTTTTGGGGACTATTTTCCCTAAGTATGGCGGAGGTTTTACCTTGATACTATTACATGAACAAATATATTAATGACATCTCCAAATGGAGGAAAAACATCTCTGATGGAGGTACAATAATATTATAATAATTATACAACAAATGAAGAATATATTCTGAAGTTATATTTTCAATAATAATCCCTCTTAACAAGGAAGATATTCTTCCGACCTGGTCATCACCATGACTAGACACAATCTCTGGACATCATCATCATCGTTGGACATCATCACCATTTCTGAAACAAATCTCATCTTGTCGACCATTGACAAGTGACATCTCTTGAATCTATACACCATGAGAAGTTCTATAGAGCCAACCCTATTTCTTTCCAGATGTAGGCCTAGATCCCATCTAGGACTTCATTATCTCTATGAGCAATCCATCAATTAGGTACATCCCAGGATCACACACCTACATCTCCTATCATCATCTTGTTGTATCTAGATCATCTCATCTCAGTATACCTGCACTACGTCCCTTGGACAAACTTCTTCTTCCACCCCGTGGAGATCATCCTAGGAACATACCAGTATTCGACCATGTAGAGAGAAACCTGGGTACCTATATCATGTCCCTCTAACAACTTGCATCTTCCACCCAGAGGAGATCATCCTAGGAACATTTGTGTCTTCTTGATATGTGTAGAGCATCCCAGGAGAATCCTCCATATTCTTGATATGTAGAGAGAAACCCAAATGTATTACATCCCTCGGTCAACCTGCGTCTTCTTGACATGTGGAGAGAATCCTAGGAGCATCTGCGTCTTCAACTTAGTGGAGAGCAACCCAGATATCTTGTGTCTTCCTAACATGTAAAGAGTAGCCCGAGTATCCTAGAAACATCTACGTCTTCCAC
The DNA here is from genome assembly GCA_001517045.1 of Pseudotsuga menziesii. Lineage (NCBI taxonomy): Eukaryota > Viridiplantae > Streptophyta > Pinopsida > Pinales > Pinaceae > Pseudotsuga > Pseudotsuga menziesii. Next base: position 59,185 of record LPNX010505349.1, read on the forward strand.
CTAGTGGAGATCAGCCCAGATGTATCATGAACCTTGTACCACCCACGTATTATTGACATGTGGAGAGCAGCCCTTGAGAATCTGCGTCTTCCACCTAGTGGAGAGAAATCCAAACCTCTTACATATTCCAGACATGTAGAGAGCAGGCCAGGTGCACTTATGTCTTCTAGACATGCCTCATCACACCCTCTTTGTTGATGTATATGTAACTTCAGAATGTATTCTTCTATGTATTCTACGTATTGTGACCTGATGTTTATTCTAGGATATTTATATCATGTATTTGAGTCATGTGGTCATGCCCCGATGTTTCGATCAGGAGGATTAATAATGTAATCAAGTCATATCAAGTCATTAGGTAAGTCCCCACAG
>LPNX010505349.1:63706-194788 GCA_001517045.1 Pseudotsuga menziesii
GTGATAGGATTCAGTTCCTTCCATGTCAGATATGAGTGCTGAGATTGAGAGCCATTCTGAGGAGTAGGTCAGTTGTAAGGGCTGTGCCATTCTGTTCATGGATAAAGGATTTAGTTCCTTCCATGTCAGATGTAAGTGCAGAAATCTCTCCTCATTGTGGGTGAGAGTCTTCCATCATTGTGGCAGAGATGGCTCCTACCTGGATGGGATTGTGCCATTCTGACGAGCAGGTCAGATGTAAGGGCAGTGCCATTCTATTCATGGCTAAAGGTTTTAGTTCCTTCCATGTTAGATGTAAGTGCAGAAATATCTCCTCATTGTGGGTGAGAGTCTTCCATCATTGTGGCGAAGGTGGCTCCTGCCTGGATGGGATTGTGCCATTCTGACGAGTAGGTCAGATGTAAGGGCAGTGCCATTCTGTTCATGGCTAAAGGATTTAGTTGCTTCCATGTCAGATGTAAGTGCAGAAATCTCTCCTCATTGTGGGTGAGAGTCTTCCATCATTGTGGTGGAGGTGGCTCCTGCCTGGATGGGATTGTGCCATTCTGATGAGCAGGTAAGATGTAAGGGCAGTGCCATTCTGTTCATGGCTAAAGGATTTAGTTCCTTCCATGTCAGATGTAAGTGCATAAATCTCTCCTCATTGTGGGTGAGAGTCTTCCATCATTGTGGCGGAGGTGGCTCCTGCCTGGATGGGATTGTGCCCTTCTGACGAGTAGGTCAGATATAAGTGTAGAGCCTTTTCACAGATGGTAGTTGATGTGTCCTACCATGCTGGTGAATATAAGTGCTGAGCCATTTCACAGATGGTAGTTGATTGTGCCTATCATGCTGGTGAATGTGAGTGCTGGGCCTTTCTGATGTGATTGTAGTTTACTACATGATCAGATGTAAGTGCTGGGTGAAGACCTATAGGAGAGTAGGCCTACAACTAGCATGAAAAAGGGTTGGCTCTGTAGAACTTCCTATGACGAGATAGTACACACATGATGATGACCAGTGGAGATTCAGATCGAGCTATGATCCAGATCCAATTATGATGACTCCGAGAGATCCAGATCGAGTGATGATCCAGATCCAGCAGTGGAGATCCAGATCGAGTGATGATCCAGATCCAGTCCAGTGGTGTTGATCCAGATCGAGTGATGATCTAGATCCAGTGATGCCATCGAGAGATGATCCAGATCCAGATGACTTGAAGACGAAGATGACTTGAAGTTGAAGATGACTTGAAGACGAAGATGATCCAGTTGATGCAGAGAAGAAAACCAGTGCTGAAAATTGTGTCGAAAGAATACCTTCCTAGTTAAGAGGGAGTGTTGATGTATATGTAACTTCAGAATGTATTCTACGTATTGTGACCCGATGTTTATTCCGGGATATTTCTATTATGTATTTGAGTCATGTGGTCATGCCCCGATGTTCCGATCGGGAGGATTAATAATGTAATCAAGTCATATCAAGTCATTAGGTAAGTCCCCACAGTTTCGGGGCACTTGGGTTATTATACACTAATTAAGGTGTAGGCTCGAGTAAGTAATTGTAAGTTAAGCCTACATGGTTGAGTGCACTTCAAGTCAACGGAAGAATATAAATAGAGAGTGAGAGTCTCTCTATTTATCACTTGTGAATTACATCACTTGCTCTCTCAAGTGTGGCGCACCTTTGGAGAAGGAAATACTTTGGCTTGACAGAAGACAGAAGGCTTCTGTTGTGTTGGGAGGTCATATTACTATTTTGGGTTCACATCTTGTGGTGATACTATCTTAGAGGAATTTGAGGGGTTTTCTCCATTTATGGTTTCCCCTACCAAAACTCTTTGTGTCTCTTGTCTCATGTGATATGCTTATGTTATTGCTGTGCTTGTTATTCTCTCAGTGAAAAGATCCTAACATAATGCTAGCTTAAATGTTGAAAAACTAACACTCTTTCTAGGAACATCAATATAGATAACACCAAGATTCTCCTTGAAGTACTAGGCTTGGTAAACACATCAACTATCTGCTTGTTTGTCACCACATACTGGATCTTCATTGCTCCTCGTTGCACCATATCCCAGATATAGTGATATCGGATCTCAATGTACTTCGACTTGTCATGGAGTACTGGGTTCTCAGACAACTTCACACAAGTCTGGTTGTCACAACGCACACAAGTCATCTCTAACTCCACATCAAATAGTCTTCCTAAGCCACATTTCCTGACAACTCATGTGAACACGTTTCGACTCCACCATGTATCGGCTCCAAGTATTCACTGCAAAGCATATATCCGACCTCATTTTCATTAGATAAATCAATGAACCGATCATCTGCATATAGACTATATTATAAAATTTCTATTAAGTAGGATAAAACAACTTCAAGTTTTATGCCAACGGTGTAGCTATAGCCTTGCAATCCAATGTCTCAAACTGCTTCAAGATCTCGACCGCATATTTTACTTGGATAAGGAAAATTGTTGACACAAATCCATTGATAGGGGCTCACTTATTGTTGACACCCTTAACTCAATGATCTACTTGAGCACCGACCCAGACAAATTTTACCTTGTCTAGCAACACCTGCAGAGCAAATGAGGTCTCACCTGAGATGTTCAAGGGAGAATTGTTGAAACCACGTTTCCGTAGTAAGAAGGAGGGGTTTGTGCATCTACTGTCTATCTATCACATCATTACTTAGAGATCCAAATAAGGACTTATTATTGTAGATCCATACCATCAATAATCAGTTCGCATTAACACATTTAGATCACTGTAAAATAACTACTTATAAACAGATTGATCACGATAACATGCTTTAAAACACAAAAACATCGCATCATTCATAAAGAACCATCATACTACGGTATCAACTCATTTGCATCACATCACAACGAATACTAGGAAAGAAGAAAGACATAAAACACAATGTTTCCATCAAAAATCCATCATGTCATATTACTTTTGCATCAAGAACAGGTTTTCAAAACATTTCCACAGTTTCGACAAAACAAGAAATAATATTCTGCAAAGCATTTAATATAATATCTTGATCAACACATCAATCTCTCATAAGCGCAAGATCGTATCAATCTCACATACAATCATCCACAGATTCCCCAAATTTCTTCTCAACATTACAATCCTATCTCTATTTATAGGCTTGTTCCTTTTACAAAATGGTCCACTTAGATCAACTTCCTAGCTACTTGGACCAAAACTACAAAATAATGACCAAATCCTACAAAATGATGACCAAGCCAACTCTTTGTTGACTTTCCCACCTTGTGCACCATCTTTCGCCTTGCGCATCATCTTTCACCTTGCACATCATATTACACCCTTACACATCATCTTCTACCTTAAACATCACCCTTGGTGCTCCGCAACTTATCTCCATAAAAACCACCTACCAAAGACCCCCAACACAATCTTGTGGGTCGCCCTCGAGCCACGTCAACTGGAAATTGTGTAGTCGCTGATTTTAATCTTGAAGTCCTCATACTGACATGCGACTTATTTGACTTACTACTTCACCTTGTCACTGATTTCCATGCATTCTATAACCTCCCACTCGAGTGGATGCTCAATAATATTCACATTCACCTCCCTTTGACCGTCTTGCACCACTTGAAGTGCAGTAACTGCTTTCAGCGATAGCTGCACTCCAATGTCCTAAAAATCTTAAAGATGAGTTGTATGCCTATGTTGCGACTCCCATGCTTTCATAACTCGCTGTTGCAACTCCTTTAATTCCACCACATTCATGAACTTCACCACCAGAGGCACTGTGCTGAGCAATTTCCGTAGTGTAGTCAGTTGTGCTTCCACTTCCCTCAGCCGCATGTTGACATGTTATAATTGTTCATCCTGGACCACACTACCCAAAAATTGTGTGGTTGCATCTGTAATCACATCTTCTTTTTCAACCTCTTCAAGCTATGTCGCGACGTCTTCAATGAGGCCCTTGCGCTCCGCAACTTTCTCTGGTGGTGTGCCTCTGTTCACCAGTGCATGCAAGTCTTCAATGTCCCATTTGAAGCCTGCAATCACTTTCGTAGCTTCTGTGCTATGATTTTTGGGACTTCTTGACAGGTGATAGAAACTACCTTTTCCAACTGCACTCTGTCATCCCACCACTACTCCTTTTCCACTGTTAACCTATCTTTCTCCTTCTTGAAGTCCTCGATCTCTTTTGTTGCTGCCTCTTATCTCTCCTACGATTTCAGAAGGTGATCACTGGCGATCTAATATCGATTGACCAGTTCTTAAGAAACCAACTTCTGTAGTCGCACCAAGGTGTGCGCCGAAATATCATTTACATCCAGCACAATCATTTCGAACTGTTGCAAGTATGCATCAACATCCTCGCTATGTGTTTCGACTACACGTGGTGGAATCAACACAATCCTCGCTCGCTTCCCTGTACTAATCTCAACCATTCTCTTCAACATATTTGCTTCCGACATTCTTTCCAAAATTGCATTAATTAAAGATTTGATTTGTGACTTTACCTCTATAAATCCCTCTGTCGATTGCTGCCTCAGTTGAGTCTCAGTTGTAGTCATCTCCGCTGTGATTGCCAAAACAATGCAGTCTACTTATGCATCCTCCATTGGCGCTGTGTTGCTGGCCTTTCCATGTGCTTGCCTTCTCTTTGTCCGTGTCTCCTCATATTTTTGTTCTGCCTATGAATCTATTGAGGTCCTTGATGATGCCTCTCTCGAATCCGAATCACTGTTATGTACAGGTGCCTAATCCACTGGCATATCAGGTGGAGGACTCACTTTCTCATCTGATACTTTCTCCACACTCACCGATGCTTTCCATTCTACAGGCCAATCAGCCACTATTGAGTCCATCTCATCATCAATAAGCTTATAATGTGTAGCTAACCATTGTTGATCCAGGTCTCATCACACTTGCACATGTATTGCATGCAGACTGATGGTGAATCTTATGACTTGTCAGTACTTGGCTACTGATTCCTCTGAGAGCCGTGAAATATTCACAGCTGCAACTTGCAATGCATCCCAATACAAGAAAAACTGTATTGCGTAGTCCTTCAACTTATCTTGTTCACTAATATTTCATAATTTCTGATATCTCATGCCCTTATAGACTTGGGAGACTGCAACATCAATACCGTGGTAGTTTGCGGGATCCATCCATGCAACTAATGCAATCAATATCAACAACCAACTATATGTGAATGATCGCTTCCCCTCTTCACAAACATGGTGTGTTTAGTTAACTGGTTCAACAAAAAGAGAGACCAGTTCATCTGTATGCCTGCAGCGCACAATTTAGCACATGCAATTGCCCTCAAAGTGCATTGATTAGGATGATTCTTCTACACCACTTAACTTGCCATAATCTTGGCTACAATATGCACAACCTGATTGTTAATGCTATCCACAATGTATGCACGTCCGTTGTGATCCAATCCGAATTTCTTTTTGAGCTTGGTGGCCAACTTCTTGTCATTATCCTTGCCGTGAAAGTACTGCGACGAGTCAAGCCCCTGCATAGGAAACCTCGTAATATGCGATATCAGTTCTACGGTGACTGGAATTAGCCATTCCAACCACAGGTAACCACCATGGCGGCATGCCAACAAATTTTTGGTGCATGCATTAGCCTCCGTCAATATACCAAAATGGGGCATATGAATGAGGCCTGAAAGCCCCGATCGTTGCAACCCATTCACCCACTCATGCAGAGTGCGCACCGTCGGATCACCCTCTTGTCCTGTCCTCTTCTCAAAGGGGTTTGAGGTATACTCAATGTACGCTAACAGATCATGGTCCTCGTACTTCATTTCCAATAAGCAGGGCACAATGTCAAAAGTAGATTTCATCCCCTTCGGTAAAGCTGGCATCTTTATGGGGTACCTCTGGTTCTTTGTGGGCTTCCGCTGCTTTGCACTAGGTTTGTATGGTGGAGAAAAGTGAAATATTTCCTTCGCAGTCACCCCTACCCTCGTCGTGGAGGCCTCATCTGTAGCTTCTGGTTCTTCTCTAGCTGAAATTCTTGTGCTTCTCTTCTTTTGTGTCGGTGACTTGGGGCTTCTGGACCCCCTATTCTTCCGCGTGATGGGTGACAAGCCCACCAACATATTGGCTACCAATTCCTCAATTGGTACACCAATGACTGGTGACCCCTCGATGCTTCCACTTGAAATATCATGTGGAATTGTGGTACTCTGCATAGCTTCCAATTGCACAAAAGCTCATGACTATGCTCTTCGGACTTCCTGAACTCTGCAACTCACTCTTCACAACTCTACAACTCAATATTCACAACTTTGCAATTCAATATTCACAATGGTAACTTCAAGCTCCACCCTACCAATTCTTATAGCACGGGACCGATCGTGTGAAATATTTTCCAATCATTTTTACCAAATTCATCATTCATCACACAAATTCATTACCTATCCTCCTGATATAATGGTTGGATCCGCCATAATTGTGTGTCTCGTCCAATAGCACCACCGAAGAACTAGTTTAACTATAGCATTTACTACTCGATTTGACTCTATTGCGTCCTTGTAGACATCTCCATATGGATACCTAACTAGGATGTTGACACATCTGCTTGCATGACCACTTGCTTCGAGTGCGTCGACCTCCTTATCACCACCTCATGAAAAAACATTTTTTTTTAGTGCGCAATGCTTCAAGCATTGCGTTGCACTACGTCCTCTCTGTAGGGATTGAGCCGGTTGTCATTCACTAACTTAGGAACATTGCATCCACTAAGTTTTTTCATTTATACTGCACCTCCCTCGGTAATGAAATTGATAATATAAGAACCCAGACAATGAATTTGCAACTTACCTGGATGTTTTGCAAATTTACTGTCATATAGAAAAACCAGGTCTCCTTGCTGAAAGTGCTTGTTCTTGACGTGTCGGTCGTGCCATGCTTTTTTTCGATCCTTCTCAACGCGTTGATGAAGTCCTGCGATAAAGCAGTCTTCCTCTAGCTGCACCAACTGTGCTAGGCATTCTTCCAATGCTCCTTCATCATCCATCCCTGTCACTGCTGCGATGCGCAAACTTGGAACAATGTATTTCATTGGCATGACTGCCTCCTGTGCGTACACCAACTTAAATGGTGTCTGTCTTATCAATATTTTGCGGGTAGTGCGATAAGCCCATAATTGCTGGAATCTTTAAATCCCAATCATCGCGGTTTGAATTGTAGACCTTTGTGAGCGCATGCTCCAACACCTTATTGAACGCTTCAATTGTCCCCTTAGCATGTAGATGATAAGGGGTACACTTCTTTTGTTGTATGTGGAATTCCTCTATCAGCGCACTGATCGTGTGATTGATGAAGTGACTCCCCTGATCGCTCATCAAGATATCTAGACAACCAAAGCAAGTGATAACATTGTCAAATATAAACCTTGCTGCAGTAGCAGCAGTGCACTCTGCAACTGGTGTGACTTCTACCCACCTTGTCAAGTAATCTGTTGTGGTGATGATATATCGCACACTGGTTTGCTTTCCTGGTGGGTTGATTGGTCCCACAAAATCCACTGCCTATTTATCAAATGGCTACGACATTACCTAAGGTAGTAATGACATCTCATCCCTTCATGATGGCTTCCTAGTTTGTTGGAAAAATTCATAATTTGGTGCATAGTCTGCCACATCCCCATTGACAGTTGGCCACCATAGCCCTGTGTGGAGTACCTTCCTAGAAGTTGCACAACCTCCATAGTGTCCACCCGCAACTCCCACATGTGCTTCTGCCAAGACCCTTTCTTCCTCATGTGGTAAGGGACATCATCGTAAGCTCTCATTAGGTCCCATCTTATAGGGTTCTCCAGCAATCAACTGAAAATACACAGCCCAAAGAACCAATTTCTTCTTCAAATTTGTAGTGAGCTCTTCTGGTGTTGTTCTTGTCAGCAAAAACTGAATTATTTTCTCATAGTAATCATCAACCATTCGAACCATGAATAGTTGTGCATCAGGTAACCCATCTTCAATGTTTGTCGATTCTTCACTTAGCTCGATTCGTGAGAAATGGTCAGGTCCCACATTCAAGTGAACTAGATTCACAATGATCTCAAAATCAAAATCTTGGAGGAGTAGCCAATGACATATATTCCCCCCCAACATAGGATTATTCACTAGGTATTTCAATGCAGAGTGATCCATGAAAATATTGAAATGACCTCCCAAAATATAGTGTCAAAACTTATGTAATGCATAGACCATTTCCAACCCTTATCTCTCCGTCGTGGTATAATTCTTCTCCCCATATGACAACTTTCGACTTGAAAAATAAATCGGGTGATCAATATTGCCTTCTCCTGGTTGAGACAATACTACTCCTAGTGCAATTGACGACACATCAACATGAACATGGAATTGCTTCGTCCAATCTAGAAAAACCAATATTGGTGTTGTATCCATCTTCATATTTAATGTGTCAGAACTTCCCCGACACTCGTGGCTCCATTCAAACTGCGCATCCTTCTTCAACAACTTCTCCATAGGTGCTGTGATCACGGCATATCCTCTGATGAACTTGCAATAATATCCTGTATGGCCTAATCATGCTCTAAGTTGTTTCATGTGTGTTGGTGGTGGAAAGTTAAGAATAATCGCAATCTTGGTTGGATCGACCAACAATAATTTCTTACATACAATGTGCCCCAACAACATCTTGAATGGAACACAAAATATGCACTTCTTCGAATTCACCGCAATCTGATGTTGTCGACATCGCTCCAACACAGTCGCAGATTTGCAAGATGATCCTTTACCAATCCATAAACCGTGTAATCATCCATGTATACCGCCACAAACTTCTATATAAAATCCTTGAATGCAACAACTATGATCCTGGAGAACATCGCAGATGCATTCTTGAGTCCAAATGGCATCATTGCGTACTGAAAACATCCCCATTCAGTCACAAACATTGTCTTATGTCGATCCTCTTTCACAATCTTGATATGATAATAGCCTAAAAATCCAAATGTAAACGAATAAATTTCTTCACCTCCCACTCCTTCCGACACTTCGTCAGTGAAAGACGTCATAAACAGATCATGAAGGCATGTGTCATTTAGATTTCTGAGATCAAAATAGATCTGAACCATGCCTGTCTTCTTATATTGTACAACCATAGGATTGATCCACTCTGATTCTTCAACTATTTCTATGATTCTGATGTCTAGCATTTTGTCGAGCTCAACCTTTACTCTCTCCTTGTATCCCAGATTCAAGTGATACAACCGTTGCTTCATAGGATTCACATCTGGCTTCAATGGGATTTTCATTTCTCCCAATTCTCCTAATATCCCTTTCATTTCAGAAAACTTCGTCAGAAACAAGTCTTGAAACTCATCCAATAGATCGGTGATCTTTGCCATGGCTTCTTTATCCTAATAGTCTCCAATGTTTGTGAACTTTAGTTCTTCCTCTGTCCCAATTTTGACCTTCCGAATGTTCAATGGATGATTAACTTTGTCCGTCGGCATCTCTGGTGCTACAATATCCCGACTTCCTTTAGACTCTGGGATATTAATTTTCCTTGGGTCATCTCCATCATCAGGCCCTCCTGTCACATTGTAGCAATCCATAATTGACTCCATCATTGGTGCTTCATGTGGGTCCACATGATATGCAACTGGAACTACCTTCAAAACAAGGTCGCAGATATGCTGTAGCGCACTATGAATCACTGAATCAACATCTGTAAAACTGAAGGTGTGATTGAAAAAAATCAACAACTCTTCCCATGTTGCAATCTCTCTATGAAGCTCGACTGATACGTACGTCCACTGTTGTGATATTTTGTCCAACATGTGCACAAAAGTATGTACCCACTCATTCTTTGGTCATGACACCCACATGTTCTGACATGCAATCAAATGATCGTTGGGATTGTTCCACCCATCATACCTCTCCACTTGGTATTGTTTTGTTTCACCGAAGCGAACTTCCATCAACTTGCGACATAGAGACCAACCATCGATTGATTTCTTATGTGTTCCTTGCCATCGTGCTAGAGTAGCCTTAAATGCTTCATCCAACACCAATAACCTTTGTGGTTCTGACACCCTATCTTCAAAATAAACCATAAATTTAGGTAAGTCAGGCAATCCCTCATAGGTTGGTAACTCAATAATCTTTGTTGTGACTCATCATAGCGACTGATTAATTCTACCACACTTTCAAATCAATACCTCATGCATCTGATTTTTCCAATTCTCCAAGGCATCGTCAGAATCTGAAGATGTAGATCTAGAGATTTTCCATCTTAGTTCTCCGTCGACAGTAGGGTGGACATAATATTCTGAAATATTGTACGCATGGTCCCGCCCCCTTATAAATTCTTCCTTGATAGGTTCAACATACTTTCTTCCTTCGTTTGGATCCATTGGGGCTGTGAATCTGATATCGTAGTTCTGGAAAGTCATTAAGTACTTATTGAAGTTGATCACTATCAAGCTGTCATTAGCCCATCCAATCCCTAGCAGTGCATGGTACGAGGTTCCTTCATTAACAATCCCGATAACATCAAAGTTTATGTAAGTCCTCATTCCTTCAACTTCCATTGCGAGATGTGGTACTCGCCCAATCGATGTTACTCTGGCTTGGTTAGCCAATCACAGCTGTACAAGGGACCAAACAAGCTGTGGTTTCCCCATGTTTGCTTTGTCAGAATGTTGACATCCGAGCGTATATCCAGAATAGATGAATCTACGTCGTAATTCCCAATTTGGATATTTATTTTTATTTATTTCCTGGTTTTCTTCTTATGCAGGGAGTTCACCACAGAATACTTCCTCCCATTCTCTAGTTGATGCAACATAATTGCAATCTCGGTGAGCGCATCAGGATATTTTTCCAATGACATACAACATTCAAATATTTTTTTCAAGGTACCATGCTGTCGCGATGGTCCTGCGACCAAATTTGAATAAAAAACAAGTGGCATTTCATAAACATGCAACTTACCCAAATCTCTTCTTATAGCGTCACGTGCTTAAAAGAACATATCCATCGTCTCCTATTGTCGCACCTCCGTGAGTAATGACAACAACGTCAGCAGACTGAACTCTCGGTTCTGATGAGATCTTCACAAATGTTGGTCCTTGGTTCTGGTTAGGTGGCAGATTCACAGGCTAGTTTGTGGTATGATTTGCATTATGGTTCTAGTTCTGGGGTGGAGGAACATTCCTTGCTTTCCACTTCACAATCAGCTGCAAACATTCTTCAACTGTGTGATCTTTGGCAGTACAATAGGTACCTTGCAACTGCAAGTTTGGACAATTTCTCTAGTAGTGCCCATACACTATGCAATTGTAACATTGCATAGGTTCATGGCCTTGTCCTCCCCCTCAACCAAAACCTCTACCTCATCCTCCTTAGAATCGTCCGTGAAAGAATCCCTTCTATTGATATTGCAGTTTATTGAACTGCTGTTGTGACGGGGGATTCGATTGTGGTTGTGCATACTCCGGTTGAGTATATTACGCCTAAGTATACTGTGTCTGCTGTAGAGCATACTACATCTGGTTGTACTGTGGTTGCATTAGAGAAAACTGTAGTTGTGGCACAAACTATGGTTGTGGTTGCGACTGTGGTACAAACTCCGGTTGCGACAGAGGCTGTACCACCTGCAGTGGCTACTACGGTGGCGGTCTCTCCGCTAGCCGATTTTCTTCTCCCTTCATGTAATATGCATCCATCGTCCTCTCATGGAGAAAATCATATGCTTGACAATCCTTGTATTCATGCCCAACAGATTGAAAAAACATGCAATACAAATTCATAGGCTTCGATACCATCTTCTACATAAACACACAGTCTTTGTTTCGATGTCCCTGAACTTGAAAAATGCGACACCATGGTATGCCACCATGACTTAGTGGGTTGGGAGCTCCTGAAAGTAGATAATTTTGGAAATTTGGGCATTGATCCTTATGATGTCCCTCCATTTGACATCGAGTACACCATATTTCCTCACGATGATCCCTTCCCTTCTTGATATCTTGCAATTGAATCATTTGGTTCGCTAGTTGTGATTGAATCTGATTCATGCCAACTCTAGTCTCACCAACAGGTGAAGCTTCCAGCTTCATCACGATCTCCAGAGCCTTGCTTTGTGCCACATTCTTTTTCTACATCAAGGGTATCCTGATATGTAGTACTAATGTCGCAATGAACCACTCCTTGTGTTGTACATCACTCATCCCAAAAATGAATTTCGCCATCAGTGTTTTGAACCGCTGATCAAAATCCCAGACAGATTCATTTGGATATTGCTTGATCTCCTTTAGCTCCGTGATATATTGCGCCTCCGACTTTGGATTTTTGAACTCTTTGATCAATCTAGTTCTGATCTTCGCCAGAGTCTTTGCTGGAGTCCATGTGGGAACTTGTACAAACTTCATGTACCAGTTTAGTGTGCGACCTCAAATTTTTTTCACCAACTGACCTTTCTTAACATCATGATCCTGAGCCTACTTTACAATCCAAACTAATTCACACAGAAACCAGTATTGTTTGAGATCCTCCATCCCATTCCCATGAAACAGAGGTAACTTCACATCATCGCCTGCCATCCTAGGCCTTCTTTATACGTTCGCTGATCCACTACTAGTAGAGTGTTGATGATATGTCAGACAATTTGGTGTGGAGCTTGTATTTCTTCTCGAGTGTGGCCCAGTGCATGGAGGTGTGGGTACATTGTTGCTCGGGGTTGGTATTTTCTTAGGCTCGGACGTAGCCTGGTTGTCTCCTTCATTTTTGTAGGGTCACTTGGTCCCTTGTGATATTCTCTCGTAGCCTCTTGTTTTGGTCGCATTAGGACTCTCCTCAATCCTTTTCCTCTTCTCTTACTGAAGCCTTGCTCCACTTCGCAGAAGACCATGCACTTCCTCAACTTCCCTCACATTCTCATTGTAACTCCCATCCATCTACCCTGCATCATTCCATCCAACCCTCATCTCTGCAGTACCCAGAGCCTCTGCACACCAGGGCTCTACTTGTCGGAGTTCATATTCAATATGCCTTTTTCATAGATGAGCATCTTAACCGACAATTGCAGAGATAACAGAAACCTACCTCTTGTTCCTTTGAAGAACTCCATTTTTGTGTCACTGTAAGACTTGAATGTGTCGACTGTGAACTCTGTGATGTAGCCTTCTAAGATGCTATCAAGACAAACTTTGATATCCCTCAATGCCATGTTATCTACCTCTTGCAGTTGTTGGATTAACTCTGAGGTCTAGCAAGAGGGTTCGCCTCCTTGAAAATTTGTCTTCCAATAGGTCAAATGGGCCAACCACTCATACAAGGTGATAAAAAAATTAGAGAAGAAGTACTCATGGAGATTAGAATACATGTACCTTCCCAACCACTCTTTTGTTGTCAATCTAGGGTTCTGATTCTCCTTTGCTGCAAATTTCTGATCCTTTTGATCGAACCAATCTTGAATCTCTGGTCTTGTCAGATGCTACAACATGTCCTCCTTCTCCATGCACTAAGGTCCCAACAACGAAACCATTTGTTGACACAAATTCGTCGACAGGGGTTCAATCTCTGTCAATACCCTTAACTCAGCAATCTCCCTGAGCACCGGCCCAAACATGTTTTACCCTGTCCGGAAACACTTGCAGAGCAAATGAGGTCTCACCCAAGATGTTCAAGGGAGAACTGTCGGCAACACGTTTTTGTAGTAGGAAGGAGGGGTTTGTGCATCTACTATTTATCTATCCCATCATTACTTCAAATATCCGAAAAAGGACTTATTATTGTAGATCCATACCATCAATCACCAGTTCACATTAACACATTTAGATTGTACTAAGATAACTACTTATAAATAGATCGATCACCATAACATGCTTTAAAACAAAAAAAAAACATTGCATCATTTGGAAAGAACCATCATACTACGGTATCAACTCATTTGCATCACATCACGGGGAAAACCAGGAAAGAAAAAGACATAAAACACAATGTTTCCATTAAAAATTCATCATGTCATATTACTTCCGCATCAAAAACAAGTTCTCAAAACATTTCCACAGTTGTGACAATACAAGAAACAGTCTTTTGCAGAGCATTTAACATAATATCTTCATCAACACATCAACCTCTCATAAGCGCAAGATCATATCAAGCTCACATACGATCATCCATAGATTCCCCAAATTTCTTCTGAACATTACAATCCTATCTCTATTTATAGGCTTGCACCTTTTACAAAATGGTCCACTTAGATAAAATTCCTATCTACTTGGACCAAAACTACAAAATAATGACCAAATCCTACAAAATGATGACCAAGCCAACTCTTTGTCGACTTTCCCACCTTGCGCATCATCTTTCTCCTTGCACATAATATTTGACCTTGCGCATCACCCTTGGTGCTACGTAGCTTATCTCCATCAAAACCGCCTGCCAATAAAAATATCCTCTGGATTCTGCCACACCTATAATCCTAAGAATTATGTCAATATTATCGAACTCTTATATCTATTGTAGTCACTCCCTCTAAAAAGGAGAACCATCCTCCCTCTCCGTATTATACTTTCTACATCAAGACATTATGCACAGTAGTGACAGGTAGCCTCCTCTGCTACTGATCTTCTGTGTATCCATCTATGCCATCTCTTAAGGTCACTAGATACCAATATTCTTAATTTCAAACTTTGTTGAAAGTTCCTCTTCCACCCATCTATGAGCTTCTCTTCCTCTATAGGCTTCCATATTCAACCTTGTAGGAAAGGTCGTCATCTCCATCATTCTAGGTGATCCTCATTATTCTCATATAATTATATATGCTATCCCATGGGTGTTTTCTAAGCCTGTACAAAGCCTTCTACACACATGTGGTTATCTATAGAGAATCAAAAGACCTGGAGGTTTCTCTATATGTAATTCTACTTCGCTGAAGAAGTGTGTACAATCAAAACATATTTCCATAATCGACTCCCTCTTTCTGAGAGAAACCACGAATCTTGCTTTGTATTTCTCGATGCTTCCATTTGTTGCATGCTTGATCTTATAGATCCACTTGGAAGACACTACATACTTTTATTCAGGTCTCAGAACCACATCCTAGAAATCATTCTTCATGATCAACTATACTCTTCGATCATAGCATCCTTCCAATCTATCTTATTGATTGCTTCTTCGTAGCTGGAAGGATCTGCATCAATGATACAACAATGCCACATAACTAGAGTGTGTCTGAGGCCTCTTATTTTCTCTATAAGTCCCATCCGGAGCACCCTCATTCTCTGCATCTTGGATGATCTCTTGTGCCCAAGCTTTTCTTCTCTTGCATGTGTTCACCTCTCGAGGTGGATCTATCGGTCTCTATGGATTGGTCATATCATGATTCTCATGTTCTTCTGAAGCTCTTTCTTCCATCACGGTGTCTCTAACCCTTAGAGATTAAAGTTCCTCTTCATGTACTTTGTCAGAGTGAATATTCTTTGAGTGCTTTGGATGAATCATCATCAATTTTTCTTCGAAGCAAGCCTCACCATTCTTTTATTGTAGGTGATTACATATGATCTTTCCTAGAAGTCAAATTCAATTGCATGATTAGAAACATTTCATATTTTTGAAAACATATTAATAATAACAAATTCTTATGCATAAATACATATGTCACATAGTCGTGCAAGTATCTTAGCCACAACATTCATCCATATCCCGTATACATACGGTTACTTTATAGATTCCTTCCATCTCTACCAAAACATTATTAAGAGCATGCGCTACTCCCAATATGTCAGCAAAGATGTTTCATTCTAGATAAGTAGCAATGGAATGTTGTACAACACTATAGGACACTTACCCATCACATGCATATTAGTAGTATACCAATCATGAATGCAAACACTCTAACATGCATAATACATTTCCTAAGTCTAGGAACATAAAGGTGTACACAAATGAACAATATCATTTAAGTAACTAGATATATAGGAAATGATAATTTAAACACTTATCTTTATTTGTTTGGTAGACTCCTTCTTGATATTTGTCTTCTTGTAGGAACTTGGCAGAGTCTCTGACAATGTGCTCTACTACATCATTTGATTCCAAGGAACTGTTTTTGTATTGCTCATGATCGACAATGCTAAGCAAGTCTTCTACGGCATAGACCCAAGTGTCCCTTCTTCTTCATCAATCCCAAGTACATCCCTTCTTATCCAATGCTGAGATGGATAAGAGGTTCTTATTCATTATGGGTTGAATCCTTTTGGATCAAAGTACATATTCCTCATCACTTGAGGAAACTTCCCTTATTCTTTTTCTTGCTGGTTCATCATATTCAACAATATGAGCATAATGCCTCTTATTCTTGTTTGTCCTCATGGATCCTTTGTTTCTAGGGAAATATTCTGCAAAGTGGCCTTTCTCATCACATGTGAAACATCTAAGATTGGAATAGTCCCTTTTAGATCCATGATTCTTTTGGAATCTTTTGGGCCTTTTGTGAGGATTATTCTCCCTCTTGCTTCTATCATTCTTTGCATCAAAAGTTAGTGCTTGATCATCATCTTCTCCCATCTTCTCTTCTGTTGCCACTAGTCGATCTTCTTCTTGAGTGCATTCCTACCACAATATTCTAAACTTGATAAGCTTCTTTCTAGTGCATATCCCCCATATGAATGAGTCCCATGATTTTGGAAGACCATTCAAAGTGGTCATCGTTATCTCTCCTTCTTCAACTTTTTCTTCAATGGATTCAAGTTTCTCCTTGATTTGAGAGACCCTTGAGAAATAACATTGGATGGTCTTTGAGTCTCGGGTATTCACATTCTTGAGTTGATTCCTCAAATTTATCTTCTAGTTGATGTTCTTACCTTCATATAGCTTGGTCAAAGCATAGGACATGTTCTTGGGAGTCTTCAATGATGAGACATGAGGAATGAGATGATCCTTAATGGAGTCCACAATAATCATTTTTTCTTTGATCATGTTCTTCTTGTGAGTTGCTTTGGCCTCTTCTCCCTTTGGTTTTGGATCCTCCTTAGTGACACACTTGTCCAAGTCATTTTCTTCTAATATAAGATAAATTCTATATTTCCATGCTTGGAATTTTTCCATCTCCCTCAATATTATCCTCAAGATTGGTACATTTCATCATTTTGATATGAGAACCTCAAATTGAAATTGCAAGGAAATAGATCTTACCAATTTGAGATGCCTAAGCTGCTTCCGGAACTGGATAACCTAGGGTTTGATAGAGAAACCCTAATTTTCCAAAGTGAGAATCTTGAACTTCTCTTTGGCTGGAAATATGCACCTCCTCAAAGAGAGTTGTCCAGTGGTGTCCTTTTCCAAAAACAATGGAATAAAATTCCAAAAAATTATTTCCCTAGTTCCTTCCCACAGTGTCCCACAGTAAAACACCGAAACCTCTCCAAACTATAATCTGCTTCCACCAAAAGATGTACCTCCTTAAGGATATTTGAATTAGACCTATTTTCTGGAAGATCTATGGAGAAAAGTGCTAGAACTTGGAAGCCCCAGTTTTAGCCACTGCATAGTGCCTTCTTTCAGGATGGCTCTGATACCATGCTAAAGTTTGAACTTTATTTCAAATATGTCAGATCTATAATCTAATGCAATATGATCACTGAAAGATAGACAAGCACACCATAAAAGAGACACAAATATTTTATCCTAGAAAAAAACTCTCTTGGGAAAAACCCAACAACTTCTTTAGTATAGATTCATCACTTAGTAAAATTTCAAACAAAGATAGAAAACCGAAGAGATATCCGCAAATTCATCTTCTTCTACCCCAATGGAATTGTCTTTCTGTTCTATGGATAGAACTTGATTGAGTTTGTAGTGTGTCCAAATGGGGAGGGTGCCTCCCTATTTATATTTTTCATGAGGTTGACTTTTTATCCCAACATGGTTGGATTCCTAACCTAACTGGGCCAACTTATGTTTGGGAGATCCCAAAATACATTTTATAATATTTCTTTTGGGGACTATTGCCACGACTTACAAAAGAGGTTTTACCTTGATATAATTACATGACCAAATACAACAATGACATCTTTGAACAGAGGAAAAACATATACGAAGAAGGTACAATAATAATATAATAATGATACAACAATGAAGAATATCTTATGAAGTTACATTTTCAACAACAAGGTGTGTGTAAATGGAAAGTAAATGTTGAAATAATAATGATGAAAGTAACAAAATAAACTAAAAAAAAATTCTTTTTCTTTTAATAAGGTCAAACATATAACTTTCCAAAAATAAATATGATTTGATACCACTTGTTGAAACAGTGAAAAAAATGCATTAGAAACTTATCAAGAAAACAATTACAATAAGGAAAACATTATGCAATGATAATAGATCCAGTAAACAAACCACACTTTCAAAACCAGAAACCAACAAGCTTTTGATCCCTTAGATCACACTAAATGCATAGGGAGTGCATAGGGAGAGCATACGCTATTGTGTACCCACACAAAAATCCTTTCAGACACGGAAACCAGAGCTTTGAACTTGAAACAACCAAACATGGGATTGGGTTTCTCTTACCAAAGGGGTAGAAGCAACCTAGGAGTCTGTTGCCGCTGCAACAATTACCCCAAAACATTTTGCATTTTTTAGAGCCCCCTTTAAATTTTTAGCTTTTTGTTACTTAGACCTTTTTTGCCTTTTGAAATCCGTCATCCATGACTTGGTTTCACCCTGAGTAATTTCAAAAAGTTGGTTTTTTGCGCTAAGTGGGAATTTTTTTTGACTCGATGCAGTGAATGAATTTCAATGATGGACTCGATTCAACGGATGATTTGCAATGTTTGATCCACAATAGCGGATGAGTTTCGATGTTTTATATGATGTAGGAGATGGTTTTTATAGTTTGAATCGATACAGTAGGTGGATTTTATTTTTGGATCTGCCACATCGGATGTTTTTTCATGAGCGCTTGTTGACTTAGTTTTATCCGATAAATTGGAAAATTTCTTGAGTTTTCGCCGCAACATCAAAGGTTTTTTCACTTTGATTGTCGAAGCTTTTTCGATTCATTTCGATCTGCTGCGTCAGATGATTGTTTGATATTTTTCCACAACGACAGAAGATTTTTCCTTCCTCGCCTGACGTTTACCACGATTATCTCTGGTCTGATACCATGGAGAAGTCTTTATCTTTTTTCTGACACAACAAATGTATTTTTCTTTTTCATCCGATGATTTTTCCCAAATCTATGATGATCATTGCGGAGGGTTTTGTGAGTTCTAGCCACAACCAGCGACATGATCTTTCTCTTATAGCCGGTCTCCTCCATCATATGTTTTAGCCGAAGACGGGCCAATAGTAGCAGTAATGTTATAAGTTTTGAGCCACTATTGTCAATTTTTTTCCACCTCGCTTGTTGATTTGGTTCTCCGATGCGCGTTGTCCTTGCCGCCAATACGACGTTTATTTCATGCTCGTGCGGTGTATTTTTCCGTCGACTACATTAAATGGCTTTCCCCTTGTTTTATCTATATAACAAAGAGGGGTTTTTTCCATGGTTATCTGTTGACTATGGGCGTTAAGAGTTGGTGAAATTGTGGATTTTATCCATTTTGGACATCCGTTACGTTTTGAGAGTTTCCATCTGGATCTCACGTGGTTTTTTGTACACTGCATCTTCAGTAGTCTTTGAGCTCAGCCTTCCAAGTAGGATCTGATTCTTTTGCATTTTTGATTGGTAGATTTTTACAGTTGCCGCGTATAATGGAGTTTAAAAGTGTTTTCCTCTCGGCCTCTCGATTAGTCTTAGTAAGTCTTACTTGTATCTTGTGACATAGTTTACTCCCGCCATGGTTTGTTTACCTGCTCTTGTCTGCTCTTGCCCGAGCCATTTCCTATTTTGTCGTTCAGACATGGCTCACTCGCAGCCCTTGGTGAGTAATGATAAATCGATATTGACAAGATCTATCATGATTTCTTTTTCTTACCTAGTTTCTAGCTGTTTGTGGCGACAAAGGTCGTTGAATTCGGGAAACTCTGAAATCCTATGTATCCGGGTCAGTTTGATATCTTGGGTGTGGATGGCCGCATTCAAGTCCTGTGCTGAAAAGTCATGTGTGAGGTTTTGATGGTTTTTTAGATCATTTCTTGGCATCGTGAATGTGAATGACAGAGCCGTGTAGGTTTCTGGTTTTTTCCACCTTGTCTCCTTGCTGAAGAGTATTGGCCCTGGTGTTCGAAGCTAGGGCATCGTTGCATGTTGGTTTTTGGATTGGTACCCGCATGCCGTTAGTTTCATAGGGTTGTACCCTAGAATGATGGGTTACAATTAATATGACGTTGACATCGCTCGCCTACAAGCTAGGGTTTTCCTGGTTTTAATCTCCTTCGGATCTGTGCCCTTTCTTCGAGTGTGTCATAGGTGTTATTTTGGTGGTCTGTAGAGTTTTGCACTGAAAGGCCATTTCTATGGGTAGAGATGATATGGTAAAACATATTGGTTAAGCTTATACCGCTAAGAGAAATAATGGTTTCCTTATATTCTTTGAATATTTTACAGTGTTGTTTCATTTTCGAGATATATGATGCATGTGGTTTTGAATTGAGGGATGATAAAACATTTTATTTTTTGCTACAAGTTTAGTTTGTACTAGACACCATGCCTAAGAAAGGAAAGACGAAATCCAAGGTTGCAGATGATGAATTTGATGTTGAAATTACACCCACATTGTTATGTCCTCAAATAAAATAGTCAAGTTTGTTTATTTTAGGTGATAGGAAGTCATTGAAAAACAAATTTCTAAATTTTCTAAGGCTCATTTTTAGAGCTTTAGGTATGTAATAAAGTTTGAAAAACATTTGATTTGGTTTATCCTTGAAAAATGTCAAAACTCAGGTTTGGTGGATTAGGCGGACATTTCAACTATTTATTAGTCACCGAAAGCAGAGCTTTCGGTAGCTAAAACGTGAAATTCGGGGCTATTGGAAACGGTCAGCATGTCTTGGTAAAACTCAATTTTCTTAGCCGTGGAGAGGTCTTTTTACATGCTCAAATAGTTGATTGAAAACTATACATCCTCATATTTCCAATGGTACTTTAAGATCTGCATTTAGAGCTCAGGAAGGCAATCAAAAGTCCCTGCAAGATGAGGATGCACTTTCAAGAATGTGGCGTTTTTACTGTGCTGAGTCATAATTTTCAAATGATGATGCTGGGCGACTGGAGGATAATTTTGAGAAAAGGTTGGAGGATTTTGTGCATGACATGTCAAAGAAAAATAACCTCTCTCAAGTTTCCTACAAGTGTCACATATTGGGAGAATCAAATCCATCTCCGAGCCTTAAATTTTGGATCTCAAAATTCCCCTATTTGAGACATGTTTTTGAAATATAGATGTTGGGAAAATGAAAACAAATATCAAAGAACTGAGAGAGATGTTTTCTCAAAATAAACCAAATAAAAACAACCTCTCTCATTTTTCTTACAGGTGTCACATATTGGGAGAATCAAATCCATCTATGAGCCCTAATTTTCGTATCTCAGAATTTCCCTGTTTAACACATGTTTTTGAAATACAGACTCTCGGGAAAATGAAAACCTCTCTTAGTTTTCCAAAATATGTTTTTATTTGAGAGATATAGGTCAATATCAGAGCATCATATTTCCAGAAATTCCTGCATTTTCCAACCACCTCACAAATTCGGATTTGAGATAGGAAAAGAGGTTATCAGATCCATCTTTTGAGGATCTTGAAACTGATTTGTAAAGATTATTTAAGATCATTGAAGAATGATTGTAAAGGGTTTGACTTTGGATAATTTTTCATACTTGTTCTCTTAGACTTCTCATTTTCATGCCAATAATATAAGCTTCTTTTTCCATTTATGTTCAGATTTCATTTTCTACCTTTCTATACTTGCACTTGAATGCTCATTTCATGTTTGTTCTATTGTCTAATGCCAGATAGCTGTCATCCTATCTTTGTATTGATGAATTGAATAGCAAGTATCATTTACTTATTGTGATTAGCCATTCATATATGCTTTGCTTATGAGTTTTCTAGCATGATAAGAATTCTGCATGCATCCACATTTTATCAACTCTCTGAACAACAGTGGTTTAAAGCCTTATCTATATAAGTGTGTTCATGCATGTTTTGAATAAGTGAGTTTTGATTAAGTCATCCAAATTGATCCATATTACCCATCATTAAGAAAATAATAAAGTTACCAGGCATATTCGAGATGCAACCTAGAAGAGTTTCCTGGAGAGCTAACAAATTGGTGCCGTTGCTGAGGAGAGGAGATTGAAGCTCAGCTTCCCTGGGAGACGACATAGATCCAACTTTGATGATAGACAAATCCTGGACATTATCTTGGTTGTAATCATCTATCTGGTGACTCCATGAAGGACAGATTCAGTGGCAAATCCATTGTTCAGAAATCTATCGGTGACTCCACTGGTATGAAATGGACCAGGTCTTAGCAAAAAGGTATGCTTTCTGTGATTTTTCAAAGATTGTTGGTTTCCCTAATCCATTTCCTAGTAGAGATGAATGGGAACGTAGTATTCCCATATTTCGAGGAGAAGAGTGGGAAGTGCCAGCTGAACATTTGCTGGATTTTCATGACTTTATTTATCGGCTTGAAATTGTACATGAGGATGTTCAAATTAAGCTTTTCAGGTATTCATTAGAGGGGATTTCTCTTGACTGGTGCTGGTCTCTTCCAAAAGCTAGTATCAGCTCTTTGGCATATTTTCATGCTGCTTTTCATGTGTTTTGTAAAGATCAATTTCCAAATGAATTTCTATATCTTGAATGTTGTCATGAATTTAGTTTGCTGAATAAAGATTTAGATTGTCATGAAGGATATGCTGAAATAGGGGACACCTCTCGTTATGACCAAGATATTGATGATCTTCAGGATGTTAATCATAGTATAGGTGCTTTTGACATTGTACCAAATGCATCTACTATCTTAAGTTGTGATGAAGATCAAACTGTCCCCTTTGGAAACATGAAAGATGATGAACAGATTAACAGATCAATAGATGACAGTTTCAGATATGCAGTAGATGCTGAGGGTAGCTCATAGTTTCCAGATTTGCAGATCAAGGGAAGTTGCAGTAACCATGAGGAAATAAGTAATATTTTTCCAAATCATTTTCAAGATCTAGTTGCTGATCATCTCATGCAAGAATATTCATCCCTGTCATTAGCATTTTATCATGATATTCCTATATTTGACGAATACAGTGACGAAGAATAATATTTTAAGGTTGGTGAAGATCTGTCCACTTATGGAATTTCATCTAGTTCTACTTTTGAGGAGAGAGATGATCAGAAATGTGTGCATCCTGTGGTTGATGATAGTTATGAATTTGTAGATCAAAATTCCAGTGATATATTTTGCAAAGAAATTGTCAGCTGTAATAGGCCAACGTATCATCATGATGAATTCAAATTACAAAGATATGGTGAAAGAGAGCATAAAGGTTCATATCAGAAATTGAGCTTGCATTTTCCTTTGACAAAGGTTGAGCAGTCCACATTCAAAATTAATACTAATGAAGACAACTATCAACAAAAGCATCTCAGTCAGTTGGAACAACAAGAAGAAGAGGTATTTCCTTGTAAATTTGATGACCCTGTTGCTGATTAATTGGATTCTATGAGCATCATATATGTTAAAATATTTATATTAGATGAAAGTTGGTTTTATCATCTGTTCACACCACTTTTCTGTTGGATATGAATTCCTTTATTTTTGGGGTCAAGATAAAGGATAAGTTTAGCAGATCAGTTTTTGACATGGCTTCATTGGAAGCATGATGTCACTTGATAACAAGCCTCTACTGATTAAAATTAGGAGTATGAAAGAGAATAAGCTCTTTATATGAAAAAGTAGACTTTTCCAGTTATTGGTTGTTGAATAAGCAGGAAAGGCTATAGGCATGCTACAGGTTTGCAAGGGATCAGTTGTAAAGGCAGCTCTTGAAAGGTGTTCAGAAAAAGATTGTACTGTTGACTCCATGCCCAATGGAACACTAGACTAGGTTCTGTATTTTGTTGTCCAAGAAAGGCATCAGATCTGTGGTTCTTGGAACCTCACAGGCAGGATTCCATCCCCAAGTAGGATCCATATGTTATCTCCTCAAATAAAATAGTCAAGTTTTTTTTATTTTAGGTGATAGGAAGTCATTGAAAAATAAATTTCTAAATTTTTTAAGGCTCATTTTTTAGAGCTTTAGGTATGTAATAAAGTTTGAAAAACATTTGATTTGGTTTATCCTTCAAAAAAGTCAAAAATCAGGTTTTGGTGTCTTAGACGGACATTTCAACTGTTCATTAGTCATTGAAAGCAGAGCTTTCGGTAGCTAAAATGCGAAATTCGGGGTTATTTTAGCCACTGAAAGTGCAAAAGCTTGGAAACGGTCAGCATGTCTTGGTAAAAATCAATTTTCTCAGCTGTAGAGAGATCATTTTACATGCTCAAATAGTTGATTTATAACTAGAAATCCTCATATTTCCAATGGTACTTTAAGATCCTCATTTAAATCTTGGGAAGGTAGTCAAAAGACCCCCTCAAGATGAGGCTGCGTTTTCGGGAATGTGGTGTTTTTACTGTGCTGAGTCATCATTTTCAAATGATGATCCTGGGTGATTGGAGGATAATTTTGAGAAATGGTAGGAGGAGTTTGTGCATGACATGTTAAAGAACAATAACCTCTCTCAGTTTTCCTACAAGTGTCACATATTGGGATAATCGAATCCATCTCTGAGCCCTAATTTTCGGATCTTAGAATTTCCTTATTTAACACGTTTTTGAAATACAGATGTCGGGAAAATGAAAACCTCTCTTAGTTTTCCAAAATATGTTTTTATTTGAGAGATATAGGTCAATATCGGAGCAGCATATTTCCAGAAATTTCTGCATTTTCCATCCACCTCACAAATTCAGATTTGAGATAGGAAAAGAGGTTATCAGATCCATCTTTTGAGGATCTTGAAACTGATTTGTAAAGATTATTTAAGCTCATTGAAGAATGATTGTAAAGGTTTCGACTTTGGAGACTTTTTCATACTTGTATTCTCAGACTTCTCATTTTCATGCCAATAATATAAGCTTCTTTTTCCATTTATGTTCAGATTTCATTTTCTACCTTTCTATACTTGCACTTGAATGCTCATTTCATGTTTGTTCTATTTGTCTAATGCCATATAGCTGTCATCCTATATTTGTATTGATGAATTGAATAGCAAGTATCATTTACTTATTGTGATTATCCATTCATATATGCTTTGCTTATGAGTATCCTAGCATGATAAGAATGATGCATACATCCACCTTTTATCAACTCTTTGAACGTCAATGGTTTAAAGCCTTATCTATCTGAGCATGTTTATGCATGTTTTGAATAAGTGAGTTTTGATTAAGTCATTCAACTTGATCCATATTACCCATCATTAAGAAAATACTAAAGTTACCAGGCATCTTCAAGCTGCAACCTAGAAGAGTTTCCTAGAGAGCTAACACACACTAAGAGTAGAGATAATATACGAAGATACTAAATCAGTCACCGGGGTCGAGCCTGAATTTAAATAGGGTCAGATTTATCATATGCTCCAAGAGAAAACAATTCCAGATGCAGGTTTAGAGGATTTGAACCTGCTTAACAGCATATTGAGATCAGGAATCACAAAGGTGTCTACAAGACCAGAGTTGTTTCCTTTCCCTGAGGTCATTGGATGGATTCTGTCTAAGGATGATGCAAGGGGGATGATCATGTACAACATTGAGGATAAAGGGATTTCCTCTTTCACCCCTGCATTTATAGCTAAAGCTTACAGCTTGTCAACATTATAAGTTAGCATGACAAATGATTCGATAAATAGTTTGACTATTGATTACATTGGAGTTACAAAGATGATGATAGCCGAAGGAAACACCTTCTGACAAAAGGCATCCGGGGAATATGAAACAGCCCAGCTACGCACCCCATATAGGCTGGTAGCTCTAATGATGAATAGGATTTTTGGTAGAGATGATGGAAGGTTTTATAAAATTGGGTGTATACCTCTAATATACCATGTAACCATGATGGGGACTGTGTTTAAGTGGGATGATATCGTAGAAAACAGCTTGTCCTCCTGCATAACTGCAGACCAAGAAGGATTATACCAGCAGAAATCTGAGTTTTATATGGGGTCTTTTCTGATTGACTACATACTATGTTTTCATCCTTTTGAGAGTCTCAACTGCAAGTGGAAGGAAATAAAGGATCCCATTTATGCAGCTTACTGGATCTTGTGGGATAACAAATACCACAGTCATTACAAGATGATTTGCGAGGATTTCTTAATGCCACTATACTAGTTAGTTTTCCTGGAGGAATGTAAGTGTCTATATGAAGGTGCTTTGGAGTCTATAAAGGAATTTGGGGATTACTTATTTTCTGAAGAGGGCACATACTTGAGGATGTATGGGGGAACCAAATCACCTTCACTGTTCCCCAAGTATGCCATCGATTATATAGTACATAAAGAAGCAGTTAGACATCTCTTCTTGTATGGATTCGGGAGCTATTTGTTCGACGTGAAGAAGGTTGTGTTTCCATTGATGCCTTTCTATGTTGGTAGCTATAAGTTCTCCAAAGTTAAGAGTGCTCCAGAGTTCATGAAAGAGCTATAAATAATTCATTTTGGTGAAAAGAGTTTTCATAGAAATGATCCCCAAGGTAAATTTGCAGCTCACCATGCACTCCTGAAAGTGAACTTTGAATACACTGATCATGTAGATAAAGGCGAGGAAGTATATCGAAATGCTTGCAACATGAGCGCTCTGAAAAAGCGGCTCAGGAGGAAGATCACAGTATATGGAGGCACAGGTAGTAGCAACAACAATCCTGAACAAAAAGGGCAGGATGAAGAAACTGCACGGAAAGCAAAGGAAGAAACAACACGTAGATTAGCAGAAGGTTCAAATAAACTGTTGGACGAAGAGGCCAAGCGAGAAAACGAAGAAGAGGAACATAGGTAGAAAGAAGAAGCCATAAAGAAGAAGAATGCGAAGGCATAAATATTAATAACTGAGGAAGCACAAAGTCAAAAGGAGGATATATAGGAACAAAGGAAGAAGGATCAAGAAGACCTAGATAGAGAAAATAAGGAACAAGGTCCTACTCAGGACAATCAAGAGAATCCCCCTTCCACCTCGGGAGAAATACTGATAGGAGGTCACCTCCCCATTGCTGAGTTGGGGTTGGTACCTTTCACACCATCAAAACAACATGAAGTTACATGTTTGGAAAATGTATTTTTTGATCCCAAGCAAAAATCCATTGGATGGAGAACCAAGAAGAGTTTGAAAATTGGTACCCAGCCCAAAGTTACAATAGTAACGGAGAAAACTGTTGTAGGAAATATAGAGGAGGATCCATAATGGTTGGCCTCAATGGGTATGGCAATTGCACCTGCAAATGCCTATAATATTAGTAAGCTAAAAGGAGAAGTGGACCAGTATAAGGATAAAATGACACAAATGAATAAAACCTTGAGGAAGGAAGAAAGAGTAGGCCAACAAGCAAAATGAATGTATGATGCTACTCTTCCAAACTTAGAGAAGCTTAAGCAATATTACCATATTTTGGAGGCAGAGAAGGATGCTTTAAAATTGTCAAATATCATCCTTGATGGAGAAAAGAAGGATCTAGAAAGTAAGATGACAGATATGGAAATACAAAGGTCCACAAATGATAAGCAAGCAGAGGAGTCTAAAGTTCGAATTGCAAAACTAGAAGCACATAATAGTTCCTTAGAGGTACTATTGAAAGCAACTAATGAATGGAAAATGGACATAGCACCTCTTAGAGATCACACTCTCTTGCTTAGAGGTAAGATATATCAAGTACAGGTGAAGCCACCAAAGGAGGTTTACAGGATCAAGCAAGTAGAAGACAGATTATAGGAGAACTCAGTGATATCCACTGAATTCAAAGCAAAGACCCAAGAAATTATAGAAACCATACAAGGTCAATTGACCTAGTTGGAAACTAATAAAGAACTTCCAGAAAACGCACCTATGAAAAGTCCAAAAAGGTTACAAATTGAATATGATATCATAAATTTTAGTAACAAGGATGCTGAGAGACTAATAGTTGTGATCGAGAAGTCTATGGAGAAATGCACATAATTCTACAAAAAAGTGCTGACAACCCACAATAGATGACATACATCTTCAACAAAAATGCTACAGGAGGAGCATTTGAAGTACCTGCATGATAGGATGCAATAGGATGAACTTCATTTATAGCTGGTTAAAGGCCTGAATGAAAAGTGTTAAAAATTTTAGTGGCTCAGGCTGCAGTCAGCAATTTCCTGCTGGAGGATCATCTTTGAGTAACTCCACCAAGGGTGGTAGGCATAAAATCCCAGCTGTCCAAGCACGAGGTCACATTTAGATTTTTGGAACCAATAGCTTACGACACAATAGCGGTAGATGCTGTGGCATGGAAGTGGTTCATGAATGAGTCGACTGGGACCACTTGATTTGTTTTGTCATATTCACACGTGGATATTTTCTATGTATAATTTTGTAATTATTCTATTTGTTTAGTGAGCACACTAAAGGACGAATTTTTTGTAACCGAAAGTTGGAGAAGCCCAAAGGGTGGGGATAACCAAAGGTCATTTTGTAAGGGTATAAGTATAGGTAGAATTGAATAGAGAGGGGAATTTTTCTAGTAGTCTTATGATGAAGTTTTATAATAAATAGGACTGAATTTTCCCTAGAGAGAGGACCGCATGAGTTTCAAAGCATGTTGTGCAGATCGTTGAATGATGAATTGTTTCTGTTTTAGCATGCTGTACAATTTGTGAGATCGTTCTAACCCACTGAACTATTTCTGTGTTATGAATGATTTTACTTTATGTTATGAATCTTATTCAATGGATGATTAATGAATGATTTAACTTCACAGAGCCATCTTTGTGTTACTTTCCTGCTGTATTTATGTATTCATAATTTTTTAGCTATCTGTAAAGTTCTTTGTGTAGACAATGCAGTACATTTCTCATATTAGTATTAATATTGATTCTAGGGGATAGTTTAGATTAGATTTACTCAGTTGTTCTTTTCTTTGGCTGGTTGAGGGACAATTGATTCATGTAAGGCGAGAGGTAAGACCTTGTGTAGCTCACTATGGGGCTAACTGCTTGTGAGGTTATTGTTTTGGAAATCACCTCATTTAGTTTAGGTACTTGCATATCATTCATAAAACTTAAAAAATCACATAAACAGTAGACTGGGCCCCAACCGATAGAATAGATTTAAAAATTTACTTTAATTCTATGGTAGTTGGGCCGCTAACCAGATGGATTCCCCATACCAAACGATAAATGATCTAATTGGGAACGATTATTGGGGAGAATTCCTACTGTCGGTACCTGGTATTTTCCAGGAATCAATAATTTTGGCGCTATAAGGAGGGATTCCAATGCATGGCTAGCAGAGGAAATCCGTTTGCTCAAAACTATTCCACCAGTGACAACCCTGAAACTAGTTTTTCTGATTAATGAGTAAACCTGAAAACTGTAGAACACCTTTACTAGGTTCCTTTTGAAGTAGTTGATCATTTCAGGAGAAACACAAGGTCATATGTGAAAAATCTTGGGGGATTGTAGACAATCCCTGAATTTCGAAGAAGAGGAGATTCTAAAAGAACACCGACTTATACAGAAGATTCAGTTTTGGTAGGAATTTGGAGGATTTGGTGAATTTATCCTTACAAGAAATTGTTCAACCACTCAATCAATTGAGGCTAGAATCCCCATATTGTTCACATTTTCAATCACCTTGGAACTCTCCACCTCGATATCCTCATAGAATCATGGCCAGAAATGCACCCCTGAATCCAAATGCAAATCCGAATCCTGGAAAGTCATTGCCCAAATTTGATCCAGGAGAAGGAATTTATGTGGACGATCACCTACAGAGTTTCTTCTTATCTCTAGAGATTTTAGTGGTAGATCATGATGTTGTAGTATGCAAAATGTTTCCACATACCTTCAAAGCTAAAGTAGCATCATGGTATTTTGGCTTACCCGCGAATTCAATCACAGGCTGGGATACTTTTGAAAGATTGTTTAAAGGCAAGTTTGACAGCCAAAGAACCATTGCCGCTCTATGAAATAATTACTTTCTCTAAGGATGGAAAAGAAAGAGAAAATGAAGGATTTTAGTCAAAGGTTTGCCGCCCATTTAAATAATTTTAGTGCTGCCATAAAACCTACTGGAGAAACTTTAATCGAATATTGTACTTCAGTGCTATCCCTTGATATAGCAATGTTTGTTAAGAGCAGTAAAGCCTTCGTTGGTAGAAACTTATGAAGAAGCCATAAAAATAGAGGTTGCACTGGAAAGTATAAACAAACACTCTATAGAACTAGAGATAAGGAATTTTGGAAGCAATAAACCTTTGTTGTTGACCAGACCAAAAAGAGGAATGCTCCAATGAATTAGAAGGTGTAGTCAAGATGGTACAGAAATTATCCAATAAGATTGCCGACTTGGAGAAAGAGAAAGAAGCCAAGAAACAATTCAATCCTTATTATAATAGAAGAGATGAAAGTGGTCCATCCCAACTACCTATGCACAATTCTTCTGTTATGAATTTCACTGACATTGGAATGGACAATTTTTGCACATTTCATCGATAACCTCAGTCTGAAGGGAATTTCCCAAAGTAGATTAACTCCATGACTTTGGTTATGAATCAATTACTAGATTCTAAATTAACGTAACCTACAGTCGAAGAGGAAAAGGCTCATGGACTAGAGGAGGCACCTGAGGAAACTACCATGGTTTTGTTGGATTGTATGACTACGCTGGGATTGGATGAAGAAGAACCTACTGAGGAAGTATCACTTTCAGCGGTGAATGTCACAACAAGAATCAAGGGACTGATAATGGATGAAAGTATATTACTTCCCAAGATTAGGAGGATTCAGGAAAATATGAAGAAATTCGGCATAAATAATCAGACCCCACCTATACCTGATTTAGTCATAACAAGGAAAGAGGCTTCTACGGCTAGTAAGCCTGTGAAATTTGCTGAAAGTAAAATAGAGACTAACAAGAAAAGTTCAACAAATGGTGACATGGGATATCGCATAATAGAGGATATAAAGAAAACTAAGGAAAATATTTCTTTGTTTGAAATGTGTAATTTACCTCAACAAAGGAAGAAGCTATTGGAATCCTTTGATTCACAAACTAGTAAATCCAAATATGATGTGAAATCTGAAGAAGAAATTAGTGAAGCAAGCATTGGGGGTAAGTCCAAATCACAAACATTACCTTTTCTGCTATCTTTTGAGATTTTCAATCACAATGTACACAATTTTTTAGTAGATTCCGAAGCATCCTCAAATGTTATGCCTCTTTCAGTTTGTAAAAGGATAAATGGTCAACTCACACCTTCTTCGGGTAAAATCATCCAGTTGGATAGAACAACAGTTAAAGTAGTAGGAGAAATGAAGGATGTGTTGATACGATTATCTGTAGATGAGAGGGTCTGCCAATTTATCAACATTATGGTTGTGGACATACTAGAGGCATATGGGTTGATCTTGATCAGGGTTTGGTCTACAAAACTTAATGGGTAATTTTCCACCATCTGGTCACACTTGTGGTTTCCTTATGACAACTATCAGAATCAGATCAAAGTGATGAGGGAGCTGCATATGAAGCACAATGTGATGCAACTAGAAGGGAAAAATGAGCCTGTAAATTTTTCACATTCAGTTATGGGTAATTATTTTATTGAGCTTGAACCAGGAAACTATCAAGTAGAAGAATCCAATGATGAATCATATACACAGTTCGATCTCCTTCAGTTTTCGCAGACTAATAAGATTGACTATAACATAGTTAATTTAGTCTCAAATGTAGAAAGTAGCACTAGTTATTTAGAATTAGAAGATAATTTTTGGTTGTTATACTTTGATGGTTCTAAAACTCAGGAAGGATCAGAAGCCTCCTGTATCCCGATTGATCCAGAAAAAAATAAACATTTTCTTTCTTGTAGATTAGAATTTGAATGTACTAATAATACAACCAAATATGAAGCTTTAATCCAAGGTTTAAAGAACGCTATTGAATTCAAAGTTAGAAATATAAAGGTTTATGGTGATTCTGAAATAATTGTTAAACAAGTTAGAAATACAATTCATTGTTTGTCACCACATTTAAAAGGCTATCAAAATGAAGTGTGGGACCTTATAATTTTTTTTGATGCATTTAATATTATTTTGATTCCTAGATTGAAAAATGCAGCAACTGACTTGTTAGCTAATTCTGCTGCAAGATTGGTTCCCACTAATAATAGATGCTCAATTGAATTGATTTCCGAGCCTGTTGTACCAAACAATATTACCAATCTGAGAGTATTCGATGATGATCCACATATTCTGTAGTTTCTAACGAATGATTAGAATTTCAAAGACTCCATGATTGACGATGAAGAACACCAAGATAATCTTCAAAATAGTAATTTCATACCTAAAGGGGTCAGAACATTGGAAGGAATGTTTGATTTGAATAACAAGTTCAGGAGGCCAGCTAATGTCAAAACACACAGCTCTTCTATGTAGTATGAGCTGGTAAATCTTGGGACAGAAGTGGAACACAAGTATGTGAACTTGGGGAAATGATTCTCACCGGGTGAGAGGAGAAAATTCATTAGTTTATTTCAACAGTATAAAGATGTCTTGGATTTGACTTATGAAGATTTGAAGACTTATGACACCCGCGTCATCCAACATGTGATTCCAATTAAAGCGGGAGTTAAACCATTTCAACAACCATTAAGGAAGATGCATCCCAAGTTAGAATCCCTGATTCAAAATGAAGTGAAAAAGTAACTTGATGCGAAGATTATTTTCAGAGGTAGACACTCAGAATGGGTTGCAAATTTGGTACTAGTAAGGAAAAAGTTTGGTGAAATAAGACTTTACGTAGATTTTAGAAATTTGAATCGTGCCTCAAAAATGGATAACTATCCAGTCCCGCCAATGGAGAAAATGTTGCAGATGGTTTCAATCTCCGAATTTTTCTCTTTATTAGACGGGTTTTTAGGCTACAACCAAGTGTTGGTAGCAGAACAAGATAGGATGAAGAACACCTTTAGGACAAAGAGGGAGGATTTTGCTTATAGGAGAATGCATTTTGGTCTCATTAATGCTGGAGCAACTTTCCAAAGGGAAATGGACATATCTTTTTGTGGTTTGATTGGCCATAGTGTGGTAGTCTATTTGGACGATGTAACGGTTTTCTCCAAAAACAGAGAGGATTAAATGTTTCATCTAAAACAAATTTTTGACCGCTGTCAGAAATATGGTATTTCCTTGAATCCTAAGAAATGTGTTTTCATAGTGTTAGAAGGAAAGATATTGGGTCACATCATTTCTAAGAGGGGGATCTCCATAGACAATGAAGAGGATAGCAGCTATAGGATAAATCCCCTTACCCCACAATAAGAAAGGCATGCAATCTTTCATGGGGACTATAAATTTTGTGCGAAGGTTTGTGCCTGATTTTGCTCAAATAGTCAAGCCTTTGCAACATATGGTTAAGTAAAGTGTACAAATTAAGTGGAATGAATTGGAAAAGGGTGCATTTAACAATATCAAAGCAATGATAGCTCATGCTCCTTCCCTGAAAAGTCCTGATTTTGAGAAAGATTTCATTTTATACACTTTTGATTTGGATAACTCGCTCGCAGCAATGCTTACACAAAGAGAAGAAAGGGGAGATGAGTACCCCATATCCTTCATGAGCACTAGTTTGCAGGGTGTTGAATTGAATTACCTTGTCGTTGATAAACAAGCATATGCAGTCTTTAAGGTGGTAAAACAATTCAGGCCATACATTCTCAAGAACATAACCAAAGTGATTGTTCCTCACCCGATAGTTCAAACTCTTTTTGCGTAGAAAGAATTAGGAGAAAGGAGAGGAAATTGGGTAACAACTCTACAAGAATATGGCTTAGAACTTAAACCAACCACTATCATCAAAGGACAAGGTATTTTTAATTTAATGGCTGCAAGTCAAGAAAACAAAGACCATGATTGGGAGAATGAGGCTGAATTGCATGTGATTGATATGTGTCCTATATTCATAGCCACATAATATTGGTACATAGATCTGATATACTATATCCAACAGGGATATTTACCTAAACAATGAAATTCAAAACAAAGAAGATCACTACGCTTGAAATCAACATCTTATCAGATAATTGATGGAGTTATTTTCAGGAAGAACTATGATGGAGTGTTTCTAAGATGTCTGGAACAAGAAGATGCATCCAAGATTGTTAAAAAGTTACATGATGGTCCCGTTGGAGGTCATTTTTCAGGAGATACAACAACACACAAGATTCTAAGGGCTGGATATTACCAAGTAACTTTGTTTAAGGATTCTCATGCTTATGCAAGGAAGTGTGACACATGCCAAAGGAGCGGTGGGAGACAAGCAAATGCAGCTGGGCCATTGCAGCCAATCATTGTTTCTGAGCCATTCGAGCAATGTGGAATTTATATTATTGGAGAAATCAATCCAAACTATTCATTGCAACACAAGTACACCCTCACGGTCATAGACAATTTTACAAGATGGCTTGAAGCGATCCCGTTACGAAAAGTGAACAAAGATGCAGTCATGGACTTCTTACAAGAAAATATTATGAGCAGGTTTGGGGTCCAATTTCCCTGGTATTTGATAATGCATCTTACTTTTAATCAATTAGAATTACTGAATTTTCTAATGAGAAAGGAAAAAAATACATTATTCTTCTAATTATTATCCACAAGGTAACAGATTAGCTGAATCGACTAATAAAAATCTCATTAGAATTTTAAATAAAACTATCATAGAAAATCAGAGAAGTTGGCATGTAGCTCTTCCAAATGCATTATGGGATGATAGGGTCACACCCAAGAATTCCTTAGGTGTGTCACCATATACTTTATTTTATGTAAAGGAAGCTATTATTCCCCCTAACATTTTGTTTCCATCTTCTCAATTGGCCCAAGCATCTAGAGGATCTAGTAGTGAGGTTTTGCAAGCTAGGATCAATACCTTGCTAAAGTTAGAAGAGTCTAGGCTCAAGGCTAAGGAAATATTCAAACACCAATAAGAGATTGTGAATAAGTGGTTTAACAAATGTAAGTACAGGAATAGAAGATATGAAGTTGGAGATTCGGTTCTCCAATGGGATCACCCGCATGATGAAAAGGGCAAGCATACTAAATTTTAACATCTATGGATTGACCCATTTTAGATTGCCGCAAAGTTAGGCCCCTCAACATATAAGTTACTGGATTTACAGGGGTGGAAAGAGAATTTTCCGGTCAATGGTTTGGTTCTCAAACCTTACTTTACTTAATTCCTTTGAGGTCTTTTGTACATAAGCAAATTTTGTGTTTGCTTTGATTTTATTATAGCTCTGTTTGCTTTCTTTCTGCTGATTTGTTTTCTTTGCATTTGATTCAGTTTTGCTTTGCTTTAGTTTAGTTTATTTCAAATAATCCAACACAAATTTTGGTGCTTTGGGGACATTAGAATTTGGAAAAACCACCAATATTTTAAACCAAAGAACTGCTTATTAGATTTACCTATATCAAAATGTATCATGACAAGATGCTTTAATTTGATAGACATTTTGAAAAGGAAGTTGTTTTATGAACACATTGAAGTCCTATTTTAAACCCTGTTAAATAACCGAGGTAGGAGAAGTCTAGAATACTATTTTGGGGCTCCATCCACTTCACATTAATATCTGTCCTAGGAAGCTTGCAGCAAAGGATCCACAGAAAGGAAGTGGGATGGACAGATGTATGGTATTTAAAATGATCCCATGCTACAAATCAAAGCCAAAAGGTTTAAAGAGGCAAAATTTCCCAGAAAGAAAGTATATATCAAAAGGATATAATGGAAACATGAATCAATAAATGATGGGATTGCTCAAAGGTTCTTCTCCATATGTGAGCTGAAATAACTTATCACTCACACAAAAGGAAACCATGGATGGAAGAACCTAAATCTAATATCAAGTGAAAAAAGGAGCAATCTGGAAAGACCGAAAAGACAAAAGTCTAAAAGCATCAACAGAATGCAAAAGGCATGGGAATGAGGAACAAACGAATACGCCTGTCCATATTGGAAAGGGGTTGGGGTAAGTTGCACAACATCATAGATGCTACGTAAGATTAGAAGACACCGCGCAAGACAAAGATAGCGCGATAGGCGGAAGATAGACTACTTTTGATTATTTTGTATCACCTTTTGTACTTGTTGACAAATTTTTGTGGATATTGGTCATTAGTCAGTTAAATCAGTTAGGAGTTAGTTAGAAGTGGAACATGAATGTAAAGGCACAAGCCTATATATAGAAAGAATAATTGTGAATGAGGAGATCTCAGAACGATCGATACGATAGAACCATTGAGCTATTGTAGATGAATTTTTATCTATTTTGATCTGTGGGTGGATGCGCAGAAGTAATATGATACAACAGATGTTAATCTGAATCATTGTTTTCTTCTTTTGCCTTTACTTTCTTTCTATTCCTAATGATGAATTCTAAGTGAATCTAAAATATGGATCTATGATGCTATGGTTTTCCCTTTATGAATGCTGTCATGTTTTCTGATATAGATCTGTTACAGTTGTGAATGAACGAATGATGCACAATAATGA
The DNA here is from genome assembly GCA_001517045.1 of Pseudotsuga menziesii. Classification (NCBI taxonomy): domain Eukaryota; kingdom Viridiplantae; phylum Streptophyta; class Pinopsida; order Pinales; family Pinaceae; genus Pseudotsuga; species Pseudotsuga menziesii. Next base: position 100,447 of record LPNX010505349.1, read on the forward strand.
ATGGTTATGTTGGAAATATTGATCTGATATGGTTGTTGAGTTGATGAACCATCGATTCCCTAGCCCTTTTCTATACTGCGGAAACTTGGTTCCGTTAGCCCTCCCTAAAACATCTTGAGTGAGACCTCATCCACTCTGTGGGTGTTGCAAACCTATCTGAGATGATGCTCATGGATATCGTGGTGAGTTGAGTGTAAATAGAGTGGGACCCCTGTTGACTGGATTTTTTTGGTTGAGGATTGAGCCAACAAATGGTTCCATTGCCGGGACCTTGTTGTGACTGAGAGGAGGGGATGTGGCATCTGACACGACCATAAATCCAAGATTGGTTTGACTAGAAGCTACAAGAATTTGCTGAAGCAAAAAATTAGAACCTGGGATTAAGCACAAACAAGTGGATGGAAAACTACATACACGACGATCCTCATGAGTATTTATTCTGTGAGTTTCCCATTATACTGTATGAGTGGTTGGCGCAGTTTACATACAAGAATACAAAGTTCCAAGGAGGAGAACCAACATCCTGAACCCCTCAATTGATCCAGGAACTGTAAGAAATGGAAAATGGAGTGTCACAAGATGTTGAGGTCTAGATGGATAGCATCATAGAAGGATACATTACAGAGTTCGCAGTCGACACTACCAAGTATTACAGTGAAGTGAAAAGAGAATTTTTCAATGGGCCTAGAGGTAGGTTCTTACTATATTTATAGCTTTCAATTAAAATGCTTATTTGCAAAAAGGGCATACTAAAGATGCACCTAGAGTAGTCAAAGTCTGGTGTGCGGAGGTGGTGGATACTGTGACTAAAGGGGGAGATGAATGGGAAGATAAAGGGTAGATGGGTGCAAGTTTTGATGAGATGGTGAGGGAATTTGAGGAATAAAGTGGTTGTACAAGGGTAGGAGCAAGGTTTCGACAAGAGAAGAGGCAGAGGATAGGGGAAGGTTCTGCTGTGATCTAAACGCAAAACCGTGAAGGAAAGCCACATGGGATGAAGTGACCATATAGTGACAAAGAGGAAGACCAGACCTAGAATACACCTAGGACAACGACAAGATAAAACCCTAGTAGCAACGTACCAACACCTTCGTGCACCACTTCAAACTCAAGAAGAAACACAAACTCTATGTCGACTTACCCGACACGCTAACAACATTCTAGTAGTAGATCAGTGTCAGTAGGAAGAAGGCCTAGGATGGCAAGAGATGACCCTAAATTACCTTTGTTTCATGGGATTGGGACTGATGATCCCAAGCAGTACTGGTTCCTCTGCAAGGCAGTGTGGACTGTTAGACATGCCACCAATGATGATGTCAAGAAATCCCATTAGTCGACTACCCTACGAAGTTGTGCGTTAGATTGGTTCATGAAATTCATTCAAGTTCATACAGGGATTCCTGCAAAACATTGGATGGATTCTGACGAGGACTGATCAAAGAATTCCGGAATCCTAAGTCTGAGGCTCAATACATTACTGAGTTGAAAGAGATTTAGTAGTTTCCTAAAGAGACTATTTGGGACTTCGATCATAGATTCAAGACATTGATGGAATGGGTCAGCTTTAATATGAGCGATGTTCAACATAAAGAGTGGTTTATTGCAGCCTTGGTACCTCACATCTGACAACCACTGATGCAGCAGAAGATCACAACATAGAGCGAGGCTCTGGAGATTGCAATGAAGTTGGAAGCTTCACAGGTTGGAGAGAGTGTAGTTGGCATGAATCAAATCTAGGCGCAGCTGGAAAATCTAACACTTCAACTACAATACATCAAGAAAGCGAAGGAAGATCGCGATGATATTTGGTGTACTCTGTGTCACACAGACAGACACATCAAATATAACTGCCCCACTTTCTGAAATTATCTGGTTTCAAGAGTGCCAAACCCATTAAATTGTGGCAGTGTACCATGGTGTCGTATATGTCAAGTTTATAGGAACCGAAACGAAGAGTGTAGCTACATGCAGAAAATGGTGTCAAAACTAGCCAACTTATACTATTCTTTTTGTAAATCTGTGGGACATGAAGACAAAGACTATCAAGCATATGATCTGCTATAGGAGAGAACATATTATTCATACTTTGTGAAGGGAAAATATCATCGCACAGTACAACAGCTGTAGACGCAGCCTCGGATGGTAAATGCTCGACCATAATATACACTGTCTCGACGGATGCAATTTATACCGTTGCAGCCGCAGCCACAGTTTGCACCACAGCCGCACTTTTCACCATATCCATAGTACAATCAAATGACGATGCCTCATCCATAGCCGTAGTATGTTCAAGCTATGTAGTATTTTCAATAGTAGCCAAATCCCATGTCGCAATAGATGGCGCAACCGCAGGACCAACAACAAGGAGGATTCCGCGGAGGAATTTGAGGAAGAGGAGGAGGACGAGGTCGTGGATCAGTACAGTGTTACAATTGTGGGGTATTTGGGAACTATCAGAGAGACTACCCACACTTGTAATTCTCATGTACATATTGCATGGAAATCAATCACACGATCGAAAATTTCCCACAGTTAATCGCCAGATGGCAGGCTGGGAACGTCCCTCATTTACAGAGCTCGAACCATGCCCAAACTCATAATGAGTTGCAAAACTAGAACTAGTTTTCGACCCAAAATAAAGTTCCAATACAGAATCAGATGGTGAAGCAACCTATGAACCCCTCATTGAACCAGAATTCACCACTGACTCATAATCCTCCAATGAACTAGAATCAAGGGCCGATGGTAGCAACGATCTCAACGGAGTCTAGAATAGCAGATGTTGATGTTGCTATTGTCACCCGCATAGGAGCCAAAATAGGAGAGGATGGGCCCTTCACAAAAATTCGACTGGCTGGACAGAAGAAGGCACCATTCGATATCACAACTGAAAAGGAGACATTTTTTGGAGCACATAATGAAATCGAAAGAAATCTTGGTAAGTCACATATCATTGAAATGCCTCCTAGTTTTGATTCTACACTAGAGATAGGACCATTGCAGCAGCATGGTACCTTGCAACACTTCTTTGAGAGTTGTTTATCACTAGCAAGAGACCCAAATGCTTTGGATGAGATTGAAAATTTGTTGCGCTGCCTGGGTAAGGAGTTCGCGGTGAACTCTTTACAGAAGAAAAAGATAGGAAAGGAGATGTGTATGAATATTCAGATTGGATACTATGAAGTCGATTCAATCATTATGTATCTAGGGTCAGACGTAAATATATTAACAAAGTAGACATGGGAAAATATGGGGCAACCGACATTGGGATGGTCCTTGGTACAACTGCAATTAGCCAATCAAGTGAAGGTGCAACCAATTGGACGGGTATCCAACTTGGTCGCAGATGTTGAAGGTATGAGGACTCATGCTGATTTTAACGTAATTGAGGTTGTTAATGGTGAAGGCTTCTACCCTAATTTTCTAGGATTTGGATGGGCTAACAATAGCATGGCAGTTATTAACTTCAAAAAGTGGATGATGAATTTTGAATACCAAGATATTCGAGTCATCGCACTTATGGATCCCGATGAACGCTGACGATACATTGAACCAGTAAAAGATGAAGTTGTCAGGGGGTGGGATCATTCCTACAATATCTATGAAGATTATGTTCACCCCACGGATGGCAAAGAACTCGGTTGGTGCAACGCTAGTTCTGCGTCTTCTGACTCTAATGATGCACTGGAAAATTGGCGAAATCGAATGCATGAGGTATCCTTTAGAAAGTGCGGATTAATCACAGAGGCATTGCACCATGTTTTGACTGAGATGGTAGAATTACTAGTTTATGAAGGACTTCCTGAAATTTTTGCGTTCTTAATGGAATTTGAAGAAAAGTCTCAGAACAGCAGCGATTGATGGCACAGGAGGAAGAACTGAAGGCTACTCTAGCACGCTGGTGGGAAACACACAAAATTACAATTACTGGATGGACCCAGTGTCGACGCTTGATGACAATTCACTTCGGCAATTCAGAGGCATACAACGCTGGGAGGTATGATGGATGGAATGACCCTAGCAGCCATTTGAGGGAATGCCAAACATTGTGGGCATCGTGACCAAAGGATGAATGGGTCCATGCCTTTTTTCACACCCTGAATGAAATGCCAAGATCATGGAAATACTCGCGGAGCTATGAAGGGACATAACCACTTGGGAGGAGCTAATGATTTGTTTTGCATAGACCTTTCACTTTGCAGATGCTAATCCCAATGTTAACAATGCACTCCATATTATTCGGGAAGTGGTCCTAAAAGTTGTACCAGTCACATACCCTGTGGATCCACATGCACATGGCCACATGCAATTGATAATGGAATGCTATAACATGTCTAGAGAGCCTGAATATGATGATGAAATACATAATATCAATATCCCAGAGATAGAAGGAAGTAGGGATGTTGCAACACCAGATGTACCAACTGATCCCATGAGTGAGCCGTTGAAGATCCGGAAGGTTAACATTGGGACAAAAGAGAACCTGAAATTTGCAAGTGTTGGGGACTATCAGGATGAGGAGACGATGGCAACAATCATGGACCTACTACATGAATTTCAAGATCTATTTCTAAATAAGTTCTCAGAGATGAATGGGATACTGGGCGATCTTGGATAAATGAAGATCCCACTAAAAATAGATGCAAAACCAGTGCAACAGAGACCGTATCGCTTAAATACGCAGTACAAAGAAAGAGTTAAGGCTGAACTTGATTAGATGTTGGATGCCAGGATTATCGATCCTGTAGAAGAATTCAAATGGATCAGTCCCATGGTGGTCTAAGACAAGAAAATGAGTGAAGTTCGGATCTGTGTTGATTTATGAAAAGTGAATGATGCTTGTATGCATGACCCATTTTCGACCCCGTTCACTGATGAGGTACTTAAAGGAGTAGGCAGTCAAGAAATGTACTCTTTCATAGATGGATTCTATGGTTATCACCAGATCAGAATCGCCAAGTAGGATCGACACAAAACTACCTTTTTCACTGAGTGGGGCTGCTTCCAATACATGGTGATGCCATTTTTTGTTGAAGAACTCACCCGCAATATTTTCCCGAGTTGTTGTCGCAGCATTTAAATACTTAATTCAAAAGGTCCTACAGGTGTATATGGATTATTGGAAAATGTATGGCCTAATCAAGGATCATTTGGCCAACCTTCGACTGATGCTGGAGAGATGTCGACAGCATCAGATTGCGCTGAAATCCAAGAAGTGCATTTTCAGCACCCCATTCGGGATCCTGGTAGGTCACATTATGTGTAAGCAAGGATTACTGGTTGATCCTGCAAAGATAACAGTCATTTTGAGCTTTCCACCACTGACCAATGTAAATATTCTCAGGGAAACGATCAGGCACACTGGATACTATCGCAAATTTATTAAAGGTTATGCTGCAATCATTGCCCTGATGGAGAAACTACTGAAAAAGGATGCTGTCTTTATATGGAGTCCAGAATGCAAAGGTAGCTTCGACACGCTGAAGGACAATATGGCTTCAGCACCAATACTTGTATTCCCATATTGGAACAAAGAATTCCACCTACATGTTGATGCATCTTTTGTTGTGTTAGGAGTAGTGATCACTTAGCCACGAGAAGGAGATCTGGATCACCCAATTTATTTTGCTAGTCGAAAGTTGTCATTCGCTGAGAGGAATTACACGACCACAGAGTGCGAAGGTCCGACGATGGTCTATGCGTTGCAAAGATTTGGGCATTACCTTTTAGGTGGCCACTTCAAGATGTTTACTAACCACTCTGCTTTGAAGTACCTGGTCAATAATCCTGTGTTGGGGGGGAATATATGTCGTTGGTTACTTCTGTTCCAGGAGTTTGATTTTGAAATAATTGTTAAGTTGGGTTGCTTGAAGGTTGGCCTTGATCATTTATCTAGAATTGAAACAAGTGAAGAACCTACTAATATTGAAGATGGACTACCCGATGCGTAGTTATTTTGAGTTGACATGGAAGATGACCATTATGCCCCAATAATCCAGTTTTTGGTGACAGGAATCGCACCAGAAGAACTTTCCACAAGTCAAAATAAGCAATTGGTGGTTAAAGCTTCAGAATATCAGTTGATTGCCAGACACCTGTATAAGCTGGGACCTGATGAAATCTTGAGGCGATGTGTCCTACCACATGAACAAGGGAAGATATTAGAGGAAGCACATGTAGGAGTTGTTGGGGGGCACTACGGGGGTTGTGCAACAACAAGGAAGGTGCTTCGTGCAAGTCTTTGGTGGCCTACCATCCACAATAATGCGACAGATTATGCGCGAAGCTGCAATGTATGTCAACGCACAGGGAAGCCATTGTGAAGAGATGAGATGCCGCTAGTAATGCAGGTGACTTTGCAAACTTTTGATAAATGGGTTGTGGATTTTGTGGGTCTAATCAACCCACCTGAAAAAAGAAGTGGTGCACGGTAAATAATCATAGCAATAGACTACTTAACAAAATGGGCATAGGCTGCCCCAGTTGTGGACCGCACTGCTGCATCAGCAACATGATTTCTATTTGATAAAATTGTGACACGGTTTGGATGTCCAAGAGTATTGATGAGCGACCAGGGCATCCATTTTATCAATTGCATAGTACGAGCATTGGTAGAGGAACTACAGATACAACACAAGAAAAGCACACCATATCATCCGCAAGAAAACGAGACCATAGAAGCCTTCAACAAAATATTGGAGCATGCACTTACAAAGGTATGTAAGGCTAATTGAGATGACTGGGATTTGAATATTCCAGCTGTGCTATGGGCGTATCGCACCACTTGCAAGAGATTGACGGGGAAAACACTGTTCAAATTAGTATATGGGAAAGAGGTAATCATGCCTATGGAGTACATCGTTCCCAGTCTACACATTGTAGGCACGACAAGCATGGATGGATGATGAAGTCACGCTAGAAGAGTGCACAACATAGTTAATACAGCTTGAAGAAGAATATTTTATTGCAAGATTCCATCAGTACACCGAGAACGATCGATAGAAGGCGTGGCATGATCACCATATAAAAACAAACAGTTTTAGAAAGGAGATTTAGTGCTTCTCTATGACAACAAGTTCTTGAAGCATCCAGGTAAGTTACAGATGCACTGTTTAGGTCCTTATCTTGTTAATTCTATTACCTCTGGGGGTGCATTTCAATTGCAGTAGTTAGATGGGGTGGTGCTGCCAAAACTTATGAATGGCAGCTGCTTGAAGCCACATCGGACGGAGAAAGAACTACGCAATTCCTAAGGCACTGTGCAATGAAAAAAAAAGAGAGAGAAGATAATAGATATATGATAGATAGAAAATGGAAGGGTGCGCTAGAAGGAAGGGGCTACGCAAAAATAAGAGTTAGTAGCATAGTTCGGTAGCCAGAATGCGATAGCCGCAGGGTTGCAATTTAGTCAAATCAACAATAAATACGTAGTTAAGAGCAGTTAGTCGGTGACACTTGTTGAAGCAATGCACATTTATGGATGATCCAACCATTGGGTTGGCAAAATTGATGGCAGATTTGAGTAATTAATGCAGGATTTAGTCATGATCACCGCGACTGAGTTAGTAATGATGAATGATGGATCATCTAGATGCTATATGAAGGGGTCTGACACAGGATGGAAGCACCATTGAGCTGAGTTGTAGTTGCAAAGAGTGGTTGAGATAGGTCTAGAAAGAGTGTTGAGCGAATTGGGATAATTGTAGGGTAAAGGTGAGAGTGCCTCATGACTATGGGTAAGTGGTGCGAGATGCAGAGTAACCCTGTCACAATTGATATTTCTAGTGAACGAGACTCACCCATTTGACCAATTTCCATAGTAGAAGAAGTCACCAGCATGCAGATTGGGTCATCCAGCATCCCGACGAAGAAACAGGGGGGGGAGGCAACAACAACGCTCCCCAGTGCCGACCAAGTGGAAGACACAAACATCGGCAAGGGAACAAGAAGACATAGCTACCTAGGTGGGGCCATCCAGCTCTGGAGTGGTAGAATCCACTGTCCTCACCAGGGTCTCTGTCAAGGACATTCCTGGTTAAATTGCTCCCACCCGACCTGGTGCGAAGCCCCAATGACTGACCAAGAACCAGAAATATCAACCAAAGATACCGCCGCTACCGCAAGGGATGGTGTGCACTACCAACCTAGTCCCTTCCTTAATGAAAATGAAGTACGAGGACCATGACTTGCTCCTACTGAAGGATGTAGTGAACGAGCCCTACAAGTCGCTTCCTTCCATCGTAGGCGAAACAATTGTGCGTATTCTGCAACCATGGTCATAAGAGCTAGACAAATATTGGTTTGTAGGGCTCATTAACATGCCACATTTTGGGAGGTTGAATGAAGCGAACGCGTGTGTAAAGCAAATTTTGGCTTGCTTTCATGGAGGAACACTTTGGTTGGACACACCCATTGAATTTACGATGGACTTGATTGTAGATATCATGGGGTTTCCAAAGGATGGAATCGACCCATCACAATATTTCAAAGGCCGAGATAATGACAAGCGGTTGGATGTACGATTAAAGGAGAGGTATGATTTACAGCGTGACAGTAGAGCCTATCTCATCGACAACATTAATGAAATAATGGCTCAAATTGCTGCATGGATTTTGGCAAGCAAGATGCTCAGGAAGAATCACCCGATTCAGTACACTTCAAGGGTGATTGGATGTGCACAAAAATGTTTCGAGGGAGTTCAGATGAATTGGTCCCTCTTTTTATTGAACCAGTTGACCGAGGATGCGGTCGCAGTCCAGGCTGGGGAGTGACCCTTCATGTATAGTTGGTTTTTGATCTTAATTGCACTAGTGGCTTGGATGGAGCCAGAATACTACCAACACATGGACGTGGAAGTTCTTAAAGTATGCAAAGGCACTCGATATGAGAATTCGTGGAGGGTAGAAGAGGCCAGTCGGCAAGTGGATTGATAGATCCACTTTTGGGTCTATTGGGAGGCGTTACAAGTAGCAGCCGTCAAAATCCCATAGATATTAGATGTAGAAATAGTAAAGTATCAATGGATTCTGTGGTTCTCCATTAGGTTGCACACTATTCAGATACAAGTTCATCGTGACCCTGAAAAGCAATGGATGCCAATGGATTATAAGGTGAAAGATGAAGACTTGGATGTAGCGGTTCAAGATTGGTTAGTAGAATGGAGAGAACCAGTAAGTGCTGAGGAAGTATCGATGGAAACGCCCATAGACACACCAAAAGATTTGGTCAAAGGAGCTAAACAACAAAGTCACCACAACTCTGATGGAGAATCCTCCACTGAAACCCTCATCGATGTTGAGGTGCAATGTATCTTCAAATATCTTAGGATGAAGCGACAAATGGACTAGGATTCCAACAACAGTACTAGATTCACATTAGAATCACAATTACAACGACTTATTAAGGCCGTCATGGTCTCATTTAACATTTCCACTAAATAAATGTGGAGGTTTTCTCAGGAAGGTTTTATCAAGGTACACACAAAGCTAGATTCTATATATAATGTTGTAGCAAGAAGAGGACCAGAAAGTGCAGTTGTACAGGACTTCACATCAATTAGCACTGAGCCGTGGGATAGGAACACTCAGGTTCCCCTGATTGCGATCGACATTGGATGAGAGGATATAAAATCCTCACTGCAACAGGTATAGAGCATTGTGTTGAACATCAACAAACTATCGACCCAGATGCTAGTACACATGTAGCAAGTCTCCAACTAGGAGTTGGCTGATAGGCAAAAGGAGATCAACAACCGGTACCTGGGGGCGCAAGCTAAAGAAGAGAAACTGAAGAAGGAAGTAGAGGAGATATGATAGGTAAAGGAGAAGCTAGCAGTAGAAAGAGTGCAACATATTGAATCATTGAAGAGAACGTGGGACGAACTAAAGAGGAAAGCTACTAAGGAGATTACTACATTGAAAAAGGAAAATGTTTACCTTATTATCGAGAAGGCACATCTATTTTCTAGTAGAGGCGAGGTTGAAGAGTCTGTTTCTAAGGCCTGTCAACACATCCACGAAAGCACATTGAAGCTAGATGCCATCGCCAAATCCAAGCGACTTGGAGAATTCATCGTGCAGCTACAGTTAGACAACAGCATGTTAAAAGCTATGGCTTACCCAGAGACACCACCAGAGTAGGTTGCAGAAAGGAAGAGTGCCATTGAAGAGATTGTGGCATAGTTTGAAGACATGGAGCAAGACACAAAGAAGGTCATAGAGGCAACGACACAATTTTGGGGTAGTGTCATTTAGGATGAGCAGCTCGATCAAATAACCAAGCAGTTTCAGGAAGCTGAGACCCAGTTGGAAACATTGAAGATGAATTTAAGGACAATGACACCAATTACATTGATCACACGATTTTCAGAACTAAAGGAGCTCCAACATCGAGTTGCAAAGGCACAGGAGCGACAATGGAAATGCAGTGACTAGGTTGACGAGTTCCAGGAGATTGGCACACAATTATTGGGAAAAGTAGTCGCTGCACTCCAGGAAATGTAGGATGGCAAGAAAGAGGTCAATTCCAAGATGGTGGAGCACCCATTGAAGTAGGATCATCTTATGTGTCAGGATGTTGCTGAGAAAGTCAAAGCACAAGTCACAGAAATTTCTCACCAATATGAGGAATTCATAATTAAAATCAATGAGTACATTAAGTTTTCCTAACGTGGCTCGAGGGAGATCCACAAGACTGTGTTGGGGGCCTATTGGAAAGGGGTTGGGGTAAGTTCTGCATCATTGCAGATGCTACACAAGCTCATAAGAAACTGTGCAAGACAAAGATAGTGCGATAGGAGAAATATAGACTCTTCTAGGAATTTTGTATCCTTGCCTGTTGATTTGGTTCTCTGATGCGCGGTTTTTTTGGTGCCAATACGGTGTTTATTTGATGCTCATGCGGTGTATTTTTCCACTGACCACATTAAATGGTTTTCCCCTTGTTTTCATATATATAATGAAGAGGAGTTTTTGTCGTGGTTATTTGTTGACTGTGGGTGTAAAGAGTTGGTGAAATTGTGGATTTTATCTGTTTTGGACATCCATTACGTCTTGAGAGTTTCCATCTGGAGCCCACATGGTTGTTTGGACACCGCATCTTCAACATTCTTTGAGCTCAGCCTGCCGAGTAGGATCTGATCCTTTTGCATTTTGATTGGTAGGATTTTTAGGGTTACCATGTATGATGGAGTTTAGAAGTGTTTTCTTCTTGGCCTCTTGATTAGTCTTAGTAAGTCTTCCTTGTATCTCGTGATCTAGTTTACTCTCGACATGGTTTGTTTACTTTCTCTCTTCTGCTCATGCCCGAGCCGTTTCCTATTTTTTCTTTCAAACATGGCTCGCTCGCAACCCTTGGTGAGTAATGATAAACTGAGATTGACATGAGCTATGGGTTGGATTTTCCTTACCTAGTTGCTAGCTGTTTGTGGAGACAAAGGTCGTTGAAGCCGTGAAACTATGAAAGCCTACGTATTCAGGTCAGTTTCATAGCTTGGGTGTGGATGAATGCATTCGAGTCCCATGCTAAAAAGTCATGTGTGACGTTTCAATGGTTGTTTAGATCATTTCTTGTCATTGTGATTGTGAATGAAAGATCCGTGTAGGTTTTCAATTTTTTCCACCTTGTCTCCTTATCGAGGAGTATTGGCCCTGGTGTTTGAAGCTAGGGCATCTCTGCATGTTGGTTTTTGGATTGGTACCCGTAGGTTGTTAGTTTCATAGGGTTTTTCCCTAGAATGATGGGTTACAATTAAGATGATGCAGATAACGCTCTCCTACGAGCTAGGGTTTGCTTGGTTTTAATCTCCTTAGGATCTGCTGCCCTTTCTTCGAGTGTGCCATAGGTGTTATTTTGGTGGTGTGTGTATTTTTTCACTAAAAGGTAATTTCTATGGGTAGAGACGATATGGTAAAACATATTGGTTAAGCTTGTACCGCTAAGAGAAATAATGGTTTCCTTATATGCATTGAATATTTTACAATGTTGTTTCAATTCTAATATATATGATGCATGTGGTTTCGAACTGAGGGATGCTAAGACATTTTATTTTTTTCTACAGGTTCAATTTGTACCAAACACCATGCCTAAGAAAGGAAAGAATAAATCCAAGGTTGTAGGCGATGAATTTGATGTCGAAATTACACCCACACCGAGAGTAGAGATAATATACGAAGATACTAAGTATGTCACCGGGACTGAGCCTAAATTTAAATGGGGTCATATTTATTGTATGCTCCAGAAGAAAACAATTCCATATGCAGGTTTAGAGGATCTGAACCTGTTCAACAACATATTGAGATCAGGAATCACAAAGGTGTTTACAAGACCAGATCTGTTTCCTTGCCCTGAGGTCATTGGATGGATTCTGTCTAAGGTTGATGCAAGGGGGATGATCATGTACAATGTTGAGGATAAAGGGTTTTCCTCTTTCACCCTTGCATTTATAGCTAAATCTTACAGCTTGTCGACATCAGAAGTTAGCATGACAAATGATTGGATAAACAGTTTGACTATTGATTACATTGGAGTTACAAAGATGATGATATTCGAAGGAAACACCTTCCGACAAAAAGCATCCAAGGAATATGAAATTTCCCACATACACACCCCATACAGGCTGGTAGCTCTAATGCTGAATAGGATTTTCGGTAGAGATGATGGAAGGTTTTATAAAATTGGGTGGATACCTCTAATATACCATGTAACCATGATGGGTACCGTGTTTAATTGGGTTGATATCGTAGCAAACAGTTTGTCCTCCTGCATAACTGTAGCCCAAGAAGTATTATACCAGCAGAAATATGAGTTTTATATGGGGTATTTTCTAATTGACTGCATACTATGTTTTCATCCTTTTGAGAGTCTCAACTGCAAGTGGAAGGAAATAAAGGCTCCCATTTATGCAGCTTACCAGATCTTGTGGGCTAACAAATATCACAGTCATTACAAGCTGATTTGTGAGGAGTTCTTAATGCCAATATACTAGTTAGTTTTCCTGGATGAATGTAAGTGCTTATATGAAGGTGCTTTGGAGTCTATAAAGGAATTTGGGGATTAATTATTTTTTGAAGAGGGCACTTACTAGAGGATTTATGGGGGAACCAAAGCACCTTCACTGCTCCCCAAGTATGCCACCGATTATATAGTACATAAAGAAGCAATTAGACATCTCTTCTTGGATGGCTTCGGGAGTTATTTGTTCGACGTGAAGAAGGTTGTCTTTCCACCGATGCCTTTCTATGTCGGTAGCTATAAATTCTACAAAGTTAAGAGTGCACCAGAGTTTGTGAAAGATCTGTAAATAATTCATTTTGGTGAAAAGAGTTTTCACAGAAATGATTCCCAAGGTAAAGTTACAGCTCACTGTGCACTCCTGAAAGTGAACTTCAAATACGCTGATCATGTAGATAAAGGAGAGGAAGTATATCGAAATGCTTGCAACATGATTGCTCTGAACAAGCGGCTTAGGAGAGGAAGATCACAGTATATGGAGGAAAAGGTAGTAGCAACAACAATCTAGAACAGAAAGGGCAGGATGAAGAGGCTGCATAGAAAGCAAAGGAAGAAACAACATGTAGATTAGCAGAAGGTGCAAATAAACTATTGGCTAAAGAGGCCAAGCGAGAAAATGAAGAAGAGGAACATAGGAAGAAAGAAGAATCCATAAAGAAGAAGAATACGGAGGTAGAAATATTAATATCTAAGGAAGCACAAAGTCAAAAGGAGGATATATAGGAACAAAGGAAGAAGGATCAAGAAGACCTAGATAGAGAAAATAAGGAACATGGTCCTACTCAGGACAATCCAGAGAATCCCCCTTCCACCTCAGGAGAAATACTGATAGGAGGTGACCTCCCCATTGCTGAGTTGGGGTTGGTACCTTTCACACCATCAAAACAACATGAAGTTGCATGTTTGGAAAATGTATTTTTTGATCCCAAGTGAAAATCCATTGTATGGAGAACCGAGAAGAGTTTGAAAATCGGTATCCAGCCCGAAGTTACAACAGTAACGGAGAAAACCATTGTAGGAAATATAGAGGAGGATCTAGAACGGTTGTCTTCAATGGGTATTGCAACTGCACCTGCAAATGCCTATAATGTTAGTAAGCTAAAAGGAGCAGTGGACTAGTATAAGGATAAAATGGCACAAGTGAAGGAAACCTTGAGGAAGGAAGAAAGAGTATGCCAAGAACCAAAAAGAAAGTATGATGCTACTCTTTCAGAATTAGAGAAGCTTCAGTAGGATTACCATATTTTGGAGGCAAAGAACAATGATTTAAAATTGTCAAATACCATCCTTGAAGGAGAAAAGAAGGATCTAGAAATTAAGATGGCAGAGATGGAAATACAAAGGTCCACAGCTGACAAGCAAGTGAAGGAGTATAAAGTTTGAATTGTAGAACTAGAAGCACATAATAGTTCCTTAGAGGTACTATTGAAAGCAACTAATGAACGAAAAATGGACATAGCACCTCTTAGAGATCACATTGTCTTGCTTAGAGGTAAGATATATCAAGTACAGGTGAATCTAGCAGAGGATGTTTACAGGATTAAGCAAGTAGAAGACAGATTACATGAGATCTCAATGATATCCATTAAATTCAAAGCAAGGACCCAAGAAATTACAGAAACCATATAAGGTCAATTGACCTGGTTGGGAAACTAATAAATAACTTTTGGAAAACACACCTATGAAAATTCCAGAAAGGTTACAGATTGAATATGATATTATAAATTTTAGCAACAAGGCTGCTGAGAGACTAATAGTTGTGGTCAAGAAGTCTATAGAGAAATGCACATAATTCTACAAAAAAGTGCTGACAACCCACAATAGATGCCAGACATCTTTATCAAAAAGGCTGCAAGAGTTTCCAGCTCAGGAGGAGCATTTAAAGTACCTGCATGATAGTTTGCAAGAGGATGAACTTCATATATAGCTAGTTAAAGGCCTAAATGGAAAGGTGTAATTTTTTTTTTGGCTCAGGCTGCAGTCAGTAATTTCCTACTGGAGGATCAGCTTAGAGTAACTCCACTAAGGGTGGCAGACGTAAAATCCCAGTTGTCCAAGCACGAGGTCACAGTTAGATTTTTGGAACCAACATATTTCGACACTATAGCGGCAAATGTTGTGGCATGGAAGCAGTTCATGAATGAGTCGATTGGGCCCACTTGATGTGTTTTGTCCTATTCACACGTGGATATTTTCTACGTATAATTTTGTATTTATTCTATTTGTTTAGTGAGCACACTAAAGGATTGATTTTTTGTAACCGAAAGTTGGGGAAGCCCAAAGGGTGGGGATAACCAAAGGTCATTTTGTAAGGGTATAAGTATAGGTAGAATAGAATAGAGAGGGGAATTTTCTAGCACCCTTATGCTGAAACTTTTGTAAGGAGAACTATTTCATTTTATAATAAAGAGAACTGAAATTTCACTGGAGAGAGGACTGTATGAGTTTCAAAGCATGTTGTGTAAATTGTTGAATGAGGAATTGTTTTTGTTTTAGCATGTTGTACAATTTGTGACATCGTTCTAACCCACTTAACTATTTATTTGTTATGAATGATTTACTTTATGTTATGAATATTATGCAATGGATGAGTAATGAATGATTTAACTTCATAGAGATATCTTTGTGTTACTTTCCTGCTGTATTTATGTATTCATAATTTGTCAGCTATCTGTAGAGTTATTTGTGTAGAAAATGCAGTACATTGCTCATATTAGTATTAATATTGCTCCCTGGGGATAGTTTAGATTAGATTATATTTAATTAGTTGTTATTTGATTTGGGTGGTTGAGGGACAATTGATTTGGGTAAGGAAAGAGGTAAGATCCCGCACATCTCACTATGCAGCTAATTGCTTGTGAGGTTCTTGTTTTGGAAATCACCTGCATTTAGTTTAGGCACTTGCATATCTTTCATAAAAATTAAGAAATCACATAAACGGTGGATCGGGCTACAACCGGTAGAATAGATTTAAAAATTTACTTTAGCTCAATGGTAGTCGAGCCGCTAACTAGACGGATTCCCCATACCAAACGATACACGATCTAATTGGGAATGGTTATTGGGGAGAATCACTACTATCGGTACCTGGGATTTTCCAGGCATTAACAGAGTCACATTGCTATATAACATGTGCGAATGGGTAGGACATAATCTAAATAGAGTGAAGTATCTCTTATTGTTCCATGGGGGGCAACTTATTCCCACACTCTGGGAAGATATGGGCAACTGGGTCACACCAAGATCGTGAAACAAAGCGATTGGAGATGGAGGGGAAGGTCACTCCTTTTGGGAGATTCTGAGTGAGTAGGTCAATCTTATTAGGCACTACATAGTGATTAAGTTTCTATTTTTGACATAAAGGAGGCTACCTAGCACTAAGGAGGTATCTCACTATTTTCTAGGATTTTTGAGCGACTAGGTTGCTCTTACTAGGTAGAACTACGTGACTAAGTTGCTCCTGTTGGAAGAAAAGGAGCAACTTGGATTTGGGGGAGAAGGTAACACTTTTGGAGGACTCAGGGGTTACTAAGTCACTCTCTCCATACAAAAACATGTGATTAATCCGCTCCAAAGAGAAAAAAAGAGGCGATGTGCACCGAAATGACAAATTGTTTTAAAATATTCCTCATCGACAAAGTCCAAACTAGTTGCAATAGGTTGATTTTGACGTCTGCAATGGACAGACAAGGGAAGATACAACATGCAATGGATAGAAAACAAAGAAAATATTAATACAAAATGAAAAAACAAAAACCCAATACTAGAGAGGATAGGGATTGACCTGGTATGGTCGCCAAATCTATTGTTAGTGTTTTCACACTAGCTAGTATGAGAATGTACCTACTAAGAATTATGGAAGCCTTAGTAGCAAACCGTATGGGAAATCTAAATAATTGAAGTAAACCCTAATAAATCATAGTAAAAACTAATGAAAAAAAACTTAACCTACATAAAGCAAATGCATTGAAAATAAAAACTAAGCTAACATTTTCATTCTTTCATGTACATAAAGGGGTTAGGGAAATAATTTATTTTTATTTGTTTTGAAAAAAATGAAATACAAATGATTGTATATTACCTTAGTGGGTGTGATCATGACCCTTGTAGATGGTGGAACCTGTAGAGTTTTGGATATCCAAGATGCTCTAGGTGCTCTCCACACACAGTAGTCACAAAGGATAACCAATATTTAGAAATGGGAGAATTGAGAATTCAACTAGGGCGTCTTCAGTAAGATCTAGTAAAAATACGGCAGAGTAATGATAGGGTAGAAAGATATGTAAAAAAGGGATCCTTCCTTGCTTATTTATAAGAATTTTTTACCTCAGTTTTCTACCCATGGTTTTAGGTGGCCCATGGCATTGAGTCATGGTTTTGAGTGGCTTGTTATGGTTTTCTCTCCTTTTTTGTATTTTTTAAAATTTTTCTCATTTTCTTGTTTTTCTTTTTTGCATTTTGCATTTTGAATTTTTTTCTCTTTTTAGGGGGAAATTAAGCCATATTTCCCTATTTTTGAGGGGAAATAATAGTTTTGAGTCAACTATTGGTTTTGAACTTATGTTTTGTGGGATAGTGAAGGCGTTGTTGGGGAAAAATAGAGAATGAAGTGATATGGATAGGAAATGAGAATGGTGGAAATTGGCTCCTAGATATTTCTTTCCAAATTCTAACAAAGATAAGACCTGCAGCTTATCAATTGGCACTACTAGCTAACATTCAAGTTCATGATGTTTTTCATGTGTATTTGTTTAAAATGTATGTTCATGATACTAGGCATATAATTGAATGGAATTTGATACAGGTAGAATTGGAAGGAGACTTCTTGCTAGAACCACTTTGCATATTGGGAAAGGGAGAAGTATTGCTCTGGAAGTGAGCCATCACTCAAGTAAAAGTGCAATGAAATCATATCAGCCTTGAGGAGGCCACTTGGGAAAGAGAGGGTGGGCCATGATGGAAGCATAGCCCTCTTTATTCCAAAGTTATATTTTTGCAAGAACACTAGGACAATGCTATTTATAAAGGGGAGGGTATGTAATATCCAAAATTTTTCCCCTCAGTTTATTTGTTTATTTTTTGACATGATTAAATTATTTTGATTTTTCAATTAAGAGACACAAACAATAGACGCCATAAACTATAGATGGTGTGCAAGTAAATTGATTTATTTAACTATTTTATATATTTCATGTTTTCCAAATTTGTCAAGTGAATAGAATCGATAAAAGAGATGAAGCTAAAGTATGATAGGAGGGAAAATAAATTAAGAGGTAAAAAAAGTATCTTAAAGATATTTAATTAAGAGAAAAACTACTCCAAAAACCTAACTATCCTTGTGAGGTGTTAACTTTGCATTAAACCTAAAGAATTAACTAAAAATATAAGATTTTTTATACAACAGGAGGGAATTAATGATAAATTATATCTCTAAGGGAGAAGAACCTAAGAAAGAAATATGAATAAAAATTCTCGAAAAAGAGAAAGAAAAATGAAGAAAACCCTCATCAAGTTTTGAAGGTTGCAACCACGTGTTACATGGTTCTAAGTTCAGCGAAGTTATATCAGAAGTTCTCTATGGCCATAGAGTAGTAATTGTTTGAAAGGATTGGGAGACTATGACATTAGAAAGTTTTCCAAGATTTTATCCTATTTAGGGTCGATAAAACATACCTTGGACTATGGTAGTGGAATTATACCTTAAATCCTTTTAAGAGACAAGTACCAGTTATAGAACTGAGTTTGTGCCAGGTATTATCCCAGGATATGTATGCTTACTAATTAGGAATGGTTAGTCTTATGGTAAAGGAAAGGGTAATACAAAAATCCTTAATTAAATGATGAAAGTTATTGGCAGTGATGTGAACTATAGATTAAACATGCGGCAAAACAATAAACACCAACCACATAATGTCATCCAAGTGAAGAGTGAAACCCATGCACACCTAGAGTTGAATTAAATATTTGCACACACATATGAGGTTGCACAACAATATATGGACTCACATAATTGGATCAAATCCCACCTCTATTTCATTAAGACCAACCATTTTTTGGTTTTGGGGTTTAACATATTTGGCTCTTTGAAGATGGACTCCTAGTATTGAACCTAGAACAAAGAGAAGAATTACTCAACCAATTTGAATTATTCTTAGAGTATTTCCATTGGAGTTGTGGGTTAAAAAGGTGTTGGAACAAATCAAGAACATATTAGGTATTTCATAGATTTGGAAGAACATGCATTCTCAAAAAAATCGTGAGGTTAATTTAAGTATTTTGGTGGATATTTATACATGTGAAAGAATTCTTGATGTTGTGGATATAGAAATTTGTAATACAAAGTTGTTGATATAGCAACAATTTCCTCAAGTTCACCCTTTTGTTGTAGAAATCAATCAAAAATTGGGGACCCCTCTTGAAATTGACGATGCTTGAAATGTTCATCTTGTTTGGAGTATGAATTGATTGAATGAGATTTAGTTTGGATATCCACCAATTTCTTGTTGAATCCTCGTTTAATATTGAAGCCTCTACATTTTCTTACAAACTCCTTGATTTCTATTGAACCTTTAACTTGGAATATTTAAGTCACCCTATCTATAAGCTCATGACTTTTGGCATTTTTGTAAATTTTTGCCAAACCTTAATGTTCCTCTTGAGATTTTTCTTCTATCATTACTTTGAGAATTTTTTTCCTTTCTAAATATCCTAGTACCTAGGGTAAACCCTATATTCTTCAGGGTACAAATCTAATAACCACTAGGGCTCGAATCCGTTACAATAATGTTCCCATTCTAAGCTCAAGATTTCACTTATAACAATAGAACTTGGGTGGGGAGTATAACACTCCATCACACAACCACTCGGACTAAACCCAATTGACAATTTTATCATTACTTTGATATATTTGAAGTTTTGAAAATTTTGCATGTCTTCAAAGTTTGTTTTCTTGTGACATTGCAGAAATTCCCCAAACTTCGAATTTTCTAAATCCTGTAAAAATGTACAAATACTTTAAATTTCCTATTTTTTCTTCCTAGGACCTTGCAAATTCTTTCAAAATTTCCATCCTTTGCCTTATGGATATTTCAAAAATTTCTAGAAGTTTCAAATTTTTTGATCCTTGTGACATTGCTTGACCTATTTAAAATTTTCATTTCTCTGTTATTTTGACATGACACCACTATCATAGTTTCGAAACTGTATACCTTTGTGATGTTGCACAAACTTTATTATTTCCCATATCTGTGATGATTGTGTTTCACTTTTATATATTCTCTTAATCCACACTTCACAAGTTTCAAAATTTGGATTTGTCACGATATGTTGCGTGATGGGGTAAGTTTGAAAATTTCTAAGCATGTGACATGACCATAAAAGAACACATTGCTAGATATGAACTTGGGGAAACATAGAGAGTATAAATATTGAAATATTGGGGTCCATTCCCGGGGGCCTAAGCAAGGCCTCTTGATTCCCAAAAGGTTGAACATCAGAGGCTATAATTTTTGTTGAAAAAGAAAGATTAAAATACTGAAATGATGTGACAAGGCACGCTAACAAAAGATTCATACATGAACCATATCGTATCCGATTGAGAAGAGAAGTAGGATAATAGTGCAACAAAACACGAAGGGAAGGAAACTTTCGTACATACACCATATCACAACATTGCAAACTTTGAAAAGTTTCCTACCTACCAATAAGGCACAAGAATAAATATTGTAGAAGTTCATAGTGTCCTAGAAAGAAACATAGTGTGACATGGGAAAGTTCACAAGTGCACCTAGTCCAAACAAGTGAAAAGTTAAGTACATTGACTATCCATCCCATCGCAACTAAATCTCTTCCCTTGCAATTGGGTACAACATTAATTTTTTTTCAAAGGATGATTAATTTCAAAAAGGAAAAAAACAAAGGACATCATCATTCATTGCACATGAAACTCTATAAAAAGGTTGAAGGTGCACAAGATTGCAATCATAAAAAGTAAAAGGGAGCATATAACTCATAATTGGAATGATCATGGTAAAAATAAATAATATAAAGTAGTTTTTATATAGGGTTCTACTCTTCTACTTTTGCTACCATGCAAAGTTCCACCTAAGCTACTTATTGATTTCAAAAGTAAAATGGATCATAGCACTCGTAATGGGAATGACTAGGGAAAAAGTAAACAAGATAAAGTAGTTTTCATATAGGGTCCTACCCTTATACTTCTGCTACCACACAAAGTGCCACCTCAACCACTTATCGATTTCAACCAGAGGAAAGTGAAACATATCCCATGTCATCGAACACCTCACCCCAATCATTCACCAATAATTGTCGGTTACACCTTCAGTTATTATTTAAAGTCCATTCTAGTAATGCCTCTTTTTATATACCTTCCCTAGATCTTGTCACCATGGTTGCATTGTTTAATGAACTCCCAATTGTTTTTCCTCCATTTCAGATAAAATATACTCTCAACCTTTCATGATGGACTTCATCCCCTAGTTGGAAAGTGAATTAGATGGATACACTAACCTCTCTTACAATACCATGACATAACCAATGGTTCGACTCTCAAACCCATAGGTCCTTTTCATTTTCTTTAAGTAAATAGGAGTCAATGTTTTTTCTCTAATGTTGAAATTTTCCAAGGGAAATGTATAGTTTCCCTAACCAACCTATTGCACTATGAAATTGTAAATGATTAACCAACCCACTTGGTGTGGTGCATATCTAATCAAAAGTGGGTTTTATTGCTTGCTACTGATACCCAACATGGAAGGATAATATTACCATTTCCCTCATATTTTTACTAGGTTTCTTTCCCATGACTAAAGGCCTAGTTAACTTTGAAAAATACATTGAATTAGTTAGTAAAATCGTTGTAGGAGATTTGGGGAACTTCATATATTTGCAACCTACACAATTCCTCCTCTTAGGAAATGCCCCTAAAATTTGATAAAGATATCAATCAATAAATGGCCATGGAATCTATAGTTATGTGTTTTCTAATACTATTAACATTTGTTGATGTTGACATGGGTTAGATACAATATACATGTATGGATTCCAAAATATCATGAAATAAAAAAGAGGGCATCCACAAGATCATTACGGATAGAGAAACATTAGTAAATCCAAAAGAGGAGAAATCCTCAAGGCAATTATATGTAGATACTTAGTGTAAGATCGATTAAAATAGTAGACATTGGTGGGGTGAGATATATCATATTTCAAAGCAGAAACATACCCAAATTTCTTGTTGCTAATAGGAGAGATAAACCTAGACACTAGAGTGTATCAGACGATTAGAAGGTTTGGTATTCATAGAGTGGTAACTAGACCAATAGCCATGCCTTGTGTTGAGTTTATATCATGATTGAATAGCTTTATAGATATTAAAAATAGGCTGATAAGGAACATAGAAGAAAATTTTCTTGTACCCTTTTATCTTTTGATCTTGGAATTGTGATGTAAGTTCCTAAGCCCATAGGTTGATCTCACTGAATATTGGGTCTTGCAATTTACCCTTACTGATTATTTTTAACTACTAATGAGTTAGTGGATCAATAATAAATCCTTTAGGACTAGATAATTAGGTGTATATCCAAAAACTTATCTTAGGACACCCTATAGAATAACAATGGCCTTAATATCCACAATTTATGGTGATGAAGATGCAATGCAATTCAAACAATCTTCTATCCCATTATTGTATTAGGAAACGAAGGTTGGGAAAATATTCAATAGAGATTCCATATTATAGGATTTATTAACTCAAGAGACATCCAAATCCAAATAACTATCTATGGGAATTTCCCTATCCTTTTATACGTCCTCATAACTACTAGATGTGGCATGTGTCAATAAAAACTTTGCAGAGATAGAAGGTAGTGGAAACTCAGTGAAAATACCATACATTTTCACTACCATATGTTGTGGGAGCATAAATATAGGATTCATTATGCCTAAATATGTGAACATTTCATGAATCCAATGTATTTATCGATATTATACAAGTTGTGCAATGCATGGATGAGAAAGATTTGTAAATGATTAATTAAAATGGTGATTGTCACACCAATGCAAAAGGGACATGCATAAGAAAATTTAAAGCTACCCAAGGATCACACATACTACCAAAGTTCATTCAAAATGAACTTGTCCTTCAAGAGGTGGCATATCAAATGTTCTTGAACAAGGTTGGAGTTTCTCTTTCATGTGATAAGAAGGTCGTGTGGCTTGCCTTGCCATTTTATGTAGGAGCTTATGGAATCAACAATGTTGAGGCTAATGAATAAGGAAATTAATAATTATATTATTTTCACTTTGGGGAAGAAAGGTTGAGAAGGCATGATCCCCTAAATGTGGTAGCTCACCACTGCGCATCTTACAAATATGGATGGGCCTACCAGAATAAAGTGTGGAAAGAATAGGATATATACTAGAGTTCTACATCATTGGTTGAAGTAGCAATAAGAATAAACAACAAGATAAAATGTGTCAAGGACAAGAGAAAAGAGTAAAAAGACAAAGAAAGAGATGAAAAACAAATGAGGGAAAAGGAAACAAAAGAAGAACAAGTAAGAGAGAAAAGGTAGAGGTAGAAGAAAGGGAAGAGGCACTAAGAAAATAAGAGTTATTGAAGAAACAATAAGAAGAAGATTCAATGAGAATGACGGGGGAGGGAGGAAGATATTGTGTTTCCATGTAAATCTTGTGCTCCATGTTTTGTAATTTATAGATCTTATGTGTGATTGTTTTAGTGTGGTAATTGAATTTAAACAAGTAAAATATTACCTTATACTAATTCACCCCACTCTTAGTATAAGTACATGCTAAACAAATTGGTATCAATGTCAGTTCCTTGACAAAATGTCTAACCACTGGAAGGTAGATCTCAAGAGCACACATGGCTAGTCAAGAAGGTTTCTTCACAAATAGAGCTCCATTGTTCGACAAAGCAAACTATGAATTTTGGAGTGTAAGGATGTGAACATATCTAATGGCTCTTGGTTTTGATATTTGGGAATCAGTCATGACTGGTCATACAACCCCAACAAATCCACCAACATAAGTGGATAGGAAGAAGTCTAGTGAAAATAATGCAAAATCCATGAATGCTATCTTGTGCGGTCTATCAGAATCCAAGTTTGTCAAGGTGATTCATTGTAAATTAATAAAATCAATTTGGGACAAGATTCAAAATGTCTATGAAGGAGATGAGAAGGTTAAGAACACAAAGCTCCAAATTCATAGAGGATAGTTTGAGAGTCTGAAAATGAAGATGAAGAAAATGTTGCAGCATATCACCTTCGTGTGGATGAAATTGCCAACACAATTAAAGGACTTGGTGGAGAGGTTGAAGAATCGATGATTGTACAAAATGTGTTAAGGTCATTCCCCTTAAGATTTGATGCCAAAGTTTCCACTATTGAAGAAATGAAGGATATTGATAAATTGACAATAGATGAATTGCATGGGATTCTCACTACATATGAAATGAGGACTGAAAAAGAAAAGCTACCAAAGAAATAAACATATTTCAAAGAATCAATGAAGATGAATAACAGAGAACACAAATCAAGTGATTGTTTTAGTTGTGAATCAGAAGCAAAGGAAGCACATTTTGTGAGAAAACTAAAAAAGGGATCTGGAAAATATAAAGGTAAGTTGTTGTTTAAATGTGTTAAAATAGGACATTTTGTATTTTTAGAAATTCTACATCTCTTGTGCAAAGCCACAGGAATGAAACTAAATGAGAAATAATCCACACTCTCCCCATTTAATATGGATGAATAAGACACCAGGAGATTTTCAGACCTCTTCCCTTTTGCTGTCACAACTTTGTATGAAGTCTAAAGTATATGGGATTTATATTAAAATCAAATTGATACATAAATGAAGATTGGAATTGGATCACAGTATCAATGTTTGGTGCAACAGATGGATCTCATGAGATAGCAGATTAGTGTTAGTTAAGTTAGTCCTTAAATCCATCCCTATCTATTGGATGGCTCTAGCTTGGATCCCAAAATATATCCTGGAAAAGTCTCAGAGAATTTTCTCCAAATTTCTATGGTATGGGAAAAAAGACCAAAAGGTTCTTCCATGGGTAAAATAGGAACAAATAGCTAGACCCAAATCTCTCGGAGGATGGGCACTAAAAAATATCATGCTTTTTTCTAAATCCCTACCAACAAAAGTAGGTTAGTAGCTCATCTCAGTAAAAAAAATTTGGAATAAGGTGGTATTTCATAAATTCATTTCCCCTGTTCCCATTTGGGATTGGATCATAAACACAATTTTCACTACTCCCCCCTCAGGGACAATCATCTGGAAATCCATTTGCAAAAATTTTCCTCTTATCCATAGTGGGATGGATTAAAAAGTTGGGAATGACAAAAAAGTGTGAATTGGAGAAGACCCATGTCCTGTAAGTCAGTTACAACATATCCTCCCCCTACAACTCATTCAATTGTTAAATCAAAAAGGTTTTTTCCATCTTAATCAGATTGTTGATCCAGCTTCCACTAACATATGGCATTAATGATGGAAGGGGTTTAGAGAGATAGACCTCCTAGCCATTTGGCATATCAATTGGAACAGATTCATCACAACCCTTCGAGTTTCTGACATCAGATTGACAAATTCTCAACATGATATTATTTGGGAATTTGTTGTGCACGTCAGCTATACTCCAAAGATGGGTTATCAAAATCTTAGTGCCACATATTTCCAAGGTGACCCTCATTGGTGTAATGTCCCGGTTTTGACCCCATTACATTAGATGTATATGATGTATAAATTGTAAATGATCATGGTGTGGAGCTAAAGGCCAAGGCCCCACCATTGATCGGTTATGTTATGTTTGGATTTGAATTGTCACCGATGGTATGTTGGGGCATGCGGCATATGTTTTGAGTTATCCTCATGTAAATATGCATCTATAATTAAAATAAACACAACCAGCTATGGTCGTGACAACAAAATCGAATGGGGCATGATTTTCCCAAGGATAAGGATGTGGGAGGGAATTGTCAAACCTTGAGCCAAAAGGGGGAAAAACCCATGTGTCATCTTCTTTTGTTTTATTCTAACTACCTCCATTTAATAATTTCTGCTGGTAGCTAGGAAAAGTTATGGAAGTTAATTGTTTTGGGAGTGGGGTGGCAGGACTGTCAGTCCATGCCTCCACACACACTCTACCCAGTAGTTGAATTCTGAATGGAAAGGAAAAAACGCACTCTTAACCCACGCACTGAAATTTCATGTCCTTGCCATTGTTGCTGATATTCACGCAGGGAATTTGTTGCTGTTACTCACACACATCAAATTTCGCGTCCTCTCAGCTGTTGTTGTTCACCCACGCGCCCAGGAAGAGCTGTTAGTTCCTCACGGGGTCTGATTGTTCCTCTCACGCACAGGAATTTCTGGTTTTTACCATGTCGTTCTTTCTCTACTAAATCGTGGATGCTGGGGCCGTCAAAATTTGGTATTTCTCTCTTTCTCTGTGTGGTCCTTATGTGTTTTCTCAGTGGTTCTGTTGCCCAGGACGAGCTGTATTTCCCTACGTTTGCTGTAAGCTGTACTCCCTGATACATTTCGGCACTGTTATTTTCCCACGTTGTTGGCTGTGTTGCTGTGGTCTTCCTTACATCTTTGGGGCTGTTGTAATTTCATTTGAAGAGTCATTTTGGCCACGATAGGGCCAAGAATGACTCAGAATTCGTTTTTCCCTGGTTTGAGCTGTGATAGCTGGTTGGTTGCATGAGTGCAATGGTTGGTCTTCGGACTGTGGGAGGAGTAGGGATGTTGGCTTAGATTCGCTTGATAAACCTGGTGGATGGAAACCACACAGACAGAGCTAGAGGGCTAGCCTTCTTCTCCATCACCCCTGAATAGCACTGGAAGGGAATGCAGGGCCTGAGGGACTGTGTAGCAGAGAAGGGACTGATTCCTTGTGTTGGGTGTGTTTGGGTGTCTTAGAGGTCAGGCTAGTTCTGGTGTAGGTGTCCTTGGCTCTGTAATGAGCTCACCAGCTTAGCAATCTGCATTCTCTAACTCCTTAATGGCCTGATAAACCCAACTGTGTTGGCTTGGCTGTGTTTCGGACATCCTTGGCTATGTGTAAGCCTACTAGTTCCCTTATTCCTTGGAGAATCATGCCCAGCTCGGGGGTGGCGGCGTTGCCGAGAGATTAAGGAGCACGTTGGCCTATGGTTGGGTGGAAGGTTGCAGCGACGTAGCTGGTTGCGGAAGGAGTTCTTCATAAGATAAGTGATCTATCCATTTTACTTCTGCAACTATAATGTCTGTTAATGAATATGAAATGAATACATGCATGTATGATTGCTATTGTTTTCCGCTGTGTATGAGGATTAAATTGCATCTACGCATGATAAACAATCCTGTGTACATATCTTAGTTCAATTTTTGTTTAAGCATTCTGTTTCAGCAAATTTTATACCTGTGCATGTTCATGGGGCTCGTAGCCCGGGTGTTTTAAGCTAGTAGTCGCGTCCTCTTTGCCGGCCGGAGGCATGGGGAGGTGACAAATGGTGGTAGAAAGGAATTTGGAAGATTAAATTCCCACTGAAATCAACAGTTTTTATATGGTGTTCTCTGGCAAATAAAATCCCAACTTGGGATAGAATGTAGAAGTGGTTCTTGGAAGGACCAGGCTGGTGCCCACTTTACAAAAAATGATGAGGAAAACACTACTCATTTGTTCCTCACTTGCCCATTTTCGACACAGGCCTAGTCACATTCACAAACTATGCTTGATTTTATATTGGACTGGCATGGTCTTTCCCTTGAAGATTCTTGGAAAGTTTGTTCCTCCTCTATTCATTTTGGTCATTTAAAAGCACTTTCGCTCATCCATATTTGGGGTATGTGGCATGTTGGAAATTATGATATTTTCCAAGAGAAGAGAAGAATAAGAGAAGAATAAGTTTATGAGTATTACCACAAAACATTTTTTGACACACAACAGAACACCACCCCATTCTAGAAGCATAATTTCTTGGTTCTTCTCTTTTTATCAGAAATTTATCAGTAGACACTTTCAGATCTCAGTCAATCTTTTATCTTTGGAACAAGCCTGATTTTATTCTCTTAGAACACCACCATTTTTTAATGTTATCAACAGGCACTTATAGGCTGTATATTTCTCTATGGAACAAGGCAATTGGAACTCTCCTTTTTTGAATGTATTCAGATTCTTGAGGGAAGGTCATATGGCACTTTATGATAAGTTTGGTTGATAAAAATATCAACAGAACTTGTTTGAAAACTGTATGCATGCATACTTCATATGCAATTGCATTTATTTTGATCAATAAAATTACGATATTTTTT
Organism: Pseudotsuga menziesii; assembly: GCA_001517045.1. Classification (NCBI taxonomy): domain Eukaryota; kingdom Viridiplantae; phylum Streptophyta; class Pinopsida; order Pinales; family Pinaceae; genus Pseudotsuga; species Pseudotsuga menziesii. The sequence continues at coordinate 128,815 of LPNX010505349.1, forward strand.
TCTCTGGAAAAAAAAATAGGACATTTTGTAGCTAAGTGTCCATATGCAAAGGATGAAAGTAGTGATGATGAAGTAGACCATAACATAAAGAAAGGGAGAAAACAACTTTAACATAAAAATAACCACACACATGACAAGCATGAAAAGAAGAAGCATTCTTATAAGCAAAAAAAAGTCTCTACCCAAAAGGGGTTAGTGACTCATCTGAAGATAACGATGATTCAAAGTGACAACGAACAAACTCTCTTTATGGAAATCAAAACAAATATTGATGCTTTGAATAATTAAGACACATGGAAATAAATGATGGACTTAAAAGAAGAAAAAATGTCGAAATAGACGAGGAAGTGGATATTGAAGAGCTCATATGTTCCTTAAGTGAAATAAAGTAGCTTAAAAAAAAAAGAAACAAAAGGAGAAGCTACAGAAATATGAAGAGGAGGATCATAATTCAAAATAAAAAATATCACAAATCCTTGAAGAAAGAGAAAAGACCATTATCAGCCTAAAGATTCAGCTAAAATAGGAAAAAATGATAGAAAAAGTGGTGAAAATCCAAATAAAAGAAAATGAAGCAATCTATGAAAAGTTAGAATATGAAATTGTTTCTTAAGAATGGAATTGAACAAGTCAACTGATTAGTTGAATAGAAGCTTAACGTTTGAAAAGAGAGTTAAAATATTATATGATATTATCAATTACCAAAGGTCACCATTCATTAAGACTGGTCTTGGCAGCTATTGATGAGAATTTGATGACTCCTAAATAAAATTCAAACTCTAAGGCTGCAAAGCCACCAAAGAAGGTGAATGGAGAAAAACCTACAAGCTATGTCGATGTTCTCAAAATCTCCATAAAAAATGAAGGTAAAAAGAAGAAATAGAATGATGTCCCGCAGAAACCTGAGCTTCCTCACAAGGACAACACAAACGAATCATAAGATGTTTTCCACAAAAGTGGCCTTGCACAACTTGGTACTAAAAATATTTATTTGATTATTCTTTTTCTTGCAATTGATTTGTTCATAAAACAATAGATTGAAGAGAATGCAATAATTATGTGTCGAACAAAAACCCACACACTTATGGGTTTTCAAATAGAAACCATAATTCATTTTCCTTTTTATTTGATTACAATGGTGTATATTTAAGTGCAACAACTATGGGAAGACAACTTGTTTTTAGAGAAGTGGCATTGTAGAATCACCTAGACAAAACAAGGAAGAAGATACCTTTGTCAAACAAGAGAAAAAATCCACATTAGTTTGGAAAAAGAAGCAGGATCAAGAAGAGTAGAAGAAGGAGAAATCCATGCTTGTATACACTGCATTTCATCCCCAAAATAAAGGAAATCAATGGTGCACTGACAGTGGATTGTGAAGCCACATGACAAGGGACCAGACCAAGTTTCTCACTTTGAAGTAAACAAAGTGGTGTAACATTTGGAGATAATACTACTGCAAGAATAGATGGAAATGGTACTCTTAGTCTTGATAATGGAAAGACTAAAACATAGAATGTTTTGTATGTTGAAGCTTTGAAACATAATCTACTCAATGTTATTCAAAATGACACACTCTCACATTTCATTCTCAATGATATGAGATTAGAAAGGAATCCCTCAAAATATTAGTGGAAAATGCAATTAGAAAAATACTATAATGGACAAATAGATGAAAAATGGTTATGACATAGAAGAATTGTCCATATGAAATTTGATAATCTAGTGAAAATCAACATTAAACAAGTAGTGAGAGACATGCCAAAGATTACACAACCTTCTAACACAATTTACAAGCAATATCTGCATGCGAAGCAAGCAAGAGAAAGCTTCAAATCAAAGGAATATTCAACATAAAATCCATTGAAACTTACACATACAGACCTTTGTGGGCCAACAAGAGCACAAAGTTTGCAACGTGAAAATTACTTCATATTGCTCACTAATGATTACTCAAGAATGACATTGGTTGTGTTATTAGTAGATAAATTTGAAGCATTTGATAAGTTTAAGGCATTCAAATCCTTGATTGAAAATGAAATTGATTTAAAAATCAAGTGCTTGAGATCAAGTTGAGGAGGCGGATTTATCTCAAATGAATTTGAAGAGTTTTATGAGCTTCATGGAATAAAGAGACATTTTTCAGTTGCAAGAACTCTATATCAGAATGGTGTGGTAGAGAGTAAGAATTGAACTGTACAAGAGATCTCTAAAACACTGTTGAATGAAGCTAAGCTACTGGACAAATTTTGAAGAGAAGTAGTTGACACGATGGTCTATATTCTGAATAGAGGGAAAATTGGAGTCAACAATAGTAAAACACCCTATGAATTATGGAAAGGTAGACCAACAACAATCAAATACTTCAAATTATTTGGGAGAAAGTCCTATATAGAGAGAGATGAAGAGGATTTGGGCAAACCTAACTATAGAGCTGACGAAGGTATCTTTCTTGGTTATTCATCTAGAAGCAAGGCTAATAAATGTTACAATAAAATATTACATAAAATTTTAGAAAGTGCAAATGTAAAAATGGATGAAGCAAGGCCTCAAAAGGAGAAACAAGAAACAAATGAACATCCAAAAGAGATGAGCTGCAAAGAAGAAGGAGAATAATGTTTAAATACAAAGACACCAAATAAATTTGTCCAAAATAATCGTTCGAAAAATCTAATTCTTGGTGACAAAGATATGGGAGTTCAAACTAGAAGAAGACTAGCAAGTGCTCCAGAACATGCAAACTTGTCATTGTTATCTAGAATAGAGCCTAAGAACTTTACAATGAAGATAAGCATTGGATTGATGCTATGGAATAAGAGCTAAATCAAATTGAGAAGAATAATACATGGGAACTTGTTTCAAGGCCAAAATATTAAAATGTGATTGGCAACAAATGGGTTTTCAAGAACAAGTGAAATGAAGATGGGAAAGTAATAAGAAATAAAGCAAGATTGGTTTGTAAAGGCTATCTTCAATTTGAAGGTATTTATTTTGAAGAAATTTTTTCCGCAGTTGCAAGACTAGAAGCTATCATAATGTTTTTGTCACTTGCATGTTTCAAGAACTTCAAAGTCTATCAAATGGATGTAAATTCAGCCTTTCTCAATGGAAATCTAGAGGAAGAAGTATGCATTGAACAACCATAAGGATTCTCATTATTAGAAAATAAGGATCATATGTGCAAATTGAAGAAAAAACTTTATGGGATAAATCAACCCCCTAAAGCCTGGTATTCAAGACTTGATAAATATCTACAACAACAAAGCTTCAAAAGAGGAATTGTAGACATCAATCTCTAAATCAAGACAGAAAATAAAATTCAAGTAATTGTTGTGGTTTATGTAGATGCCATCGTTTTTGTAGGTAGTACAAAAAAAATGTGCAAAGAGTTTGCAAAATAAATACAAAAGGACTTTGGAATGTCTATGCTTGGCGAGCTATCATTCTTTCTTGGTTTACAGATTTCTCAATTTGACAAAGGCATGTTCATTTCACAAACCAAGTATATTAAGGAAACGTTGAAGAAATTCAGAATGAAATATTGTGCACCAGTCAACACACTCATGGTCACATGTTGTAAATTGAGCAAAGATGATGAATCTCTAGAAGCAAATTAATCATTGTACAGGTCAATGATGAATCTTCAGAAGCAAATTAATCATTGTACATGCCAATCATTAACAACCTATTATATGTGACAACAACAAAGTTAGATATTATTCAAGTAGTAGAATTGGTTGCCTGGTCTCAATATGCACCAAAATAAACTCATGTGTGAGCAGTGAAAATAATATTATGATATCTAAAGGGCACATTAGACTTTGTCTTGTGCTACTCAAGAGGTGAAAATTTTACTCTAACATCATATATTGATGTGGATTGGGCAGGTAGTGTTGAAGACGGGAAAAGAATAAGTGGATGAGCATTCTTTCTGAGAAACAACCTAGTGTGTTGGTTAAGCAAGAAACAATATTCAAATTCTCTATCCACAACAAAGGCCAAGTATATAGCAACAACATCATGTTGCATACAAGTTCTTTGGAATAAGTGGACACCAAGAGATATTAAGGTAGAATATAATCATCCAATCTTAATAATTTGTGACAACACACGTGTAATAAATATTTCAAAGAATCCTATTATGTACTTGAGAACAAATCATATTCCATTCAAGTATCACTTCTTAAGAGAACAAGTATGGGAACATAATGTCAAGTTAGGATATTAGTCACTAAAGAACAAACTACAGATAATTTCACAAAACCACTCCCCAAAGAGACATTTGAATATCTCATACAACAAGTGGGAGTAATATCCATGTCATATAGTCACTAAGTTCTTAAGGAGAAGTATAAGTTTAGGGGAAACATTCCTTTGCCATTGATTTCAAAAGGGGAGATTTTCTGACAAGGGGAGTATTGCAGCAAGGGGAAAAGTTGTAGACATGAAAAGTATTGTAGCAAAGGAGAAATGATTTCTATGCATGGTGGACTATTTGTTTTGTTGTAGGATTTTCATCAATGGAAAAAAGGGAGATTGTTAGCAATATTGTCATTGATGTAAGAGGAAATCAAGCATTGGATTGAATCAACATATATTTCTTATTTTAATAAATATATGTAGAGAGGACATGATGATGTTGATTATGTTGGGTGTATGCATAATTATTTCTCATATATGTAATACCATGGGTTTATAAAACCATGAACTCATTGGTAAATTCCTATTTTCTAGGAGATAAGGAGGTTTAGGGAGAATACAAATAAATCAATTCTCCTACATGTAACACCATGGGTTTCCAAAACCATTGGCTCATTGGTAAATTCTAATTTTCTAGGAGAAAAGGTGAGTTTGGAAGAAAAAAAAATTGATTATTTACTTAAAAGGTTAACGTGTCTTTTCATATAGACACAATTCTTCATGAAAAGTCTCCAATAGATATAATTTCATCAATAATCGAAGGAAAAGTGTGTGAGCATAAAAACAATATTATCCTATATTAAGAGGAACCTCTCAAGAATAAATATGAAGTGAAGAAAGTGTGAGTAGAATGACGAAGGAAATACGAATAATTATTTGAAGAAATCATATTCAAGAAAGGGAGAATCATAACTATGGGTTAGTTCTGCTCAAATGAAAATATGGGTGTCTCTTTCTAAGTTGGTTCTTAGGGATGGGGATTGGTGTATCTAGTAGGTTGGTTCCTGCGAAGATCCATAAGAGTAGGTTAGTGCCTAGAAGGATTTGTATCAGTGGGGATTGGTGTCTCTAGTAGGTTTGTGCCTACAAATATTTGTAATAGTAGGTTGATGCTTACGAAGAGTTATAAAATAAAATTTTGTGGTTTTATCCAAAAAACGTTTCTATGTAAATCTTATGTACCTTGTTTTGTAATTGATAGATCTTATGTGTGACTGTTTTATTGTCGTAATTGAATTTAAAGGCCAAGAAAGTGGAATGTTGTCCTAGGTGAATGAACATTTGACCAATGTTTGTCATTTTATCTAACAATTTTCACTGTAGAATTATTCAGCATGTGAAACTCCTTTAACCAGTATCCCAACAACTTTTGACTCATATTTGACCAATAGAATGTTTGAAGAAAGAGTGCACTCTGCTTTTGGAAAAGATTATTTAATAAAATTTTCTTCAATTAGTGAAAGAGTTTTCCATGGAATCTAGGAGATTAGCATGTCTTGATCAAATCCAAAGTGTTAACAAGGTGAAAAAATATAGGGCATTGGATCATTGGGCTTCCTTGTGTGCACAACCCCTAGTCAACCAAAAGTCAACCTTCATCAAATGATCCACACCCAAACTTTCCTTAGACTAACGCTTCATAATATTTTAATATTTTCATCATGACAATGTCTCTTGTGTAAGGAATCTTCATACCCCCTAGGGTGTTCCATCTAGGAGCCCCTCAACCATAATCTTCATGAAATAATCTTTAATTTATGTGCATGCAAGACCATTGTGCCTAGTGCCCTCCTTTATGTGATTTTTAAATTAATTGTAAGTGCAAACCTCAATTACTTTAGTTAATTGGTGTGATTAGTTATTTTTATTCATTGACTTTAATTAATCACACCAAAACCTTAGTAAACCCAAGGTTAAACACTTTAATTAATCTATTACTTAAACGTACAATTTAATTAATCCATTACTTAAAAGTACAATTAGTAACAATTCAATACTTAGGGAGACTTTAAGTTGATGGGTTCCCATTCCATTAAATAATCAAGTGTGAATTAATTTCCTTATTACGTTAGTCATCCATTCCTTTGATCATCGATTATAAGGAATGATCATTTTATGAGCATTCTTGGTTGTTCGACACATGATACTCCACTAATAATCAATATGAAGACATGAAAACATATCACACCATACCTCCTTTCCAACCACATGGGCACCACTCAACCATCAAGAAGCAATATTTCCAACTAAGTAGACAAGTGTACCACCTACCCATCCAACTATCTAGCCATGAAATCCTGCAAGCTTGACCCTTATGAAAAGTGTTCATAAGTGATGTGACCAAAATCACAATGTAATAATATGTTGTAACACAAGCCAATCGTAAAGTATCTAAAAAAATCCATCATCACACCAATTGTCAAACCCTAAGATATATCTCTTGCATCACACAAGCTATCAAGGAGATTAACACACAGATTATAAGTTACAATACTCAACATTTGCATCTCATAGGCCAAGGAACCTTAAGCACTAATATCCCACTAGAACTAATCCTTGTTACCAAAGTTTATATGATCTTCCAAGATTCTCTAAATAGCTATCATCTCACCAACTATCAATATCTAGGGTACAAAATAGTTTTTAACAAATGCGCTCTCTTTGTATAGACTAAGGTCAGGGAGGTCAACAATAAAACATGGAAAAATTTCATAAGCAACCTTAGATTAAGTGAGCAAACAAATCCATCAATGGATTGTTCCTCAAATCAAGGTGCCCATTTCACATTAGGGTTTGTTGAACCTCAAGGTGTTGTGCCCTCTAAGCTAGGTGTCCACATGTTGAGCACTCCTCCTTGAAGACGACACATCCCCTAATCAATGGATTCTCAACTCAAGTGTTCTTCCTCAAACTATGTATAAAGGTTACATGTAACTAGAGCCAATGTACCAACCTTGAAATGCCTAATATCACTACTCCAATGTGGTTACTTCATACTTTCCATGCACCCATCCTCCTCACCATGAAGTGTTCCCTAGTATAAGACACCAAATATGTCACACGTGACAACTACCACATCAAGAAATGTGCTTTCTAGCACTAATATCAAGGCCAACATGCACCTGATATAAGCTTTATGAATATACGTCCAAATAAACAAGAGATTAGGAAACCACAAGCCATTCACATCTCATGAAGCTCTCTCTAACTAGGTGAAAAATAAGTTTGGAGTAACCAATAGTAGAGAAAATAAAGAGAAAGTTCTCCTAACTAAATGAAAATAATATAATTATCCTTTTTACCATGATGTTAGAGACCAGATTGGGATGAGCACACAGAGTAAGACAAGACATGGTAGAAGACTGTGCTTGACTGTTTTCTTGAATTTCTGCCCTCTCCCCTATTTGCGGTTGTATTTACGGGATTTCGCTTCCGGAAACTTGTTTTGGGGGATCTTGCATGGCATGACCAGTTCTTTGACATTGTCACTTCCACCACCTTTTACTGATTAACCTTGGTGTAATGATGTGGCATGGTGGTTTATCTATGTCTGTGACTTTATTATAATGATGTGGCTTGGTGGTCTGCAGATCAACACTGGATGCGGTCTTTGAGGCACATTATTCTGAGATACTCTGCTCTGACCGTTCCTCTTTCTTTGAGCTAGGGAAACTACCGAGGTTGATTTAACCATTCAAAATCTTCTTACTTCCCATACCTCTAGTATATTATTGGTCTACGAGTCATCTCATCACTCACAGCTAAAATCTCATAAGAATAATTTATTGTCCCATGAGATCCACACCTGGAAACTTAAGAGCATGATGAACTGGCTAAAAGAGGGGGATGCAAATACTAATGTTTTTCACTCTTATGCATCATCTAGGAGAATCTTGAAATCTATTTCAGGATTACAGAACCAGTAAGGCTCTATGATTGAATATGATTCTCCGCTTAAGGATATGGGAGCATCACATTTCACTAATCTCTTTACTGATGAATATGTCTCCAACATTGATGAGTAGCTTCAGGTTATCATACTTTTCCCTTCATTCCTCACAGAAGAATATAAAGGCACCTTCCTGTCTGATTTCTCACTCTCAGAGATTGAATGTGTACTTAAGGGTTTCAAAAAAGACAAGAGCCCGGGGCCGGATGGCTGGCTGGTCAAATTTTATCTCCACTTCTTTCAAATAGTTGGTCATGACATTCTAAGTGTTGTTACTCAGTCTAGGACTGAAGGTAGGGTTACTGGAGCCCTCAACGCTACTTTCATCACGCTGATTCCTAAATGTGATAAACCTACCTCCTTTGAAAACTGCAGACCTATCTCCCTTTGCAATATAGTATATAAGGTCTTTTCCAAACTGGCTGCTATTAGACTCAAACCCATTATGGACAGAGCTATACAAGGAACCAATTTGGGTTTCTTCACAATAGACAGATTATAGAGCCTATTGGTATTGCACAGGAAGTCATGCACTCCAGAAAAGTGGAAAAGAAAAAAGTTATGATCCTCAAACTAGACTTGGTTAAGGCCTTTGATAGGGTCAATTGGAACTATCTTAGATTAGTCCTCTTACAAATTGGTATATCGACTGTAGGTGTAAAATGGATAATGAGTTGTGTGGAATATTCAAACTTTGTAGTCTTAGTCAATGGTACTCCTTCTAGATTCTTTCCTGTATCAAGAGGCATTAGACAGGGATGTCCTCTCTCCCCTCTACTATTTATATTGATTATTGAAAGTCTAAGTCTGCTGATTCAAAATGCACAACAAAGAGGAGACATTATAGGTGTCAGGGTTACATCCTCACATTATCTCACACACTTACTTTTTGTTGATGATGTCATAATATTTGGTGAGGGAACTGTTGATGAATGGCAACACTATAAACAACTTATTGATATTTTCTGTTTTGCGACGGGCATGCAAATTAGTGAGGAAAAATATTCATTTATATATAATGCTATTGATGAGCACACCAAGGAAAACATTGTAGCCATTCTTCCATATAAATGGAGCCACTATCAGTGGGGTTCAAATACATGGGATTATATCTGAAACCATTGGGTTACCAAGTCAATGACTAGCATTGGCTTATTAAAAAATTTGAGAAAAGAATCAGTAAATGGAAATATAGACTTCTCTCGCTTGGAGGCACACTGATCTTGATCCAATTAGTTCTAATGGGCCTGGCGGTTTACTGGTTAACATTGGCAAGAATGCCCAAAACTATTATGAACTACCTAAGAAGTGCCATCTTTAATTTTCTATGGGGGAAATATTATGGGAATCACAGATCACACCTGGTGGACTGGCATAAGATCTCCAGACCCTACGACTTAGGAGGTTGGAACATCAAAAAATTAGATTGGTTTAGCACAACTCTTAGACTAAAGAGTCTCTGGCTAGTACTGAATGGGGATGGTATCTGGTCACTCATTATGAAATATAAATATCTCAAAGATCAAATGGTCGATGCATGGCTTCATTGTAAAGAATTCAAGGTACATGGTACCTCATTTATATGGAATGGCTTTGTTAGACCTCTATCTTGGATAACCTGTCACTTAGGTTGGAAAGTGGGAAATGGCCTTAGCATACAGATTGGTGTGGATCCGATTGCTGGCATAAATTCAGACTTTGTTCTCCCTGAGGATCTCTAAAGTTTTCTAGCCGATTATGGCATCATCAAACTCTATGATGCACTATATTTTGACTCTGGGAAACAACACTGGCTCTCTACTTCGGACCTGGACCTCGACGGTTCTTGGAAAGAGATATGGACTAATTATATTAAAGTACTCACCCATGGCTATATCCAACTCTGAAACAAATCAGATTCTCTAGTTTGGATGTATAACAAGAAGTCATGAAAGGTGACTGCATGCATGGCTTATGAATTGATTGCTTCTTACTATATTACTGAACAACCGGATAGCTCAATGGTAAAAATATGGAAATTTAAATTTCCTCTTAAGGTAATATGTTTTACTTGGCTCTGTCTCTCCAATCATATCAACACTTGGGATACATTGTGTAAAAAAGGATGGGTAGGTCCCAATTATTGTTTATGTTTTTATGGGGCAGAATTTGTTGATCGCCTCTTCACAGATTGTAGGTTCATAAAGGATATTACATTGGGACTCAGTTTATCTCTACACTTTCCTATCTACTAGAATGAACTTAATTTCATCCTTAATTGGAATAGATGGATGAATATTGAAAAAGAACTATTATACCTTCCTCTGTTGATATCCTGGAACATTTGGCTCGCTAGAAATAAGTATATATTTGATGATCGTAAACCAGTCTTAAAATTGATCATTTATAACATTTTGGCGCAGCTTCAGATTCATCATGTGAATGTCCTACCTAATCGCAAGAGGAGACTGATAGGTATGGAACAGGAATCAATGTACACTATTGGCTATTTCGATGGGGCCTCTGCAAATAATATTCATGGTACAGGTGTTCATCTCAGGATTAGTGATGAGTATTTTTTCTATATAAAAATGGGATGTGGATGTAGTACCAAGACCTTGTTAGAATTTTATCATTCAAGATAGCATTATCTTAGGATCTTATCTTAGAGAATAACATGCACATAAATAAACACAAGAGACAAGAGACACAAATAATTTTACTCGGGGAAACAATAAAGGAGAAATCCTCACAACTTCTTCAGAGATAGAATGAGCACCAATAGCATTAGTAAAACCCAAAAATAGAAAAGATGATCTCCACAGCTTGTTCTCTCTCTCACACTTGACAGAGCTTCTCCTCTCTCACTCATGCATCCCAGTGAGTGAGTGTGTGTGTGATAAATAGAGAGGCTCACTCTCTATCTATATTCTTTCATTCACTTAATGTCCACTTTAACATGTCGACCCCACTTAACAATTACTTACTAGAGCCGACATCTCTAGGAGATTATAATAACCCTAGTGCCCCACAACTGTGGGGAATTTTCCCTCCGATCAACAAGGAGGGTTAACCTTGACACAAATGTGGGGACTATTGCCCCGACTTACAATGGAGGGTTAACCTCAATGACTTTACATGACTTGTTTACATTATTAAATCTCCCAATCGGAACATCAGGGCATGACATGACTCAACTACATTATAGATACTTCATGGAATAAACATCGGGGTACAATACATAAGATATACAAGTGAATACATTCTGAAGTTACAAATACATCAACACTCCCTCTTAACTAGTAAGGTATTCTCTTGACACAATTTATCAGCACAAGTATTCTTCTCTGTATCATCTGGATCATCATTAAGTCATCTTCGTCTTCAAGTCATATTCATCTTCAAGTCATCTTCATTGTCAAGTCATTTTCATCGTTAAGTCATCTTCATTATCAAGTCATCTTCATCAAGTCTGGATCATCACTGCTGGATCATCATCAAGTCTGGATCATCACTTGATCTGGATCGTCATTGCTAGATCATCATCAATTCTGTATCATCACTTGATCTGGATCGTCACTGCTGGATCATCCTCAAGTCTGGATCATCACTGAATCATCATCATCATTACTACTTTCGCTATCTTAATCAAATGGTGCTATCTCTTCATTCTTCTCGTCACAGGAAGTTCTACAGAGCCAATGCTTTTTCATGCTGGTTGTAGGCCTAGCCTCCATGTAGGTCTTCTTCAACACTTATATCTGACCCTAAGTCAGAATGGCCCACCCAACACTTACATCTGACCTCATCTTGTCAGAAAGGCATGCCCAACACTCACATCTGACCTCATCTTGTTAGAAAGGCCCAGCACTCACATATGACCATGTGTAACCACATTGCCCTAGAATGGCTCAGCACTTATATCCAACCATGTGCGAACACACTGCATCGGAATGGATCTGCACTTACATCTGACCATGTGCGAACACACTGCATTGGAAGGGCTCTACACTTACATACGACCATGTGAGAACAAACCGCATCAGAAGGGCTCTGCACTTACATCCGACCATGTGAGAACACATCGCATCGGAAGGGCTCTACACTTACATCTAACCATGTGTAAACACATCGCGCCAGAATGGCTCTCAGTTCCAGACTAAGGATTCCTGGTAACTAACCAGGTGCCTCCATTCTCCCAGAGAATGACATCTCATCACCAAGCTGAGTATTCCTGGTAACTGACCAGGTGCCTCCATTACAAGAATGGAATTCAACACTTATATCTGATCATGTAGGAACCAATCCTATAGTCACATCAGAATGGCTTAGCATTCACATCTAACATGGGAGGAACCAATCCACTCACCATGATAGAATGGCTCAACCCTTACATCTGACCATTGAAGGAACCAATCCTCTCACCATGTCAGAATAGCTCACAGACTCATCATTTCCCCTTGGATGGAACGTCGATCTAGAGAATACCAAGCTTCTCCCTAAAGTACTCAAACTTCACTTTGGCCATTTCTAGCATAGAATCACATCAGGGCTGATTACGTTCAAGGATAACCTATGAGCTTCGCCAGGACTGATTACATCTGAGGACAGCCTACAGGTCTGTTTACATCTGAGCAACCTATGAGATTCGCCAAGATTTATGCTCAGACAACCTGTCTCGCCGACTATGCTAGAACTCCTTCTTTCGAGAGATCTTGATCTGGATCATATATTGGAGCTTCACTGCTCCTCTCTGCATCATACAAAAATGCAAGTTAGATCAAGAAAATAAAATAGTAGTTTTCAAAAGAAACATACTACCTCCCAAATATCAAGTGGCAACATCTTTTGCCTCAGATATACTCAACGCCATGCAGGACTCCATTCTGCTCAACCAAGAGATCACAATTGATCCCATACTGAAGTAGCACCTCGAAGTGCTCTTCCTATCAATGGCACTTCCTGCTCAATACTAATCCTCATAACCCTCCAGGTTAATCTTCTGATTCACCTCATACTTGAGCCCATAATCAATTGTACCCTTCGGGTACCTCACTGCATGCTTTGCAACCATCAGGTGAACATGTCTCAATGTGTTCACAACAAATCAAATATCTGGTCTCATATTTGTCAGGTAAATCATCTAATGATACATCATTGCATCAACTGACTCTGATGAAGCAACACTCAATAGCTTCAGGTTCAATGCCATAGGTGTGGTCATGGCCTTGCAGTCCATCATCCTAAACCTCTTCAGGATCTCTACTGCATACTTCCCTTGTCCACACCTCCATGCCTAGAACATAGTGCATCATCCTTAAGTCCTTTATCTCAAACTCGACAGCAAGTTTTCTTCTTTGCAAATTTAATGAGTTCCTCTTTTCTGTCAGGAACAAGTCATTGACATATAACAGGAGCATCACTGGTTTTCTGCCTTCAACCTTGAAGCAAAGGCTGGAATCCTCTTTACTCTCAGTAAGGCCTAGAGTCATCAGTAATTTGTCCATCATGTTGTACCATGTCGAACCTCAGGATCTTCTGTAGTCGCTCCCTCTAAAGTGAGGCATCATTCTCCCTCTATCTTCCGTACTCTATGCACTGAAACATTCTATACTGGAACGACAAGTAGCTTCCTCTACTACTAATATTCTATGTATCCATATAGGATCATTGGATACCAAGATCCTCCATACTGAACTTTTTAAAAAGTTCTTCTTGCACCCATCTGTGAGCTTTTCATCCTCTATAGACTTTCATCTTCAACCTTGTAGCAAAGGTTCAGGTCTTCATCAAGCTCCTCATGTAAGTGTTATCCCATGGGTGTCTTCTGAGCTCATACAAGGCCTTCTTTCATTTGCACACATTATTTTTCTTATCATGTGTCTTCACTTCCAATGGTTGCAAATGTCTCTTCGTAGTCTATGCCTTCTTTCCATGAGAACCATCATGCTAAGAATCCTACCTTGTATCCTACGATGTTCCATCTATTGCATGATGGAACTACGAACTTCCCTTCATGTATCGATATTGCATCCTAGACATCATTCTTCTTGAACTGGTCTTCCCTTTCTTCTTGGTTACTTCTTCATAGCTGGAAGGTTCTGCATTAATGATGTCACTGCATTCATTATATTATTCTTCATCTTGGATTCTTTCTTGAACTATCATCACTTGTTCTTTGAAACAAATCTCATCCTTCTTTTCTTGTAGGTTATTGTATGTGATCTTTCCTACAATTCAAATGCATTAGTTGTATGGTTAGAAACATTTCATAAGGTATATTCATAATGAAAAATTATTTTGCATCAAGATATATGGTCATGCAACTATTTTAGCCAATACAACATTCATCCATATCTCACGGAAACATTTCTAGATGCCTTCCATCTCTACCAGGACAACATTGAGATTGTGCACTAATCCAATATTTCAGCAAAGAGGTTTCATTCTAGATAAGTAGAAATGGAGAGTTGTATAGCACCATGAGATACTTACCCATCACATGCATATTAGTAGTATATTGCCATTAATGAAAACATTCTATCATGCATAATACATCAACTGAATACAAGCAAATGCATAACAAAACAATATCATGAAGTGACAATGAATACTTATCTTTATTCATTTCGTGGGTAGACTCCTTCTCGAGCCTTCAACTTCATCATCTTCTTCATTCATCATAGCATCGTTTCTTATCCAAATGATAATATGGATAAGAGGTTCTTCAAGAGTTGATATTCCTCATCACTTGAGGGATCTTCTTTGGATGGTGATAGGTTGATATTTAGTTGCACCCATCTTCTTTTCTCTTATTATGAGTCGAGCTTCTTCTTGTGTGTGCTCTTCCCAGGGTTTGCTGAAAGTAATCACTTCCTTCTAGCACACATTCCTCAAATGAATGAACCCCATGATCCTGGGAGGCCATTCAAGGTGGTTATCACAACTTCTTCATTCTCCACTTCTTCTTCTACCGCTTCAAGTTGTTCTTTGATTTGAGAGACCCTTGTAAAATATGATTGTATGGTCTCTACATTTTGGATCTTCACATTCTTCAACTGGTTTCTTAAGGTCATATTTCAATTTATGTTCTTCCCTTCAAATAGCTTGGTCAAGGAATCAAACATCTCTTTAGGTGTCTTTAGGAAAGACACTTGTGGTATAAGGTGATCCGTGATTGAATCAACTTTGATCTTCTTGGCCTTGACTAAGTTCTTCTTGTGTAAGGCTTTGAGCCTCATCTCCCTCTAAAACTAGAACCTTTCTACTCATGTAGGTGTCCAATTCATTTTCTTAAGAGAGATAATATACTTCCATGCTTGGAAGTTGTGAAATTCACCAATTTTATCATCAAGCTTATGTGATAGATCACTTTGAAATGAGAACCTCAAATGAAAATGGCAAAGGATTAGATCTTACCAATTTGAGGTGTTTGTCCTGGTTCTGGAGCTGACTGTTCTAGGGTTTATTAGAGAAACCATAATTTTCAAAAATTGGAATATTTCAGATCTAATTGGATAGACATATAGATCTCTTCAAGGTGAGATTTCCAATGTACTCCTTTTCTGAAAACAGTGGAGGGAATCTCCCGGAACATGAAGCCCTAGTTTTCCAATTTCTTCTGCAGAAATTCCTAATACTATTTCTATGGTATCTCTGAAATTAATGCTCCTCTATGTCTACAAATTCGCATTGAGGTATCCTCTCCTGTCCCTGTTCGATCACCATAGGTTTCATCAGAATTAGTTTCACCAAATTGGACTTACGAGAGTTTTCCCAAGGTGACCTGTTTCAAGACTGTTCAGCATGGCAAATTTGTATGGACTTCCACGTGTCACTATTTCATCTTCTGGGTCTGAAAATTGGACCACACAAAGTAAATTCTGTGACCATTTTGTAAAATATTCCAAAATTGCATTTGGACCTTCGGAGCCTGAGATATAGCAATTCTCTCCAAGTGTCCTGTTTGGAGATGAATCCTAGGAGAGGCTAGAACCCTAACTTGGAGGAATCATATCTCCTAGAATATAGTGAATCTCAGTATTAAATTTTGACACAATGTAAATTAGTATTGTAAATTCATCCTGTGAAATTTTCAGCTCCTAAGTCTTCTCCAATCCTGAGATATAGCGAATGTACCAAAACTTATCAGTTTTAGTATTTTAGGGTTTTTCCAGCTCGGGGTCAAACTAGGGTTTGAATTTCCCGGAGTTTCACCCAACCAAAAATATAGACCCAGGTCTCTAAACTTTGATTTTGATGAGGAGATAAATCCTATGTCAGGATCACTCAAAAATCCCTCTTCTGTAAGAATCCCTAATTTCCCGCACAAAAAACTAAAAATGTCTGGAATCGAATTCCGCTTCGACAAAAAGATGTGCCCTTCAATGGAGAGTCAGCCTAGCATAATTTTGCTGATGGAATGTGGAGAGAGACCCAAAAAGTAAGAAGCCCTATCTTATGCAACTGCACAATCTCTTCTTCTCAGGTTAGCTCTGATACCATGTTAGAATTTTATCATTCAAGCTAGCATTATCTTAGGATCTTATCTGAGAGAATAACATGCACAACAATAAACACAAGAGACAAGAGACACAAAGAATTTTTCTCGAGGAAAACATAAAGGAGAAAACCCTGCAACTTCCTCAGAGATAGAATGAGCACCAATAGCAGCAGTAAAACCTGAAAATAGAAAAGATGATCTCCACAGCTTGTTCTCTCTCTCACACTTGAGAGAGCTTCTCCTCTCTCACTCATGCATCCCAGTGAGTGAGTCTGTGTGTGATAAATAAAGAGGCTCACTCTCTATTTATATTATTTCATTCACTTAATGTCCACTTTAACATGTTGGCCGCACTTAACAATTACTTACTAGAGCCAACATCTCTAGGAGAGTCTAATAACCCTAGTGCCCCACAACTGTGGGCACTTTACCCTCCGATCAACAAGGAGGGTTAACCTTGACACAAATTTGGGGACTATTTCCCTGACTTACAATGGAGGTTTAACCTCAATGAATTTACATGACTTGTTTACATTATTGAATCTCCTGATCGGAACATCGGGGCATGACATGACTCAACTACATTATAGATACTTCCCGGAACAAACATTGGGGTACAATACATAAGATATACAAGTGAATACATTCCAAAGTTACAAATACATCAACACACCTGGGCGGAACTCCTTGCCCTCTAGGTATTACTGGAATTCTCAAAATTGATTGGGCTACCATATCTGCACATTAGAGGAGAATCTCTAGCTATCATTAACTGGTTCAATGGACAGGCTAATCTATTGACTCTTGAACTAGCAAGCTGGTGCAACTATATAAGAAGTCTTCAAGCATCCTTTTCCCAACTCGAAGCTGCTCATGTATACAGAGAATACAATGATAAAGCAGATAGCTTATCTAAGGAGGCACATGGATTAAATTCTAGGAATCTTCATTATATGGAATTCACTGAGGACATTTGCAGTGGGAGAGATTCCTTTCAGTTCTATTAGTCATTGTCTTATTTATCAGCCACTTGTGGCTTACATTTGATGGCACAACCTTTGGTGTTTAGATGGATTAATTCCTATTTTCTACTTAGATTGTTCCCTGTAGTGTCTCCTTAGCTCAACAATTCGGCTTTGTCATGTACCTCTGATACTTGGGGTTTCGGGTATGGATTTGGTTGCATGTCTCTTGTTGCTATTTTGGAATTTATTGTCTACTTCGAAGAATGTCTGGCTGGTCTATGGCCAATCCATGTATGTGAGTGCCTGTCGTAGAAAATAGGTTACCTTTGATTCTAATGAATAAGAAGGAACCACTATTTTTCTCCTGGAAACAAACCTAATGAAAACAGTCTAAAAGCATCTAAAAGCTAACAAAATATACTATAAGATAGAAAATGAGAGTTGAGATGGGCGTTGTTGTTTATATGTATCACGTTTCTTGTATTATTATTAATGAGATGAAGAGATTGAATTCGATTCGATGAAGTTATGGTATTTAAAAGGACGGTAGATGAATGTGGTTGTGTAAAATTTCATTGAAATAATTGAGTATTGATAGTGAGCGAGTGTATTGCATTGAAACATTCCCTGAGAGAAGGGAGGCAGGCCTATGTGAGAGAATATAAATATTTGAGCGTCATATTGGGTTAAAAACTAGAGGTCTCGTGAATGAATAATTAATGATGTGGAAAAGCTACAGGCTATGCAGAGCTGGTGTGTAGCCTGAGTTGAGTCTCAGGCTTGAAGCTCCTTGTTGGAATATTTCCCTTGCAAAGTTTCAAGAGAGAGTTTTTTTGGTTTTTGGGCCCATTGCGCTCCACTATGTCATTTTTTCTTTACAAGCATTGACAGTCCATCAATTAAAGATTTGTTTTAAGCACATTCTTCACTTCGTTGTCTGAAAGAGGGAGGCTGGAAACTATGTATTCAGCTACCGAACAGTCTTCATTTACCTTTGTCCCTGGACATAACAATTTGTTCTTTAGCAAGACCAATTTGACTATGCCATTCCCATTCTTAATATGCACTCCACCTGGTTCTATAAATATTGAACAAAATGGAAAATCTGTAATTGACTAAATTCAAACTCTAGTTATTCACATTAAGGCCAATGATGAAAATTTTCATGCGGTTTTATTCTTTTGTAGACATCTGCATAAAAATTATGTTTCAAGAAACAAAAAATATATTATGTTGGCAAGGAAAGTGATAAGTAACCCGTGTAAGTGAAAGATTAACGCAATATATTTCTTGAATCTTTGAAATACCAATTTAACAAAAATATTAAGCCAATATGCATCCAAAATTCCAAAGAACCTCAAGGCACTCATTGTTTTAGTTGCGCGTGTGTGTACAATGCCTATTCTTCAAGCAATGGAGGGACTTGAAAATCCATGAACCTCGAATATGAATGTTTTAAGGCATGCTTAGATGTCGAGAAAAAACAACTTTTAATATGCAGTTACATAACACTCAAAATGTCATTTTGTTTCATTTGTTTGCTTGGATACCAAGCAATATTTTACTTCAATAGGTTTAAATGGGGTAAACATGTTTTATGTAACTGTAATGCATGTTGACATAGAAATTCTAAAGAGGCTCCTTCAAAATTTTGGAAAATAATAGTTTTGGGGTCTTGAAAATATTTCAAAAAGGCTCCTTCAAAAGTTAAAAAAATAATATTGTGGGGGTCTTGAAAATATTTCAAAATTAAGCTAATTTTGAAATTTGAATAATAGTAGTTTATATAAATAAATTTTAGCATTGTTTCAAGGACATAAAAATAGCTAAAACTCAATCGTTTCTATTTTTGTAAGCAAAGATGTAGATTCTGAATTGGAGATTTAATGCAAAATGGGAAAAATTTCACCTCTTTCACTAGAGCTTTCTCAGATTTTAACCCTATGAATTTCAACCTTAGGGATGTTATGAAATGGAGTATAAAACAACAACAAAAAAGATAAGATATTTCACTCTTCAACAACCCAATATTTTAAGTAATCCGAGGATAAATGATACTAAACTATCTAGATAATTTTCAGCCCCCAAGGGAAACTTATTATACATCAACCAGATATGAAAAATCACTTTTACAATGGTTATAACAGCAGTAAAATAGAAGATATAGAAGCGAGAAAACAATTCTTAAATTCTTCAATGATGATGTCAAATCACTCAACAAATTTCTCTTATATATATAAATAGGAAGAACATAGATGGTTGAAAATGAAATCTGAAAATTGCACAAGTTTTGGACAACTAAAAACTTCATTAATATGCTCAAGATGAAGTTCATGTACATACCATAGCCTTCTCTCAATGTTGACACAAACTACTAGCTCTCCAACACTCTATCTAGGGAAAACCAAGAAAAACCCTCGCTCAATGAAGAAGCTCCAACATGTAGGAATCTCTTAAACAAGTCCTACAAGGAAATTCTTCGCCAAATATACCCTAGGGTTTTATCATAAAACCCTAATATTAAACCTCCAAGGGACAAACCCTAACCCTAGACATCAAAACGCTTCAAGAAGACCACTAAACCTTAGAGACTCTTAGAGAGAGAGAGAAAGAGAACAAGTACAAATGCAGGCCAAAGCAGAGAGAGAATACTAGTGCACACTCTTCTCAATATCACATCTCTACACCAGTGAAATATATCATGAGTGAATGATATGAATATATAAGGAGTCTCTCCTTCCTATAAATATATGAGAGGGAAGGGAAACTAATAATACAATGTGGGCCCAATCCCTTACAAGCAAACTACAATGAGCTCATTTAGGCCTACAAAAGTGAAGCAATCCATTCCAAACATACACATGCCATTCTTCGATGTGATTTTGTACACAAAACGAGCTCAAAGATGGTGTAGCTACTCAAGGTGTATCCTCAACTCTTCATTCCAAGCTGACACGGATTCCATTGCTCCTCCTAATCCATGTAATCCATTGTGTTGCAGCTGCAACAATTTCCCAAATTTAAAAAAAAAATTGGACCCTCCTTTTAATTTTGTCTTGCTTAGATTTGTTGGGATTGCTAAACTTTGTTGTTTTTCAGCTGCGAGATTGATCTTTTGAGGTTGATTTAAGGAAAATTGTTGATCACTTTCGGAAGCTTGAATAACTATCTTTCTCTGCTGATGCTGTTGACTTGAACTTGAAGTTTTGGTTTGTGAATAATTTCGCTATTGGAGGTTTATTGAATAGTGAATCGCGACCATAGTTCTCTATGCAGCTGCCATTGCGGAAGCTGAACAATGAACGACCCGATAGATAGTTTTGATTGTCGCTGATTCCTTGGTTTATTGATCAACTGTTTAATTTGCGATGTTTTATTTAACACTATTGAAAGTCATTTAAGGTTTGTTTCGGATTGTAGTTATCTATGCAGCCATCGTTTCGGAGGATCAGTAATGAACGTCCCGACAGATTAGGGCTAATCCTCACCGATACCGTGTTTTATTGTTGTTCTTTTCGCTATCGAAAAGTTTTATGACTTCGATCGAAAGCTGTAGCCTGATTGTTTTTCACCATTGTGGCTCTTGAGCCAACTAAACATCTGCCATACAACTTTTCTGCTCGCCGATGGTTTGTTAGGGTTTTCATCGATTTATTTTATGTTGTCGCGAAACTCTTAGGTTGTATGGCACCCCCCATTGAGGTTGCACAATACACTATCGCTTCGGCATTTGAGTTGATTCATCTGTCGATACCTTAGTGACTCCGCTATCCAATGCATGACTATGGCGGCACTTAGTGTTTTTCCTCGTCGACATTGTAAAGACCAGATTCTGTCCGTCGCCCACCATTGCGGTTTCTTATCCAACTAATCATCCGATGCTTTATTACTTCTACCTGTCGAAGTGGATTACCTACCCGATGCTTACTGTTTTTGCTTCCGACTGTCGGTAGGGTTTTTCCCACCATTTTGGTTGTGTTGTTACTCTATTTTGTGGGGTGGCAGAGTTTTCCCATGGGTGCTGGTTGGGTTAAGGTTTTTTTGAGATGAAGACTCTTTTCGGTTAGGATTGTGGTTTTAGTAGGACAACGGGCTTAGAAGTTTTCCAGACCCAGCTTGCGAGGTTTTATTTGCCTTATCATTTTATTTTCGTGTATTAACATTGTTTATAGTTCATTTTATAGAATGCATGTATTAGTGCAGTTTGTGTTACTTTGATGGTATGAAATCTGTTATGTTCATGACAGGGTGACTCCTGCAACAAGATACATCTAGAAGCCAAAGCAGAAGGGAGGCAGAAAGGAAGGAAAAGGATGAAGCATAGAGAAACAAGATAAAAAACAGGACCAACAGATTTGATAGCAGTAGAGGCTCAAGGAAAAGTTGATCACTGATCAAGCTAGTCTCTCGTTATAAAAGTGCTATTAACTTTTAATGAAATGTAACGTATTGTCTAAATCATGAGCACTCACAAAAGGACAAAATTGTGAGATTAAACGATTGAGGATCCCAAAGGTCACCGAGGGGCATCCCAAGAGTTTGCTTGTAGTATAAGTATAGGAGAATTAGATAGGAAGAAGGGCTTTTTCCTAGCTAGACTTGTGAGAACATGTTGTAAGAAGAACTATTTCCTTTTGCAATAGATAATTACAATTTTTCCTGTTGGAGAAAGCTTTGGTGGAATGTTCAAATGTTGTGCAATGGATGTTGTTGAAGGAGAACTATTTCATTTTCATATTTTGTCCATTAACTGTGAGATCGTTCTAACTTGTTGAACCTATGTTCTTATATGAATGCTCTCTAGTTTATTTTATAGAATTTCCACTATGAGTAATGAATGCTTTTCATAAACAATGAGCTATCTTGTTGTTCATCTATCTATTCATGTTTATGTGTTTTGAAATAAAGAACAACTACTTGTGATTTTTCTTAATGCATGAACAGTAATACATTACTCATTAAATGATAATCGTGCTCCCTAGGGACAATGTAGTTAAGTTAGTTTTAGTTTTCTTGCTGTGTGTGATTTAGATGCGAGAGAGTTAAGACGAGAGGTAAGAACCTGCGCATCACATTGTGACCGCTCCTCGTATTCTCTATCAATTTGCATCCTTAGATAGGCACTTGCATCTCATACTTAAAACTAAAAAACTAAAAAAGATACACAGTGGACCGGGCCGTAATCGGTAAAACCATTTATTTTGGTTACTTAACCTATGGTAGTCGGACTGCAAACTGGACAGATTCCCGATACCAAACAGTAATGGGCTACTTGGGAATGTTTACTGTGGAGAATCCCTTGCTGTTGTCGCCTGTGATTTTCTAGGCCTCAACAGTTTTTGGTGCTAGAAGGAGGGCTGCCAGTGCATGGTTGGCCGAGGAAACCCATTTCCTCGAAATTACTCCACCAGTGATAGTTCAAAAAGCAGTTTATTTCCAAATCCGATTCCTGAAGAGAAGTGGAAAGAACACTTGTATTTGGTGGAAAGTGAAGTTGTTAATGATATGAGAAGACATACTAGGGCATATGTGAAAATTATTGGAGGATTACCGATTATCCCTGATTTACCTAGAAGAGAGTATAAGAAAAAATACTGTCCTGTATTGGAAGACTCAGTTTTGGTTGGAGATTTGGAAGAATTGGTAGAAACAACCTTGCAGGAAGTTGTTCATCCTTTGAATCAAGTGGGCCCAAACACACCTTACAATTCACCTATTAATACTCCTGTTCATTCACCACCTCACTCTCCACCCAGACTCATGGTAGGCATAAATGCAAATCAACCACCCAACCCACCGAATCCACCACTTTCTTGGAAGGCTAGGTCACCTCTAAACCTATCACCTCCTTTGCATGACTTACCTCAGGATTTTGAGAAAATGCTACCCAAATTTGACCCAAGTTAAAAGATTTTAGTAGATGATCACTTGCAAAGTTTCTACTTGGCCATAGAAGGACTAAAGACTGGAGAACACGAAGATGTAGTCTGTAGACTTTTTCCACATACCCTTAAAGGAGCAGCAGCCTCATGGTATTTTGTTCTGCCTGCAAACTCAATCCCAGACTGGGATACTTTTGAAAGGATATTTAGAATCAAATATGCAACCCATAAGATTCATGCAGCTCTCATGAAAGGACTGTGCGCTTTAAAGAAAGAAAGAAAAGAAAAGGTGCATAATTTTACCCAAAGGTTTGCTGCTTATCTTAAGAATTTCTCTGCAGTTGATAAGCCCTCTGATAAAGTTCTGATTGAGTACTATACTTCAGATTTAGGGCCTAATTTGGCCATGTTTTCCAAGATGAAAGTCAAACCCACATTATCAGAAACTTATGAAGAAGCTGAGAGAGTAGAAGCTGAAAGAGAGAGCATAGAAGACTATCCTAAGCAGTCGGGAGAAAAATTTTTTGGTAAGAAATCCTTATTATTTACTAAGCCCAAGGAAGAGCAGTCACATGACTTTGAGGGGATGGTAAAAATGATGTAGAATCTATCTAACAGAATAATAGATTTGGAAAAAGAAAAGGAAACTCAGAAATCTTTAAGCCTTACTATAAGAGGAGAGAAGACAACAATCAACATAAACCTCCTCCACACAGTCCTACAACAATGAACTTGACAGAGTTAGGTATGGATAACTTTTGCACTTTTCATCAACCCCATTCTGAAAAAAATTGCCCTCAATGGATAAATTCGATGACATTAGTTATGAATCAGTTATTGGACTCTAAATTAATAGAATCTGATAATGAAGAATAAAAGGATAGTAAACCCATAGAAAAACAAGAGGATGATGCTCTGGTTTTATGGGATTGTGTCTCACTTTTTGATACAAAAGAGGAAGAAACATCAGAAAAAAATGTGACAACGAGAAGTCAAGGCTTGTTAAGTAAAGACAGATCAACAATCCCAAAAATTAAGAGACTTCAAGAGAATGTAAAGAAAATTCAGAAAATCACCACAGCTGATAAAATACCGGAATTCACCATTACGAGTCAGGATCCAAAGAAAATCAACATGCCTGTCAAGCCCATTGAAGAGAAGACTGATGATGTAAAAAAGAATCTCAAAGAGCATAAGATGGAATATGACATTGTGGAAGATATTAAGAGGGCTAAGGAAAATATCTTTCTATTTGAAATGTGTAATATGCCTCAGCAGAAAGAAAGATTGTTAAAAGCACTTGAGATTCCTGAAGAAAAGATTCCCACTGACAATCAACTAGAAGAAGAGGAAATTGGTGAAGCAAGTGTGGGAGGTAAGCCTAAATGCAAAACTCCACCATTTCTCCTGCCTTTTGAAATTTTCAACCATAACGTACACAATTGTTTAGTGGACTCAGGGGCATCAGTAAATGTTATGCCGCTTTCCGTCTGCAAAAAGATAAATGGACAGCCTAAACCATCTACCTGGCAGGTTATTCAGTTAGACAGAACAAATGTGAAGGTAATTGGGGAAATGGAGGATGTTTTGATTCAACTATCTTCAAATGAAAATGTATGTCAGTGCATAGATATTGTAGTAGCATACATACTTGAAGCTTATGTACTTGTTTTGAGTCGGGATTGGTCAGCAAAGCTAAATGGGTATTTTTCTTCAGATTGGTCACATCTGTGGTTGCCTTATAAGGGAAGTCCCAATCAAATTAAAGTATTAAGAGAGCCCCACATGAAGCATAATATTACTCAGCTGGAGGGTAAGAATGAACCAGTGAACTATGTATTTGGGAATTACTTCATTGAGATAGAACCGGGAAACTACCAAGCAAAAGAAGTCAGCGGCACACCAGACACACAACCTGATCTCCTTCAGTTTTCACGAGCTGATGAATTTGACTGTAAAATAGTAGAATTAGTTTTGGATGCAGTTGTTGATTCAAGTACAATAGAAGTATATAGTTTTTGGACACTGTTTTTTGATGGATCTAAAACTTTGGAAGGATCAGGAGCTGGCTGTGTTCTCATTGATCCAAATAAGAATAAACATTTTCTTTCATGTAGATTAGAGTCTGAATGTACCAATAACACAACCGAATATGAAGCATTAGTTCAAAGACTAAGGAAATCAATTGAATTAAAAGTAGAAAATTTGAAAGTATATGGAGATTTTGAAATAATAGTAAAACAGATTCGAAAACAGATACATTGCATCTCATCTCATTTAAAATCTTATCAGAATGAAGTATGGGATTTGCTGACAAATTTTTATGCATTTAATATTTTATCCATTCCTAGACTTAAGAATGCAGCAGCTGACTTGTTAGCTACCTCGGCTGTAAGGATTGTGCCTACAAATAACAAGTGTTCTATTGAATTTCTTTTCAGGCCTTCGGTTCCAGACATGATCACTAATCTACGAGTTTTTGATGATGATCAACAAATCTTGGAATGTTTAATGAATGATGAAACTTTCAAAGGGGTAATTATCGATGATGAAGAACACCAAGTTGAATTAAAATTTGACAACTTCATTCCTAAAGGGGTCAGGACTTTAGAGCGGATGTTTGATTTAGATAGCAAGTTCAGAAGACCGATAAATGTCAAGACTCACATCTCGTCTTTGCAATTCGAGTTGATAAATTTGGGAACTTGTTGGCCCGATTTTCTGAATCTATGCCAATAAGGAGGTTTTGTCCACACAATCAGCTTAAAGCAGCGTCTGGTATGTTTGGATTAACAAAACCTCGCAGGTTATGGTCCTGCTACCAGCTAGTTTGTCTCTTAAGGAGAACTTAAAACCAGCAAAATCTAACCTATTCTAATATTTATCCTACCTAAATACCTAAAATATCCTAATGTTGCTTTCTTAAGGAAAGACTTCGATTTTTGGGAAGTTTTCTAAATATGAAAACTTATGTAAAGTATGCAGAATGATTTAACAGTGCTAATTAAACTTAAAAATAAAATTTAAAACTAATTAATCTATCTATCCTATTTAACCCTATCTGAGCTGAGAGCAAATTTAAGACTATATTAATTATTAATCAATAACATAAAAACTGGAGTGTTATCGAAACAAACATATTTAAATCACAACAAAAGCCACTCTGTTATAATAGAAATGAAATCTAACCTGTAAACACACAGTTAATTTCAACTTCCTAAAACTGATTAATAATTAATGATCAAGATAGTCATTTGAATTTGAGATAATGCTTATTTAAAGTCACTGTTAACATACAAATGAGATTTTAAATAAACAGAAAAGTATATCATTAAAACTTATGTTTATAGTAAACACACTAATAAACAAAACCATAATGAAATATTTATTCAAAAACACTAACTTGAATTGATAACACTAACTTGAATTGATAAAGTGAAATAGATGATTGAACATCAGTATGTCACAGCAATACTGAGTTAATATATAAGCAAAAAACAACACACTGAAATATATATATATATATATATAAATCCAAAAAATGAAATACAAGTCACAGTATTTGTTTGCAGATGTCCAGTATCATTCACATTAAAGCTTCAACTCCAAGTATGATATGGTACTAGTAACAACATATATTTCAAAATAAGTTTTCTTTGCGCACTCCATCCTCTCGAGTTCATCAAAACTCTTCCCTTATATACTATCAAGATTCAGTTTTCCTCTATAAATGTTGCATGTAACATTATAGGGATTTTTTAACAAAAAAGGGCATCTAATTACACCTACTACTAAAAATAGAAATCGACTGGCCTGAGTCGAGGCATTCCAGAAAGTTCTTGATCATTGACAAAACTCCAGCTCACAACCAAACAGCCACATCTCCAAGCCATTGTATGATCACGTCGTATACTTCTGGAAAAAGAGTGGTGATAAAACTTCCTGCATTGAAGTTAATCAAAGCATCTTATTAAAATCAATTTAATACACAGCTAACAGAAATAACTTAAAATTTTAAATGCATGCCTGTTAAATCTCCGATTTTACAGGCATGCAAAATCGAAATGACCATTACCTGTTCTGCTGTGACATATGAGATGAGAAAACCATTAAGTTTCATTATGAAGAGAAACTACTCTTCTAGCTTCGGCTAGTTTAGCCTTCAACCTGATAATTTTAATATTTTGTTTTTCAATTCGTTCCAGTAGCAACTGATTTGTACTTAAAATTGATTTCTTGGATTTTTTGTATTGATTCTTCTTAATGTTCACCTTTTTCCACCTATCAATCCATTCTAGCAATTCTTTTCTGAAAGTTTTGTTTTCTTCTTCCAATAAGGCTGTACTTGATAGACACTATTTGAGCTTTCCTTTGAACTCTGTGATTTTATCTTGATAGACATTACCTAACAACTGTTGCAAAGTTTCGTCTTCTTTATTTACTTGAGGAGAACGAGGACTGTCGCTGTGCTGACTGTGTAATGGTTCAAGATCTACGACGTTTGCATTTGTTTTTGATTGGATGCCTTCAACATCATATGATTGCACATCACTTCCCTGCACAGTAGCAGAATTCCCTACATCCGTTGTGTTAGGGACAGACAACGGAATATCATCCTCAATATTTACAACTGTAGGTTTAGTAGCTGTAGATTTGGAAGTCTGTTGATCAGCCCTATATCCTGAAATCGAATGAATACTATGCATGCTCCTTGTGACTCTTCGCGAAAATGATAAGTTTTCAAAACCCAACCCTTCTTTGTCACAACAAACCTGAGCCAAATGATTTAACTTATGCATAGAATCTTTATTGCATTCATCAGGTTTATCTGCTTCATCATTTTTATCAATTTCACCTTCGGCTAATCCTTCTTTTAGTTTTGCAGGGTTGCTATCATTCTTACCAGGTTCGGATTTATCCAAGATTTCCCTAGAATCACAAGGAATTGAAACCCTATCATCATTTTCATTAATCTCATTATCTATGGGCATGTTTACGACCTCTGGTTCCTTAACCTCTGAGCTATTAACCTCAGGATTTGTGACCTTTCGTCTTCTACGAGTTCGTGGAGATGGATTTGGCCAGTACTGTGTCCGCCCCAATTGACAATCAACTAGAAACTTATCCCAAGACACACCTTTAGCAGATAATTGGAATTGCAGTAATATTTTTATCAACCCATGGTGACAAAGACTACTGTCAGGGTTATTGAAATTCCTAACAGACTGTGACATTTTCTTAAGACTTTGCCAAAGATAGAAGGGAAAATTAAGTTTACAACCCTTTACTGCTAACAGTAACCATAAATGATACAAGTGCAAATGGGAATAGCGTCCACAACAGGTCACGTACCTTACTAAGATTTCATAGTAAACTCTCTATTCGGGCTTCAGAAATTTCACAGGGACACCTATCCTCAGCTTTGTTTTATCTGGTAATGGCATTAACAAAGCCAAGCACTTCTTCTTGTTGACCATAGTGCCCTTAAACCAGCGTTCTCCCACCTGTGGGAGTTTCGTAGCTTCAACAATTTTATCTTCGTTGATAACAAACTCGAAACCCCCAATTTGCACCCTGTCATCTTCAAAAATCATTGCGAACATCTTAGTAATTTACACATGGTGACCATCAAAACACCTAAAGAAATTTACCCATCCCATTTTCTCGAATCTCTTGGCAACTTCCTGGTTAGCTTCAATAAGTTCAAACCCTGAAATCTCAAAACGATTCAGAGGAGACATGGTTTCTCCAGCACTTTCTGGGCTTCGACTCGAAATGAATGGGGAAGTGAAAACAGAGGGAATAGGTATCCATACACACGACATTATGGATAACCTTCACATGCTTCAAATCTAATCGGAGATCTAATCTCCGAACTTGCCATTTTAGCGGGATTTCAAGCAGTGATAAATGTTACAACTTCACACTATACCATGATTTATGCCAGTTTATCTATGTTTGACCATGACTGTTAGTGATAACCACTTAACTTGGTGAACCAGAGATACGGTGACTGATAGAATCATCATTTCGACCATTGATTATTGACAGTGGTTCATAATTAATAGGCACAACGACGAAAATTGAAATGACCATCAGAATTTAACACTGTCAACACGGCGTTTCCATATGCATACAACTGTCGATTCTATCAAGGGGTGAAGGCCACGTTTTCATACCAGTTCATTAATCTAAATGATAACCGTTTATCGATCTGACAAATGGCTTCTTGTATGGCCAGCTAATCCAAATAATCATCGTGTTACGTAAGGTGATAAAATCGCACTCCCAAATTTAACAATGCTTTTGATAGAATAACTAGATTAATATCTAAGCCATATATTTATGCTATGTATGTACAAGACTAAGGTTTAAGCCCTTCAAACATCCTATCGACACATATCTAACGTTATATAGGATATTTGAATGATGAAACAAAGTAAAACTTCCCTATGTGAACAACATTTGCTCATATTTACAAAGTTCATAATATGGTATTACATATGGTATTATTTTTTGAAAGTTACTCTTAGTATTAGGACTAATAATACCCTTCTTAACATGAAATGCGTTTTATTAATTTTTACTTGGCATCAATCCTTAAAGTCACATAAATTTATCTTGATGAAATAAATTAATGAAAAATTTATGAAACTTATCTGACAGTTGTTTAAAGGCCAAGTTAATGAGCAAGTTTCTTTCAGCTCCAGAATCATTAAATCACATTCCTTTGATTGAGAGTACCTTCAGAATCAATGATTCTGAAGGTGTTCTTTCATAATTTTGAATTGATAAATCACATGGAGAGCCGATCTCTCTTCATTTCTTGATAAAATGAAGAGGTTGTTGCTGGCTGCCAACAAATGGCGACGACCTGGGTGAACCAGTTATCTCTGCTTAAACAAGAGGATCAAAATGAAATCTCAAAACCTGTTAAAAAAAATGATCAAAAATCCTTTATCCATATTAAACCATTTTACTCATATTCATAAATATAACTCAGAGATATTCCATCTTTTAAAACAAAAATTTGATTAGGGATAAACTCACAAATATCTTAACTGAAGCAAGTACTTCTTAGTAAAGATGATCTTACCATCAGCATAGAATATTACTCTTCTGAAAACTTTCTAGAACTTGTTCCATAGCATTATAATTTTCTTTTGCTTGCTCTTTCTTTTCTTTTAAAACAATAATTCTGCCTGAAGACTAGTATCTGGGTTTGGTGTCCCAATGTGATAGTATCATTCACGAGAGTTGTCTGAAATAAGCAGGCCGACTCGTGATGAGATCTCCTGTCTTTTAATTTTTTTCAAAATCAAAAGCCATCACCCTGGTGATCAGAAATGAAGTTATTCCAGGCAACACTGATGATCATGATTAGGCCGGCTCATTACTGAGACCTCCTATTCTTCAGACAAAAGTTATGTTTTATTGCAATTTTCATTAATTTTTTTTATTACAAAATGAGAGATCATCACCAAGCATGGTAACCAAATGGTAATGTCAGTCATTAATATCACCAGAAAATGAATCAGCTGGCTCGTGATGAGACCCCTTATCTTTTGGTTTCAAAATCAAAAGCCATTACTAGTTTCCTAATAATGTCATACCAGTGATATTTGTGTCTGATCAGACCGGCTCATTACTGAGACCTTTCGTCTCTCATTTTAGCTTTTAATTAACTGGAACAGATGCTAGACAGTTCTCAAATGATAAAAATTTTCTAAGACTGATGATAAAGATCTGTAAAAAAAAAAAAAAAATTCAAAAGTATAAGCTTCGAAAAAGGTATTTTAATAAGCTATCCCTATTTCGGAAAAGGACAAGAAGAAGAAAATCTGAGAAACATTTATAAATAGAAACAATGAAGGTATTTTATAGATTCAAGAAATTTTGATCAATCTGAACAAATTTTAAAAGATTTCAGCTTAATATCTTAATTTTAAAGATTCATGAGTAAGCTGATCTTTATTTATTTACATTAGTCATAGCTGTTACTTACCAATGACTGGTTATATACACAAATTTTAATCAATCTAATATATATGATTTTGGCAAACATTGATTAATTTACCAGTCTGCAAGTTTATATACAGAAAAACAAATTTATTTACAAACAGCAAGTAGGTATGTACATTTTTAGACAGAAAAATATCAACAGAAATATTTTTTAAGAATCAGTCCATTCACATGGAATGTCTCGGATTGTCCTTCAAGTGTCTGCAATCGAAAGGTACTTGGACCTATTTTTTCAGAAATAACAAAAGGACCTAACCACAGTTTTTGAAATTTTGTATGATCTCCCTTATCTTCGTGAGATTTATCCCATTTTAAGACCAAGTATCCTACCTGAAATTCTCGATCAGAACTGAATGATTGGTCAAACCATGACTTTACAATCTGTTGATGTTTGTTAAAGTGTTGTTTTGACTTTTCCCTATCTTCTTCTAATTTTAACAATGCATTAATTCTTTTTTCCATTGCTGGGCATTCTTCTTCTTGGACAGACTGAGCTAACTGTAATGAAGGTAAGAACAAATTTGGCGGAAGAATAGCTTCAGTTCCATATACTAAGAAAAATGGTGAGTTACCTATCGCAGCTTTAGGAGTTACTCTGTCTGCCCAAAGAGCATTGACCAATTCTGTATGCCAATTTCGATGGTGAACTGAAACAGTTCTTTTAAGAATTTTCAATAAATTTTTGTTTGTTGATTCAGCTAGACCATTCCCATGAGGATGATAATTAGCTGAATATCTGATTCTTATTCCTTTTTCTAATGCAAACTGAGTCAATTCAATTGATGAAAAATATGACGCATTATCGAAAACGAGGGAATCAGGAATACCAAATCTTGTTATAATAAAGAATTCCAAAAATAGTATAACCTGATTGGTATTCACAACTTTTAATGGTGCAGCTTCAGCCCAACGAGTGAAATAATCAGTTGCAGTTATTATATACTTGTGTTGCATTGATGAGGGATGGTTTATTGGACCTACTATATCGATACCCCATTGCTGAAAAGGTCTTTCAGTTGAAACAGGTTGTAAA
Organism: Pseudotsuga menziesii; assembly: GCA_001517045.1. Taxonomy (NCBI): domain Eukaryota; kingdom Viridiplantae; phylum Streptophyta; class Pinopsida; order Pinales; family Pinaceae; genus Pseudotsuga; species Pseudotsuga menziesii. The sequence goes on from LPNX010505349.1 coordinate 161,348, forward strand.
GGGAAAGCAGATTTTTTCACCCTTCCTGCAGCAAGTTGACACTCTTGACACTTTCTGACGAAGGTATAAGAATCTAGAAACAAGGTAGGCCAATAATAACCAGCCTTAAAAATTTTGTGAGCAGTGGTCTCTCCACCAAAATGACCACCTGCTGGTCCAGAATGCAATTCATTTAGAATTGTTTCGGTTTCATCTTTATCTAAACATCGAAGGTATACTCCGTCTGAATTTTTCCTAAAAAGGATATTATCGATTAATAAGTATGGAGCAGACTTCAATCTCAGTGCTCTTTTCTTCCTTGGTTCTAAGTGATCAGGGGCAGTACCTGTTTCCAAAAGTAATCGTATGTCTGTGTACCAGGAATCTTGAGGAGGTGGATAAAAATAAACCTCTCTGATAAGTAAATCTTCATCAATAACAGTTTCAGCTTTATCATCAGGAAAATGAGCAGCTTCAGCGGCTAATTTACATAGCCCTTGACCTTTGATTATCGTTGAAGGTTTGATTTCTAAGTCATATTCTTGAAGAGCTGTCATCCAAGGTGCCCTTTTTTCTCCTAAATCTTTTTGTACCAACAAATTTCTAACTGAAGAATAAGGGACAATTACTTTCGTTTTGGATTTCAACAAGTAAGGACGAAAATGTTTTACAGCTTTAAAGACGGCAAAATCTTGTTTATCCACTTCATGATAGTTGAGTTCAGCACCTTTGAAATTTGAACTCATGAACGAAATTGGAACTTCATTATTTTGTTGATTCAATTGAGTTAAAACTGCTGCATATGCAATATCAGAAGCAAAGGTGTATAATATAAAATCCTTATTAAAATATGGACTTAGAAGACTGGGAGCTTCTGAAATGGCTTCTAAATTTTTTTGAAAGGTTTCTTTTTCAGTTTGTCCCCAATTAAACACAGCATCTTTTTTAATCATTTTCTGTAAAGGACGAATGATCTCTGAAAAACTAGGAATGAATCTCCTAACAAAGTTAATTTTCCCTAAGAATGACTGATTAGCGTAAGCTCTAGTAAGGATATGTCTGGATTCTTCTAGAGTTTGAGCACTTTGTGCGGGAGTAAAGGGAGAAGTAACAGGATCACGTTCAAGGATATTCCTAACAGTTTCTATAAAAGGTGATCTACTGACTTCTGGAGATTGTTGGCTGGTTGGAAATGTTTCATTAGTTTCACTTGCCATTACTTAATTCATGCCCTCCTTCTAGCGCCATTTGTTGGCCCGATTTTCTGAATCTAGGCCAATAAGGAGGTTTTTGTCCACACAATTAGCTTAAAGCAGCATCTGGTATGTTTGGATTAACAAAACCTCGCAGGTTATGGTCCTACTACCAGCTAGTTTGTCTCTTAAGGAGAACTTAAAACCAACAAAATCTAACCTATTCTAATATTTATCCTACCTAAATACCTAAAATATCCTAAGGTTGCTTTCTTAAGGAAAGACTTCGATTTTTGGGAAGTTTTCTAAATATGAAAACTTATGTAAAGTATGCAGAATGATTTAACAGTGCTAATTAAACTTAAAAATAAAATTTAAAACTAATTAATCTATCTATCCTATTTAACCCTATCTCAGCTGAGAGCAAATTTAAGACTATATTAATTATTAATCAATAACAGAAAAACTGGAGTGTGATCGAAACAAACATATTTAAATCACAACAAAAGCCACTCTGTTATAATAGAAATGAAATCTAACCTGTAAACACACAGTTAATTTCAACTTCCTAAAACTGATTAATAATTAATGATCAAGATAGTCATTTGAATTTGAGATAATGCTTATTTAAAGTCACTGTTAACATACAAATGAGATTTTAAATAAACAGAAAAGTATATCATTAAAACTTATGTTTATAGTAAACAAACTAATAAACAAAAACATAATGAAATATTTATTCAAAAACACTAACTTGAACATATAAAGTGAAATAGATGATTGAACATCAGTATGTCACAACAATACTGAGTTAATATATAAGCAGAAAACAACACACTGAAATATATATATATATAAAATCCAAAAAACAAAATACCAGTCACAGTATTTGTTTGCAGATGTCCAGTATCATTCACATTAAAGCTTCAACTCCAAGTATGATATGGTACTAGTAACATATATTTCAAAATAAGTTTTCTTTGCGCACTCCATCCTCTCGAGTTCATCAAAACTCTTCCCTTATATACTATCAAGATTCAGTTTTCCTCTATAAATGTTGCATGCAACATTATAGGGATTGTTTAACAAAAAAGGGCATCTAATTACACCTACTACTAAAAATAGAAATCAACTGGCCTAAGTCGAGGCATTCCAGAAAGTTCTTGATCATTGACAAAACTCCAGCTCACAAGCAAACAGCCACATCTCCAAGCCATTGTATGATCACGTCGTATACTTCTGGAAAAAGAGTGGTGATAAAACTTCCTGCATTGTACTTTTTGTTAGAAAATGCAATACCTGCGTATCATTTTCAAACACACGCCAGTTAAAAATATTATCTGGTATGGAGGGCCTAAAAATCAATTCAATAGAAAAGAAATCTAGTGTAAGATTTTCTGAAGGAATTAATTTAGATGCTACATTTGCCAATAAATCTGCTTCTTGATTTTGATTTCTAGGAACAGAATTTATGTTAAATGCATCAAAATATGTAATCAGATTCCATACCTCTTTCTGATAACTCTGTAAATGCTTAGATAAACAGTGAATGGAATTACGAACCTGTCTAACTATGATCTCGGAATCGCCATAAACAATTATCTCTTTGATGCCCAAATCCATTGCCTTTTTCAAACCTTGTATTAAAGCTTCATATTCAACTGTGTTATTTGTACAACTAAATTCCATTCTACAAGCCATACAGGTTTTATTACCTTGAGGATCTATCAATAAACAGCTAGCTCCTGCTCCTTCTTTAGATTTTGCGCTATCAAAGTATAAAGTCCAAATAGAACTATGTGCAATTACCTTGCTCTCTATGATATTTACAATATTTACATTATTTACATCACTGATGGTTTCCTTGAGTGAATTATTAGGAGAAACAGATGTTATATTACAAATTTCAGATTGCCGATTATTTTCAAACAGAGTGGAATTTTCAGATTTGAAATTTCCAAATCCTAATTCATACATGTAGTTTCCCATAATAGAATCAGAAAATAACACAGGTTCACTAGGATCATGCAGTTCTGTAACAGTATGTTTCATATACCGTTCTCTATGTATTTTTATCTGATTTGATTTTCCGTTCTTAGGTAACCACAATGTTGACCAATCAGTGGCAAAGAAACCCTTCAGCTGTTGAGACCAATCTCTACTTAAGAACAATCCATATGCATCTGGAATATCAGCAACAACAATGTCTATGATTTGATAAACTGAAGGGTTACAAGCGATTCTAACTAAAACATCCTTCATTTCTCCAACAACCTTTACGTTTGTTCTATCTAATTGAGTTATTTGTGAATTAGATGGAACAAATTTTTCATTCAATTTCTTACATACAGATAAAGGCATAACATTAGATGATGCTCCTGAATCTACCATGCAGTTGTAAACATTCCTATTGAAAATTTCAAAGGTAAGTAAAAATGGAGGTGTTGTTGACTTAGAATTTTTACCTATCAATGAAGCTTTGTCAGCTACTGCTTTTCCTTTTTCAGTTGCTGTTGGATCATTGTTAGAACTATTTGCAGCAACATTTTGTTTTGTATTAGGGACAATTGAACTCACTGCAGGATTTATAATATGACTATTAGGCATTGGGTAGATTTGAAGAAGATCGTACATACTAATGTTTGCACGTGTCTTCTTTAAATATTCGATTATATCATATTGTAGATCCAATTTTGGAGCATGTTGAATAGTTTGAGTACCCTTAGTGGGTAGAGTTTGGTTGCCAGATTGAGTTTGTTTGTTTGGTTGTGAATTATCAATATTTGAGCTTGAAGCACCTGGAGTGTTTGTAGTTGCTTTACTACGAGTATTATACGCATGTTGTCCTGAAGGTGGGTTTCTATTTTCATGTTCTTTCACAACACTATCCCAGAAATGGCCGTTAACTTGTTGAGGTTCTTCTGATTCTTCATCATTTTCTGATTCCTCTTCTTCTTCATTTTCAATCATCTCTTGATTAGGAGTTTCAGACAAAGATAGAACAGCTCGAATTGTGTTAAATATTTCTTCATTAGCAGCTACGTCGGGGGGTGTATTTTTATTATTTGTGTTTGGGTTTTGTCTAAATTGATATCTGAAGTAACCCCTAGAAGGAGAAGCTTCAGAGTTAGTCTTTTTTAACCCTATAACTTCATTGGTTAATGTTCGAATAGCGTTCTGTAACTGTTCTACATCAAATGCTTTATCTTTATCTAAACTAGACTTTTTTGTTTTTATTCGAGGAAAAGAATCAGATTTCCTACTTTTATCTGGTTCATAAGACATGAAATCTTTTTCTACTTTAATTGCTTCCTCAAATGTTTCTATCAGCGTTGTTTTTCCAGCTCTTTTCACAAACATTCCGGAATTCCTAGGTAAGGATGATATATAATTTTCAATAATTATATCTTCCGGAGGTTGAGAAGCAACTGGAATTTTATTTTTTAAAGTTAGAAACCTTTGATTGAAATATTTGATTCTTTCTTTAGGCTCCATTTTAATTCTAGATAACTCTAGGGCTAAAAGAGCAGGTGTTTTATCTTCCCCGAATTTATCTAGAAAACTTTATTAAATTCCTCCCAATTTGTAATAGATCCTTGTACTAATGAAAAGTACCAGGTAGAAGCTCTTCCTTCAAAGGTGAGAGGAAACAATCGACAAACAACATCTTCATGCTGAACATTCAAATTTTGAACAGCCAACATGAATTTATCAATATGCACGTTTGTAGGTTCTTTGTCATCTGGGTTAAACTTAGGAAGAATTTTATCTGAATGTTTTGGTAATGGGTGCTGTACCCCAGGAACTGCTGCAGCAGCTGCCCTTAACCAAGGGAGCTGTGGATTAGGTGGAGGAGGTGGAGGATTACCTCCTCCTCCTACATTTCCTGCCATTGGACTTCCTTGAGAGCTAGAAGAACTTCCTGAATTGGAAGGTCTTGGACTGTCAGGTGGAGACTCAGGAGGAGAAGGTGGTTGATTAGAACCACTTCCTACAATTAGTCTTCTAGCAGTATTGGTTTGTGTAATCTGCCTTTGATGTCTTTCAATCTGATGATGAGGAGTACTACCAGTTATATCCAAATCTTGCGTAACTATGGTCACTTGTGGATTCTGTCGTTGTTGTCTAGGAAGACCGTAATCTATTGGAGAAATACCTAACTGATTAGCATAAGCTCTAGTAAGGATATTTCTGGATTATTCTAGAGTTTGAGCACTTTGTGCGGGAGTAAAGGGAGAAGTAACAGGATCACGTTCAAGGATATTCCTAACAGTTTCTATAAAAGGTGATCTACTGACTTCTGGAGATTGTTGGCTGGTTGGAAATGTTTCATTAGTTTCACTTTCCATTACTTAATTCATGACCTCCTTCTAGAGCCATTTGTTGGCCCGATTTTCTGAATCTAGGCCAATAAGGAGGTTTTTTCCACACAATCAGCTTAAAGCAGCGTCTGGTATGTTTAGATTAACAAAACCTCGCAGGTTATGGTCCTGCTACCAGCTAGTTTGTCTCTTAAGGAGAACTTAAAACCAGCAAAATCTAACCTATTCTAATATTTATCCTACCTAAATACCTAAAATATCCTAAGGTTGCTTTCTTAAGGAAAGACTTCGATTTTTGGGAAGTTTTCTAAATATGAAAACTTATGTAAAGTATGCAGAATGATTTAACAGTTCTAATTAAACTTAAAAATAAAATTTAAAACTAATTAATCTATCTATCCTATTTAACCCTATCTCAGCTGAGAGCAAATTTAAGACTATATTAATTATTAATCAATAACAGAAAAACTGGAGTGTGATCGAAACAAACATATTTAAATCACAACAAAAGCCACTCTGTTATAATAGAAATGAAATCTAACCTGTAAACACACAGTTAATTTCAACTTCCTAAAACTGATTAATAATTAATGATCAAGATAGTATGATTTGAATTTGAGATAATGCTTATTTAAAGTCACTGTTAACATACAAATGAGATTTTAAATAAACAGAAAAGTATATCATTAAAACTTATGTTTATAGTAAACACACTAATAAACAAAACCATAATGAAATATTTATTCAAAAACACTAACTTGAACTGATAAAGTGAAATAGATGATTGAACATCAGTATGTCACATCAATACTGAGTTAATATATAAGCAGAAAAAAACACACTGAAATATATATATATATATATATAATCCAAAAAATGAAATACCAGTCACAGTATTTGTTTGCAGATGTCCAGTATCATTCACATTAAAGCTTCAACTCCAAGTATGATATGGTACTAGTAACAACATATATTTCAAAATAAGTTTTCTTTGCGCACTCCATCCTCTCGAGTTCATCAAAACTCTTCCCTTATATACTATCAAGACTCATTTTTCCTCTATAAATGTTGCATGCAACATTATAGGGATTGTTTAACAAAAAAGGGCATCTAATTACACCTACTACTAAAAATAGAAATCGACTGGCCTGAGTCGAGGCATTCCAGAAAGTTCTTGATCATTGACAAAACTCTAGCTCACAACCAAACAGCCACATCTCCAAGCCATTGTATGATCACGTCGTATACTTCTGGAAAAAGAGTGGTGATAAAACTTCCTGCATTGAAGTTAATCAAAGCATCTTATTAAAATCAATTTAATACACAACTAACAGAAATAACTTAAAATTTTAAATGCATGCCTGTTAAATCTTTGATTTTACAGGCATGCAAAATTGAAATGACCATTACCTGTTCTGCTGTGACATATGAGATGAGAAAACCATTAAGTTTCATTATGAAGAGCAACCACTCTTCTAGCTTCGGCTAGTTTAGCCTTCAACCTGATAATTTTAATATTTTGTTTTTCAATTCGTTCCAGTAGCAGCTGATTTGTACTTAAAATTGATTTCTTGGATTTTTTGTATTGATTCTTCTTAATGTTCACCTTTTTCCACCTATCAATCCATTCTAGCAATTCTTTTCTGAAAGTTTTGTTTTCTTCTTCCAATAAGGCTGTACTTGATAGACACTGTTTGAGCTTTCCTTTGAACTCTGTGATTTTATCTTGATAGACATTGCCTAACACCTGTTGCAAAGTTTCGTCTTCTTTATTTACCTGAGGAGAAGGAGGACTGTCGCTATGCTGACTGTGTAATGGTTCAAGATATACGACGTTTGCATTTGTTTTTTATTGGATGCCTTCGACATCATCTGATTGCACATCACTTCCCTGTGCAGTAGCAGAATTCCCTACATCCGTTGTGTTAGGGACAGACAACGGAATATCATCCTCAATATTTACAACTGTAGGTTTAGTAGCTGTAGATTTGGAAGTCTGTTGATCAGCCCTATATCCTGAAATCGAATGAATACTATGCATGCTCCTTGTGACTCTTTGCGAAAACGATAAGTTTTCAAAACCCAACCCTTCTTTGTCACAACAAACCTGAGCCAAATGATTTAAATTATGCATAGAATCTTTATTGCATTCATCAGGTTTATCTGCTTCATCATTTTTATCAATTTCACCTTTGGCTAATCCTTCTTTTAGGTTTTCAAGGTTGCTATCATTCTTACCAGGTTCGGGTTTATCCAAGATTTCCCTAGAATCACAAGGAATTGAAACCCTATCATCATTTTCATTAATCTCATTATCTATGGGCATGTTTACGACCTCTGGTTCCTTAACCTCTAAGCTATTAACCTCAATATTTGTGACCTTTCGTCTTCTACGAGTTCGTGGAGATGGATTAGGCAATTACTGTGTCGGCCCCAATTGACAATCAACTACAAACTTATCCCAAGACACACCTTTAGTAGATAATTGGAATTGCAGTAATATTTTTATCAACCCATGGTGACAAAGACTACTGTCAGGGTTATTGAAATTCCTAACAGACTGTGACATTTTCTTAAGACTTTGCCAAAGATAGAAGGGCAAATTAAGTTTACAACCCTTTACTGCTAACAGTAACCGTAAATGATACAAGTGCAAATGGGAATAGCGTCCACAACAGGTCACGTACCTTACTAAGATTTCATATTAAACTCTCCATTCGGGCTTCAGAAATTTCACAGGGACATCTATCCTCAGCTTCGTTTTATCCGGTAATGGCATTAACAAAGCCAAGCACTTCTTCTTGTTGACCATAGTGCCCTTAAACCAGCGTTCTCCCACCTGTGGGAGTTTCGTAGCTTCAGCAATTTTATCTTCGTTGATAACAAACTCGAAACCCCCAATTTGCACCCTGTCATCTTCAAAACTCATTGCGAACATCTTAGTAATTTCCACATGGTGACCATCAAAACACCTAAAGAAATTTACCCATCCCATTTTCTCGAATCTCTTGGCAACTTCCTGGTTAGCTTCAATAAGTTCAAACCCTGAAATCTCAAAACGATTCAGAGGAGAAATGGTTTCTCCAGCACTTTTTGGGCTTCGAATCGAAATGAATGGGGAAGTGAAAACAGAGGGAATAGGTATCCATACACACGACATGATGGGTAACCTTCACATGCTTCAAATCTAATCAGAGATCTAATCTCTGAACCTACCATTTTAGCAGGATTTCAAGCAGTGATAAATGTTACAACTTCACACTATACCATGATTTATGCCAGTTTATCTACATTTGACCATGACTGTTAGTGATAACCACTTAACTTGGTGAACCAGAGATACGGTGACTGATAGAATCATCATTTCGACCATTGATTATTGACAGTGGTTCATAATTAATAGGTACAACGACGAAAATTGAAATGACCATCAGCATTTAACACTGTCAACGCGACGTTTCCATATGCATACAACTGTCAATTCTATCAAGGGGTGAAGGCCACGTTTTCATACCAGCTCATTAATCCAAATGATAACTGTTTATCGATCTGACAAATGGCTTCTTGTATGGCCATCTAATCCAAATAATCATCGTGTTACGTAAGGTGATAAATTTGCACTCCAAAATTTAATAATGCTTTTGATAGAATAACTAGATTAATATCTAAGCCATATATTTATGCTATGTATGTACAAGACTAAGGTTTAAGCCCTTCAAACATCCTATCGACACATATCTAACGTTATATAGGATATTTGAATGATGAAACAAAGTAAAAATTCCCCATGTGAACAACATTTGCTCATATTTACAAAGTTCATAATATGGTATTACATATGGTATTATTTTTTGAAAGTTACTCTTAGTCTTAGGACTAATAATACCCTTCTTAACATAAAATGTGTTTTATTAATTTTTACTTGGCATCAATCCTTAAAGTCACATAAATTTATCTTGATGAAATAAATTAATGAAAAATTTATGAAACTTATCTGACAGTTGTTTAAAGGCCAAGTTAATGAGCAAGTTTCTTTCAGCTCCAGAATCATTAAATCACCTTCCTTTGATTGAGAGTACCTTCAGAATCAATGATTCTGAAGGTGTTCTTTCATAATTTTGAATTGATAAATCACATGGAGAGCTGATCTCTCTTCATTTCTTGATAAAATGAAGAGGTTGTTGCTGGCTGCCAACAGAACTAAAGTTAAACCCAAATATGTAAATTTGGGAAAGTGTTGCTCCCCAGGTGAAAGAAATAAGTTCATTAGTTTGTTCAAATAGTACAAAGATGTATTTTCCTGGACATATGAAGAACTTAAAACATATGATACCAATATTATACAACACATCATTCCTATTAGATCTGGAGTCAAGCCTTATCAGCAACCTTTGAGGAAGATGCATCCAAAACTGGAGCTGTTAATTCAGAGTGAAGTGAAGAAATTATTGGATGCAAAAATTATATTCAAAGTTAGACACTTAGAATGGGTTTCAAATTTGGTACCAGTAAGGAAGAAATCTGGAGAAATCAGATTATGTGTGGATTTCGGAAAGCTAAATTGTGCTTCCGACAAAGACAACTATCCAGTCCCGCCCATGGAACAGATATTGCAGATGGTTTCAAGTTCTGATTTATTTTCGTTATTAGATGGATTCTCTGGCTACAATCAAGTGTTAGTAGCCGAGGAAGACAAACTTAAGACTAAATTCAGAACAAAATGGGGAACTTTTGCTTACAGAATAATTCCATTCAGACTCATTAATGCTGGAGCTACTTTCCAAAGGGCTATGTATATAGCTTTCTGCGGTCTAATTGGCTGTAGTGTTGTAGTGTATCTCAACGATGTAACGATATCTTCAAAGAAGAGAGAAGAACATGCATTCCATTTAAAACAAATCTTTGAACATTGTCGAAAATACGGCATCTCACTAAATCCAAGGAAATGTGTGTTTGCTGTTATAGAAGGAAAGCTACTGGGTCACGTGGTTTCTAAAAATGGGATCTCCATAGACCCAGAAATATCAAAGCTATTGAATAGATCCCCTTACCCCATAACAAAAAAGGGATGCAATCATTCATGGGGACAATAAATTTTGTGTGAAGGTTTGTGTCGGATTTCGCTCAAATTGTTAAACCTTTGCAGAAAATGGTGAAACAAAGTTTACAATTCAAGTGGATTGATGTAAATAAGAATGCATTTAGTGAAATAAAGACATCTATTGCTCATGCACCCTCTCTCAAGAGTCCATATTTTGAGAAGGATTTTATTTTGTACACTTTCACTTCTGACGATTCACTAGCAGCGGTGCTTACTCAAAAGGAAGATGGGGGAGATGAGTTCCCCATATCATTTATGAGCACTAGTCTATAGGGGGGCAAATTGAATTACCCAGCGGTAGATAAACAAGCTTATACAGTCTTCAAAGCGGTAAAACAATTCAGGCCATACATACTTAAGAACCAGACAAAGGTAATAGTTCCACACCCAGCTGTGAGGTCTCTTTTCGTATAAAAGGAATTAGGAGAAAGAAGAGGCAATTGGGTAATAGATTTACAAGAATATGACCTCGAATTCAAACCATAATTCATAGTTAAAGGACAAGGACTGTGCAAATTAATGACTGAGGGTAAAAACAATGAAGAAAATGATTGGGAAAATAAAGCTGAATTACATATGATGGATGTATGTCCTCTTTTCACAGCTGCAAATTCCTGGTACCGAGACCTTGTTCATTACCTTCAGGAAGGATTGTTGCCATAACATTGGAATTATAAATAGAGAAGAGCGTTGCACCTTAAATCAGCTGCATATTAGATCATTGATGGGAATTTATTCAGGAATAATTATGATGGATTCCTTCTTAGATGTTTAGAGAAAGAAGACGCAAAAAAGGTCATAACAGAATTACATGATGGGCCTACTGGAGGCAATTTTTCCAGAGATGCAACAACCCACAATATTCTCAGAGCCAGATACTATTGGCCCACATTGTTCAAGGACACTCATGCCCATGTTAGAAAGTGTGATATCTGCTAGAGGTGTGGGGGAAGACAAGCCAAAGCAGCAGGACCATTGAATCATGTGATGATAATGAAACCATTTGAGCAGTGGGGAATTGCTATCATTGGAGAAATAAAACCAAATTCTTCCTTGCAGCACAAATATATTTTAACGGCAACTGAATACTTCACTAGATGGGTCAAGGCCATTCCACTATGTAAGGTCAATGAAGATGCGGTCATGGATTTCTTGCAAGACCATATTATGACCAGGTTTGGGGTTCCAATTTCCCTGGTTTTCGATAATGCTACTTATTTTTCTTCTATTATATTAATTGCATTTGCTCATGAAAAAGGAATTAAGTTGCATTATTTTGCCAACTACTACCCCCAAGGGAATGGTTTGGAAGAATATACAAACAAGAATCTGATTAGGATCTTAAAAAAGACTGTGATAGAAAACCAGAGAAGTTGGCATTTAGCACTACTGAATGCTCTTTGGGCTGATAGGGTCACACCCAAGAATTCCTTAGGTGTGTCATCTTATACCCTTGTTTATGGGAAAGAGGCTATACTTCCTCCTAACATTATGCTACCATCTTCCATAACAGCCCAAGAGTCTAGAGGCACAGATATCAAAATCCTGCAACTTGGAATATATAATCTTTTGAAGGCGGAAGGGTCTAGATCCAGGGCCAAAGAATGTTTTAAGCAACAACGGGAAGTAGTGAAAAGGTGGTTTGATAAGCACAAACCTGGAACAAAGGAGTTTGAAGTGGAAGACCTGGTTCTTAAGTGGGATCACCCGCATGATGAGAAGGGGAAGCACATGAAGTTTCAACAGTTATGGGTAGGCCCTTTTCATATTGCAGCAAAACTTGGCCCCTCAACCTATAAATTACAAGACTTACAGGGGTGGAAAGAGAACTTACCAGTAAATGATTTGGTTCTCAAACCTTATTTTTCCTAATTTTTTGTTTTTGTTTTGTACATAAATAAACTGATTTGATTGTCTATTTTGATTTATTTTATTTCTGTTTTGATTTAGTTTAGATTTTGATTGATTTCAATAAAAAGAGACAAACTTTTGGTTGCATGGAGAACATCAGAATTCTGGATTAACTAAAATCTTTGATTATAAGACTGTGTACTATTGTGTTATCTGAAAGAATTTCTTCTAGTTTAAGCAGTTTTCCTAAATGGTTGTGAACACATTGAAGTCCTACTTAATCCCTGTAAAATAACTCAAGATCAAAAGGTCTAGAATACTATTTCGAGGCTCCATCCATCTCACAATTAAAAATGTCCTAGGGGGTGACAACAAAATACCCATGGAAATGAAGCAAGGTAAACAATATATTATATATAAATGATCCCATGTCAATAATTGAAAGCCAAAAGGCTAATAAGAGTCAAAACTCCTAAGAAAGCAATATGTATCAAAACAAAGTACTGAATCATATGAGTATAATATTGCCAAAAGTTCTTCTCCGTCCGTGAGCTGAAAATTAAATACATCTCTCACAAAAAAGGACACTATGGATAGAAGAGCTTGAATAAAAAATTCAGAAAGAAAGGCATGAGGAGGACTCAAAAGGACAAAAGTTCTAAAAGCACAAAAAAATGCAAAATGGCATGGGAATGAGGGACAAATGAATATTTCTGTTTACCATATGTTACAATCCTATGGTGTCCAAGCTGGAAGCTACCCAAAGACAGATGTAATAAATGAAACTCATATTCTTGGCCTCTAAAGAGTTATCTTGACTTTGAAATCTTGGGTTCCATTTTCCCTAAATTAAACCATCATCAATGATTAAAAGTACATATATTTTCCATTTGGGAAATCCAGACATCTAGAAGAATTCAACATGTTGGTTTTATTGTGAAATAGTCTGCTACATAAGGAAGAAATTGTCCAGAGATCTGGGTTCACCAGGTAGTCGCCAATTGTTGCAACTGCAACAATTTCTCAAATTTAAAAAAAAAAATTGGACCCTCCTTTTAATTTTGTCTTGCTTAGATTTTTTGGGATTGCTAAACTTTGTTGTTCTTCTGCTGCGAGTTTGATCTTTTGAGGTTGATTTAAGGAAAATTGTTGATCACTTTTGGAAGCTTGAATAACTATCTTTCTCTACTGATGCTGTTGACTTGAACTTGAAGTTTTGGTTTGTGAATAATTTCACTATTGGAGGTTTATTGAACAATGAATCATGGCCATAGTTCTCTATGCAGCCGCCGTTGCAGAATTTGAACAATGAACGACCCGATAGATAGTTTTGACTGTCACTGATTTCTTGGTTTATTGATCAACTGTTTAATTTGTGATGTTTTATTTAACACTATCAAAAGTCATTTAAGGTTTGTTTTGGATTGTAGTTATTTGTGCAGCCGTCGTTTCAGAGGATTAGTAATGAACGTCCCAACGGATTAGGGCTAATCCTCGTTGATACCATGTTTTATTATTGTTCTTTTCGCTATCGAAAAGTTTTATGACATCGATCGAAAGCTGTAGCCTGATTGCTTTCTGCCATTGCATCTCCTGAGCCAACTAAACATTCTCCATACAAATTTTCCACTCGGGGATGGTTTTTATGGTTTTTGCCGATTTGTTTTATGTTGCCGCAGAACACTTAGGTTGTATGGCACCCACTGTTGCAGTTGCGCAATACATTATCGCTTCGGCATTTGAGTTGATTCATCTGTCGATACCTTAGTGACTCTGCTATCCAATGCGTGAATATGGTGGAATTTAGTTTTTTTCCTCACTGACATTGTAAAGACCAGAGTTTGTCCGTCGCCCACCATTGCGGTTTCTTATCGAACTAATCATCCGATGCTTTATTACTTCCGCCCGCCGAAGTGGATTACCTGCTCGATGCTTATTGTTTTTACTTCCGACTGTCGGTAGGGTTTTTCCCACCATTTTGGTTGTGTTGTTACTCTATTTTGTGGGATGGCAGAGTTTTCCCATGGGTGCTAGTCGAGTTAAGGTTTTTCTGAGATGAAGACTCTTTTCAGTTAGGATTGCGGTTTTAGTAGGACGACGAGCTTAGAAGTTTTTCGGACCCAGCTTGCGAGGTTTTATTTGCCTTATCATTTTCTTTTCATGTATTAACATTGTTTATAGTTCATTTTATAGAATGCATGTATTAGTGCAGTTTGTGTTACTTTGATGGTCTGAAATCTGCCATGTTCATGACAGGGCGACTCCTGCAACAAGATACATCTAGAATCCAAAGCGGAAGGGAGGCAGCAAGGAAGGAAAAGGCTGAAGCATAGAGAAACAAGATAAAAAACAGGACCAATGGATTCAATAGCAGTAGAGGCTCAAGGAAAAGTTGATCACTGATCGAGCTGGTCTCTCGTTATAAAAGTGCTATTAAATTTTAATGAAATGTAATGTATTTTCTAAATCATGAGCACTCACAAAAGGACAAAATTGTGAGATTAAACAGTTGAGGAGCCCAAAGGTCACCGAGGGGCATCCCAAGAGTTTGCTTGTAGTATAAGTATAGGAGAATTAGATAGGAAGAAGGAATTTTTCCCAGTTAGACTTGTGAGAACATGTTGTAAGAGGAACTATTTCCTTTTGCAATAGATAATTACAATTTTTCCTGTTGGAGAAAGCTTTGGTGGAATGTTCAAATGTTGTGCAATGGATGTTGTTGAAGGGGAGATATTTCATTTTCATCTTTTGTCCATTAACTGTGAGATCATTCTAACTTGTTGAACCTATGTTCTTGTATGAATTCTCTCTAGTTTATTTTATGGAATTTCCACTATGAGTAATGAATGCTTTTCATAAACAATGAGCTATCTTGTTGTTCATCTATCTATTCATATTTATGTGTTTTGAAATAAAGAATAGCTACCTATGATTTTTCTTAATGCATGAACAATAATACATTACTCATTAAATGATAATCGCGCTCCCTAGGGACAGTGTAGTTAAGTTAGTTTTAGTTTTCTTGCTGTGTGTGATTTAGATACGAGAGAGTTAAGACGAGAGGTAAGAAGCTGCGCATCACATTATGAATGCTCCTCGTATTCTCTATCAATCTACATCCTTAGATAGGCACTTGCATCTCATACTTAAAACTAAAAAACTAAAAAAGATACACGGTGGACCGGGCCGTAACCGGTAAAACCCTTTATTTTGGTTGCTTGACCTACGGTAGCCGGACCGCAAACCAGACAGATTCCCCATACCAAACAGTAACGGACTAGTTGGGAACATTTACTGGGGAGAATCCATTGTTGTTGTCACCTGCGATTTTCC
The DNA here is from genome assembly GCA_001517045.1 of Pseudotsuga menziesii. Lineage (NCBI taxonomy): Eukaryota > Viridiplantae > Streptophyta > Pinopsida > Pinales > Pinaceae > Pseudotsuga > Pseudotsuga menziesii. The sequence goes on from LPNX010505349.1 coordinate 177,127, forward strand.
AGGCCTCAACACATTGGTTCAGCACCCCTGCAAGAACATTGTCACAACCCAGGAATCTCTAAGCCGAATGAGTGAACTCCAAGCCTCTAACTAAGAATCCAAGCTAACCTGTTGTATCTAGGGTCCAATGTCATCCTCCAAGATGCAAAATGCTCCTCCTAAGTAGGGAATTCTCCAATAAAGTGGATCTATCATGTTTCCACATTCACAATAAAGGGTGTACACCAAGCAAGCAAGAGAACTCCAACATTGTAAGGAAGAATTCCAAGCAAGCACCCATCTGAGGTCAAGAAATCACTGACCAATTTGTCTCCATTGTACAAATTCATCACAGACCATATCCCAAGTGCTAGTCCATCTTGGACCATTTGGGTGTTGAACATACACCATGTACCCCAAAACACATGAAGCACCTGTGTTACACTGCACCTGTACCCAACGCACCTTCAGATGTGCCCCAGAGAGAGAGAGAGGCCATTTTTTATCTAGAATGAGTGTTACTCAATAGTGGCAGTCATGGTTGGGCCATTTGGTCCTCCTTTAGGAATACTATGGATTAATGGCATTGTTGATTGTCCTTTTTTGGGGTTTTTAACCCTGGGGTTGGTGTCCGGGGCTCCTAGGGGTTGATCACTAGGCCACATGACCCCACACCTTGTTTCCTTGCACAGGTGGAGTTTGCTTCAGCTACGAGATCTTGGTCTCCCTACACAACCACCTCAGACACCCTACTAGCCCTTCAGCTGATTAGTGCTCTCTCTCCTTGGGCTCCTTCCTTAGAGGACACCATCCTTCCTCCCAGGCCATACTGCTACTTTGAGGGATATTTTGCTTTTTCGGGGTTAGATGAGGCATGGTGCCCTCCCTCTAGTTCACTTTGGCCTTTCATTTATAGTGATTCACTTATTTTTAGCAGTTTTAGGCATCTAGAGAAAAATACCCCAAGTAGTCTACTTTAAGCCTACTTTAGGCCATTTTTGAATTATTTTATATTATTTTTATAATTTTAAGTTGACATTTTATAATTTCATATTGAAATTTTAAAGGCATGTCGGCCTACATAAATTTGTAAAGTGAGTGTGAGAGGCTATAAATAAACCTCTCCTCACTTCATTTGAAGATAAGACAAGTGGGATAAAACATTATGTTGTTTTTTTTCCCTTCTTAGGGCTCCTGGAGTGATACACACCTCTTGAGGAGACTTATTTTTCTGGTTTAAAGGCAATCTCTTGAAGTATCTTTGGTTCTTGTTCTTTTCTAAGGTGATGCTAGAATTGTAAGATTAACACATGCACAATGAGGTATCTATGCTATTGTCTTGATTTCTCTTTGTCAAATGTTGATGGATGATGTTTTTTTTGTTGATTTTTTTACCTAGGAACTGTTTGTTCACTCATGCCTTGGGGTGGACAAGAACACTTTAAATGTGGTCCCTAGCCAAATTAAAAGGTGAGAATGACTTTATGATAAAGTGACCTTTTAATAAATGTTTGAGTTTATATTTTAAAAGTGAATTTATGAGCATTAATGAGGGTGAGTATTAAATTCTCATTATTAATTAAAAAATGATTTTTTAATGAGGAAATGAGATGGACCCTAGATCTCATGTAGTTGGATTTTAATATAAGCCATTGATCTCAATGAGAAAGTTACTCAAACAAAAAGGGCTTAGGAAAGGCAAAGAGAGATCATTGTTCACTTTTAAGAGAGAATTTTGAGAGAGGAAGAGCAAGAGAAAAACCAGAGAGAAGAAACCCTTGAACAAATTACCAAAACCATGAATAAAAGGAAGGGGACAAATTTCAAGGCATCTATACCCATAGAATGGCATGAATCCCAATGTAGTTGTACAACATTTAATACAGTAGATAGTACACCATTTAATGCAGGTCATACAACACGAGTTTCGAGGTGAGAGAAGGAACGATTTTTGAGGTAGGAATTAAACATCCATACAACACGATTTTCAAGGTAGGTACAACATTTATTATTGTTAGTACAACTAACCATACAACATAGATTTCAAGGCAGTGTGTGCACAAAAATCGAGGCATATGTACAGTCACACATGTGGCAGATTTATTGGGTGATAGCAGGTTGTCAGTGTGTTTTCTCGCACATTTTTCAAGATGGGAAAAGAGATAAGTATTGTTGTATTTTTTTGAATTAATTGTCTCTGAATAGATAATAAAATCTCTCTGAAAACAGGTTTTCCCTTTGGGTTTTCTTGGGTCAATTTGACCAAAAATCTGAGCATTTAATTTTCATGTGTGTGGCTGAATTTAAATTTATGAGCAATAATTTAGGGTTGCCATAATTTCTAGAATTCAAAATGAAGAAATAAATCTCATGTGTTTAATGTTTTTAGTTAAAATTTTTAAATTTTGATGCACATGCTAATGTTGGGGTTTGGGAATTAAACCATGATGAACTAAAACTGAAACCAGGTTGGGGTTCTTGAAAAATTTCATGTTTATGGTTGAATGGTAGCCATTAGTGTTGCATTTTGTTTAAAATAGGTCATTTTCAGCCTTCTGTCACCATAGTGTTATGAAGGACATCCTATAGAAGGAGTATTTAGAAGCTTGGGCCTTAGGTCTTTGAGTTTTTCCCTAGCTAGGATTCCTTTAACGAACCCTTGTGGCTGTTGGAGAAGGCCCTAACTTTCCAAATTTTGGAAAGACCTCTTAAGAGGAAGGTTGGTCACCTTCCTTGATGCCCTAGGGTTAGGGTAAAACCTTAAAACCCTTGGCTTTATTCTCATACAATTTTTATTCAAATCTTTTGCATTTACATGTGTAAATTTGCATTTTCATGGTATAATTAGGGTTAGAAGTATGTCTGCAATTTTATGTGAAACCCCCTAGAAAATCATTTTTTTTCTTTTGATTTTCTGGCCTTCCTAAAATTTAGGACCTATATCCTACAATTTCTCCCTACCCTATTTGTCCCTACAAAACCTAGGTCCAAATTTTAGGAAGCCATAAAAATATAAAATTTCTAAAAATCTCTAAAATCTGCCTTAATCCTAAAAAATAGTCCTTAGAACTAAACCCTAGCAACCTTAGGGATACTTCCTAAACCCTAACCGACCCTTATTCCTCCCTTATAATCCTTGTTTTCCTCCTTTCCCACCTCATCCTGCTTCTCTAGGTTTGCTACAGACCTTGACCACTCCTTTTCCCCCGTATTCCTCCATGACCTACCCCAAAGAGGTGTTGGGCCACCTCTCTAAGGCCTGTCTCAGCGACAGGCTTTCATTAACAACTTTTCAAAGGTTGTAGCAGCACTAAGGCTACCCCCTAACAACTATACTTAGGCCTGCAAATCTTTATCATACCACATTTCCATCTCATTACAGCTTTGGCACTTAAAAAGGACAACAAAAACACGTCATATTTTGGTCCAAAGTTAGCTAATTAAGGTCTATAATGTTTTAAATGAAAGTTAATATGAAGGTCTAATATTGGCACTATTTGTACATGTATATCAAATCTGTTGGTTTGCTAAGATTGTGAGTAAATGCTTACTGTTGTTAGAGAAAAGAAATTGCAGTATACCTTGCACATGCTTCAGATTGTGATTCCTCGTGCTAGAGATGAAACTAACTTGATATGACAATCGATTGAACACTAATTATTGTCATTTGCAAATTTTTCACTGTTGGTAATTCACATTTTTTTCAAGTTTATAGTTACACAAGGGATCAACTTCCAAAACTGAGTTGTTCATTATTAAATCCACTTTTTGATAGGCATACTTGGTTAAATTGGTTACATAGTGAATTAGATGTTTACTTCACTTGGATGTTGATACATTGAATGGTTTGATTTACATCTTATATTTCTTCACAATTGAATTGCTTGACATAAGGCACTGGTTACTAATATTGTTGTAGAATATATAGTTGTAGTTTCTATTAGGATATTTAGACACTTAGGAGTTAGTTAAGATCAACTTGTGTAATATATTCGTTAGGTAAAAGTGTGTTTCTTTAGTATGCATTAGTATGCATTTGTAAATATTCTAATCTGATGGTCATGATATGTTCTAGATATAGAGTGATTCGATGGTTCAACTTCTCTTAGATCATACCTACCATTGATCTGTGGCTTAGCACCCGATTGGTCCATGATCTCTATTTAAAGAGCATGGAGGGTCCTTGGCTAGTTGATCAATTATGAGAAGCTCATGTAACTTTCTTTCTTTTGCATAATGAATTGCTCCAAGTAGCTATTTGGTTGGGGTCATGGACTGTTTCCCTCTCGAGGGTTTTAACCACGTGATAAACATCGGTGTGTTGATCTATGATCTATTTGTGTGAAGCGGTTGCTCAAGGTGTTCGGTATTTTGGGAGTACCCTATGTACCCGAACATAGTATCAGAGCGTTTATGAAGAACCACTTTCAGTTTTGATCAAGATCTGAAACCAATGTTGCCGAAACTTTGGAAGGGTTTCTGGTTCTAGATTTTTTGTGCATTTGTGGCCTATGGGAGCTATTCCATTATGTCTCGGATTGTTTCCTTCCTTAGATGCATATGCTCTTTTCCGTGCACCTTGTGCAATCGCGGTGAATCAGAAACAGAAAGGGAAAGTTTTTTTCTTGTCTTCTCGGCTACGTATGCTCTTTTCCGTTCACCTTGTTCGATCATGGAAAATCAAAAACATTGAGAAAACTTGAAAGCGTAGAATTTTCGGGTAAGCTAACCAAGATCTAACCCCATTATGTGGAATTTTTTTTTTTTTATGGTTTGCAAAAAAAAAAAGGCAAGCATGGAGAACGAGAGAGAAGAGTAAAAAAAATAAAGCCCCCTTCCTCTTTCCATTCTTTTACATACATTTTAAACTTAGCTCATTTGGTCCAAAGTTGCTTTATTCCTTAATAGGTCTTGAGTTCAATTCTTATTAATCTACTTTTTAGTGCATAAAAAGTGAGTCACTTCAGTCTTTTAATTTATTGCCGCACTATTTAAAGTAACATTATTGTAAAAGTGAACATCACTTCTTCTACAAAAGTGATTCACTTAAAAGAAACTTTATTGTAAAGTGATTGTCAAAGGTTGACCTTGGGAAGAGGGGGGTTCTTTTTTTTAGTTGGTCAAGTTAATATCTGCCATGTCACTATTGGTGACATCTTCAACATTTTCTTTGATCAAGCATAACTTCATCATCCAAAATCAGTTTTTAGTGCCGTTTTTTTAAACCGCATATTTTTTTGAGCTCTTTGCATCCAGATAGTTAGTTTCTATTCTTTTAGCCTTTATTTTATAGTATGGCCGCCCCTTGTGATATTATACTTACAAGTTCTAACTATTTCTCATGGAAATATCGTATGGAGGATGTTCTGTGAAGTAGGGGACTTTTCAGGATAACCTCAGGGAAAGAAACAGAACCCACTGATGATGATAAGAAAATTAAATGGGAAAATAAATGTGATGAAGCTCATGGATTGATTGGGATTTCAATCTCTATTGATTTGCGATTCCACATATCTGGAATTGATGAACCTGATAAAGATTGGGAAAAGTTGGAATCTGTGTTTGATAAACAAAATGAAATTCGAGGTCATCAACTTGAGAATGAGTTGATTTCTTTGAATCCAAGTGACTTTTCATCCATTCAAGACTATTTATCTAAGTATAAAACTCTTAGACTCTTATGTGAAGAATGCAAGATTAAGAAAGAAGACAAACAATGTATTTATCATATTCTTTCCAAACTTGGACCTACATATTATGTTTTTGTATCCACATTCTACTCCATAAAAGAATCCTTGACTACAAATAGCTATCAAGAGCCTAGTCTTGAATCCTTTTGTGATTCCTTAATTAGAGAGCAAGATAAGCTCATTCATCTTGGAATAATTAACAATGCAGATACATCTAGGAAATCCTTATTGTCCCAACAGAAAGAAAAGTCCAAGCCTCCCAAGAAACAGAATTTTCGCAATAATAAGCCAAACAACAAGAGTCCCAAACCTTCTCAGTCAGCTCCTTTAAAAAATGACAAAGGATCCAAGCCAAAAGGAAAGAAGACTGGGCATCATTGCAACTTTTATGGGAAAGATAATCATGATGAATCTAAGTGTTTCAAGAAGATGAAATCCTTGGAAGTAGCAATGAAGAAGCACCACATCAACTTAGATTCATCTTTAGAATCTACCTCTCATGCACATGCACTTTGTGCTTCTGGTTACTCTTATACTGCATCTTCTTCTTCTACTTCAAATGAATGGCTCATTGATTCTGGAGCATCTTATCATATGGCTAAGGATCAAGCCATATTTTCTACTATGCATGAATGTAACACCAAACAAATATTTATTGGTGATGATAGATCTCTAAGTGTTGTAGGATTTGGAATAGTATCAGTAGAAAATGGTCATTTTAGTGATGTACTGTGTTCCAAAAATTTCCTACAATTTGTTATCAGTCTATCAAATTACTCATTCAGGTGAAGGTAAAAAAGTGACGTTTACACCTCACCAAGTTGTAATCAAGGATTTTAAAAATCCTCAAAATGTCCTTGCTACTGGAACTGTTGATGATATTACCAGGTTGTACAAATTTAACAACTTTAGGTCGTCACCTTTTTCTTCAGTTTTTGTTGCTCATAGTGATAACTTGAGCAAACTTTGGCATGAGAAATTTGGTCACTTAAATTATTTCTCATTGCAACAACTATGTAAAGACAATATGGTGACTGGTATTTCGATGGTATCTTGAAAGAATGGTGTTTGTTCCAGTTGTGTACTCAAAAAACATCATCGGGAAAGTTCTGACAAACGTGCCTCTTGACACGCCTTGGTTCCCTTGGAGCTTGTGCATAGTGACTTGTGTGGCCCTCTTCCATCTACATCCTTTTCTGGTTTCAAATATTTCTTAACTTTAATTGATGACTACTCCAAACGTGCTTGGGTTTACTTCCTAAAACTTAAGAGCGAATTATTTAACATGTTCTTGGCCTACAAGGCCCTTGTTGAAAAACAATCTGGTCATCAAATTATTAAGTTAAGATCTGAAAATGGAGGTGAATATGTTAACAAAAAGTTCACTACTTTCTACACTGAAAAAGGAATCCAACAACAACACATTATTCCATCTACACCACAACAAAATGGTGTAGCTGAATGGAAGAACCGCACTTTAAAAGAAATGGATAATTGTATGATCCAATCTAAGGAACTAAGTCTTCAATATTGGGTTGAGGCCATAAATTGTGCAAATTAAATAGTTAATCACACACCCACTAAAGTTTTACAGGGTATAACAGCGAAAGAAGCATGGAGTAAAATTAAACCAGATGTAAGTCACTTTCGTGTATTTGGTTGTGAAGCATGGGCTCACATTCCGGATGAAAAATGGAAAGCATTATAGCCTAAAAGTGGAAATTTCATATTTGTTGGATATTCATAAGATGTAAAAGGTTATATACTTCTTTAGCCACATTCTCATGATATAATCATTAGAAGAGGTGTTAAATTTGATGAAAATCCCTTGGCCTGCGAGCCTAACTTGGAGGGTGTGCCATCTTTGGCCTACGAGCCTAATTCGGTGATTGTGCCTTCTTCTTCTTCTTCTTGTTCCAACTTCCTTGACAGGTTTCCAACTCCAATTTCTGATGATGACAGTGAGGATGCAAATCCATCTTCGCTTGCTCATGTCCCTCCAATTGCACCAGCACCAATGCTTCCTCGAAGGGTCCATTAAACATGTGAAGCAGCTGGTGATCCTAGATATCAATGTCGAACATGTTCTCAATTTCAATGAGCCTCTTCTCTTTTGGCTCAATTTTTCGAGAATCATGATCCAAAATTTTTTGCATAAGCTTCAAGAAATCCAGATTGGGATGTAGCTATGGATGAAGAATATCGTTCTTTAATGGAGAGCGATATTTGGGATCTTGTTCCTCTTCCAAAAGGAAAAAAACTTGTCATATGTAAATGGGTGTACAGAACTAAGTATGCATCAAATGGAAGTGTTGAAAGACTTAAGGCAAGGTTAGTTTCCAAAGGTTTTTCCCAAGTTGAAGGGATTGACTACAATGAAACCTTTTCTCCTGTCACAAAAATGAATTCCATCTGCCTTGTTCTTTCCCTTATAGCCTTACATAACTAGGAAGTCCATCAAATGGATGTCAAGTCTGCCTTTTTACATGGTGATTTACAGGAGGAAATTTACATGGAACAACCTCAAAGATATGTTCAGGATAACTCTAGCCTTGTCTGTCTCCTTAAGAAATCCTTATATGGCCTTAAGCAAGCTCCTAGAGCTTGGTATTCCAAAATGGATAGCTTTCTCCTTGACACTGGTTTTTCTATACCAAGAAAGTAGGAAACCATATCATCATACTTGTTCTTTATGTTGATGATCTTATCCTTACTGGTAGTGACCCTAAACTTATAACCCATGTGAAATCCACTCTTAAGAAAAATTTGAAATGTCAGACTTAGGACATTTGCATTATTTTCCTAGTCTCCAAGTCTTTCAAACCAAAGAAGGAATATTTCTTTCCCTGTCTAAGTATGCTAGTGAGCTTCTTCCTCACTTCCATATGGAAGATTGTAAACCAGCCCCTTCTCCCTTCCAGTCTGGAGTCAAACTTTCTGCCACTTGTACTTCCCATAAAGTAGATGCCACCTTGTATTGTCAGCTTGTTGGTATTCTTTTATACTTGACTCATTCCCATCCTGACCTTTCCTTTGTCATTGGTCATGTTTCCCATTATATGCAAACTCCTCATGAAATTCACTGGAAAGAAGCAAAAAGAATACTTCGATATATTCGAGGTACAATTTAGTTTGGGATTAATTACAGTATAGGGGGGAAAACTTTATTGGTTGGTTTCACTGATTCAGATTGGGTCGGCGATCCTAATGATCGAAAGTCTACTACAGGTTATGTTTTCAGTCTAGGATCTGGACCTATCACTTGGGCTTGTAAGAAACAACAAGATATTTCTCTTTCTTTAGCACAAGCAGAATATTGAGCCACAATTAATGCCAGTCAGGAAGCTTTATGGCTTCGACAGATCCTTTCAGAGTTTGGATTCGAGCAGCAGCAGCCTACTCCACTTTGGTGCGACAATCAAAGTGACATCAAGCTTGCCAAAGATCTAGTTCTACATCAATGCAACAAACACATTGAGATACACATGCACTTCATCAAAAATCATGTTCATGGTCATGTTCTTGAAATGCTCTATTTCCCTACAGATGATCAATTTGCAGACATCTTCACCAAGTCTCTTACAGAAGTGAAGTTTTCTAAACTTTGATCTATGTTAGGAGTTTAGGACTATGTCATTAAGGGGGGATAGGCTCTAATGCCTCCTTCCTTATCCTAATAGTGTCACTTTTTTAAATCCTTCAATCCTATCCCAAGTTGTTCTTAAGGGGGAAGGTTAGGATATTTAGACACTTAGGAGTTAGTTAAGATCAACTTGTGTAATATATCCGTTAGGTAAAAAAGTGTTTCTTTAGTATGCATTTGTAAATATTCTAATATGATGGTCATGATATGTTCTAGATATAGAGTGATCCAACAGTTCAACTTCTATTAGATCATACCTACCATTAATCCATGGCTTAACACTCGATTGGTCCATGATCTCTATTTAAAGAGCATGGAGGGTCCTTGGCTAGTTGATCAATTATGAGAAGCTCATGTAACTTTCTTTCGTTTGCATAATAAATTCCTCTAAGTAGCTATTTGTCTAGGGTCATGGATTGTTTCCCTCTCGAGGGTTTCAACCACATGACAAACATTGGTGTGTTGATATGTGATCTATTTGTGTAAAGCGGTTTCTCAAGGTGTCAGGTATTTTGGGAGTACCATGTGTACCTAAACAATTTTCGATTTTCTTACAAAAGAGCTCTCCCCTTGGAGGTTACGACATTCCAAATTAGTTCAAGGAATGTGACTGAGATGACATTGGGTCACTTTCCTCATATGTTCTTATCGAATACTATCCTGCTAGTTCATCTGGTAACACACCCCCAATCATGGTGTAAATATTGTAGGAGTAACCCAAAATCTAACAAGAGGTACCTAAGATAAGAGGATTGTTCCTTCGGTACTAAGTTTTTATACTCCAATATTGTCTAGCACAATTTTCCTTATTTAGAATATTCATTATAAAACAACACCCACTGCTATAATGATATTACTGGGGACTAATTGTCGTATGAAATCACAATTTATATTGAAGCCTTCAAATGGAATTTTAAAATTTACAGTTTATATTAGAGATAATACAAGATAGCATACTTTTATTAATCCCAAACAAATGACCAATGGGACTGTTTAGTACAATAGTGTCAATACAAAGTGGGAGCACAAAAGTAGATCCCATAAAAGCAATATGCAAAATGTAAAACACTGATCTAAGCTAACACCTGAAGATTGAACATTGATAGCAGGGAGTAGATATGTGAGAAAAACGTACAAAGAGAATGGATCTAGGGTCCAAAATACAATAATTCAAGCCTATTAGTGTCTGCTAGAGCTAGTTTCAATTGATGCCAAATGGAGGAAATATAGATAGAACACTCTTTGCAAGAGGAACTGGGATACACAATGTGATACTACTCGAAAGAAGAACCCTGTCACTGAGGCTTGGATGACCTCATTTGACTATTGATGTCAAATATAGAGAAGAAACAACATTGAGGTCTTTGGGGAGAGGGGATAGCCCCTTGAAACCTCATTGATATGGAATTAGAAGCAAGGTTTATATGGGTCTATCCCTTGGTACCCTTAGCAAATAGGAGCATCATAAAAAAAGAATTGATTGTCTGGGTGGAGACAGGTCTAGGGTGTTGCTAGAGAATCTAGGAATGGAGTCTAAGGGCTTCCTGCATGTATAAAGTTAGGAATCTTTGGTCAGGATACCAGAAGACAGTGGATAGATTATGCAACCCCCTGAACAAACAATAGAAGCTCCCTCAGAACTTGTAATAGACAGGGTATCAGAAGTGCTCCTCTATCTCCACCTCTCGAAGATAGCACAACTGGTAGATTTTGTTTAACTATTCAAGATAGTGTTCAATATCCACCTAAAGTCTATGAGAACCCACTCTAAAATGGCCTAGAGGAAAACAAAAAGAAGGAATCTAGTGAAAAAGTGTGTATGAAGGTTGGACAATAAGTTCATTTCTCAATTTCTTGAAGTGCTCTGCATAGAGGGCCATCTTTAGATGTAATCCACTTGGTGGGTTTATCCAAGTAACATGGTTAAATTATGCCTATAAATGTTGTCCTGATGACCCTATTTAACTCCTACCTAGTAGGTAAGAGGTGGGTGCATCAAGGGAGTATCTGAATGGAAAGAGATGCTTCATCAAAATACCCATAGACTCCAAAATATCCAAAGATGTTGCTCAAGTGAATTATAGGATGTCATTCAAGTATATTATAGGATACTTTATAATAATAGTTTGCAAGATCAGGGGGTTGAAAAATCAACTTATAAAAGCATCAAATTTTAGATGTAAGTTATGTAACTACATGAACCTAAAATATTGTTTATACTTTCCATTGTTAGTTTGTAGGATAATAGGATCGAAAATTCAACTAATAAAAGCATCATATTTAAAATATAATTTCTACAAATAAATGAGGCCAGAAATTGTAGTCCATTAAATATATATTTGGGAAAGACCCTTTAGTTCAGCTTAGTTTATCATAATAATATGATTCAAAGATGATGCATCTTTCTTCTAGAAAAGTTTTAATTCTCATTGCAGCTTACTTCATATGTTGAAATAAAAAAACCCAAGGTACTCTAACTATTTTTTCTGGTAAAGTAGGAAGGAACATACGCTACAAATGCACTGGCTTGGACCATATCTTGTCAATTTTATTACCAGTGCATTTGTAGCTTACCTAGATGCTTCAAGAATTTGGTTCCACCTCAGTTCCCATGGTAACTCTGTAAAGCCCCTTGGCTCTCAGTTGAATCACCATCTCTACCTTCCAATCAAATAAATTTGTGGGTGTTAGCATGATGTGGCTAGCCTCCATTTCTTCCTGCGCTGATGTTGAAGAAATTACCGAATGTTTTGCAAAATCACAATTTGATTTTATCTGGAACTCCATTAAAAATGCGGCTCAAATCACTCTGAATTGATATTCAACTCAAAAATATCCAACAGGATTTGATACCATGTGATAAATTTGAACCACAGGAGAATATAAGAGTGTTAGTGAAGCTCACAAATCAAATTTGGTGCAAAACTGGCAAAAAACATCAATTGAAAGACAAATTAGACACACAATGTGAACTGGAACAAGATAATTTTGGACTGTCTAACCATGAAATATGTTATTATCAGGTATATATTACAACATAGGAGTTTCGTGAGGATTTGGAAGCCAAGTGTGAGTATGTAAGTAAAAATTTCCAAAAATGGCGTCAAACCCTCCTAGGTGGCCCAATCAAGCCCCAAATCAACCCAAACAACCACGAATTGTTGACTAGATGTGGCTAAAGTGATTTGGGTCAATGATTACACATTGGACAATGTGGGTGTGGAAATATGAGTGGTTTAGAGTCTCAATGCAACATTTAATGCACCAAATCAAGCCAAAATTGGGCAAAATCCCACTCTAGCGCTCCAAGTCAACCTAGTCCACATTCAATGAATGGGAGCACTACAAAAATGATGAGGGCACACATGTGGCTGGTTGACTGAGTTGGAGTGCTCATGTGGGTGTGAAATCCCCAATTTGACTAGGCATTTTTCCAACTAAGCACCCCTAGTCCACCTCATCGTGTATTAATGCTAAAAAGAAATAAAATTGACTAACTAGTGTAGCTAAGGTACTAATGATGGATTAATGTTTCTTGGGAGGAAATTTTGTTCTAGGAAACACATTTTGGAGATCTCTAGTCAAGCTCATTGCATCATTTAATGTAGTGGACTTGTTGGCTTTGACCAAACATTTTAAGAGTTCAACCAAACCTTAAGTGAACATTAATACTAACCTTCCCATAGACACATTAGCCACCTTGACTGATACTTTTTGAAATTCCATCATATAATCAGTAGGGGTCCCGACTTGCTTCAATTGGGATAGTTATTTGAAAGAAAATTTTGGATATTTTTGCTCAAATATCTCTAGTACCCTCTCAATAAATTCTCCATATGATTTAACCTGATCATGGCCCAAAGTTTTCAAGCCATGGAACCACTATTCATTGGCATTTCCTTCCAAGTGCAATATGGCCATTTTTAAGCTATCTTCTTCCATCATTGGATTCAGCTGAAAATACACATTTAATTTTTTCACCCAAGTGTTAGAAGAACTTTGAGACAAACCATCAAAAGTAGGGAGTGGCACTTTTCCAATGGCACAATTTAATTCTTTGTTTTGATATGGAGACTTATTATTTTCCTTCTTTTTGAGTTTGTGTGTAGCAATAAAGTATTGATCAAAATGGTACACTTTTTTTACAATCTTCATCCAATTTATCCCAATCTTTTGCTATTGTAGCAAGTCAAAGTTGAATGTTAGGCTCTTCTTTGGGAATAAAAAATTTAGGTGCAGTAGGCCTTGGTGTGCTCTAAAATTCATGAGGTCTATTATGGTGTCCTGTTCTTGAGAAAATATGCTCACCCATTGTCTTCTTTTCTCCCGAATGTGAACTACTGTTGTCTCATATTACTCCTTTTCTTCCAAATTGGCTAATCAACAATTCAAATCCTTTCATAAGATGTTGTTTAATGTTCTTGGTTATGTCATCAAAGAGAAGTTTCACGAGTTTAATATATTCCTCCTTATTCTTATCATTGTGGAGTCATTACCCCTCGTTAGTCATAGTTTCAACATAATGTACCTCTTCTTCTTCTACTTCTTCAACAAAAACACCTTCAAATCCAGGTTCTAAGGGTGGTGGATTATTGTTTTGACTCCTTGTTAATACTATCAGGTTCCAATATGATGCTCTTATACCACTTATAATGTCCCTTTTTGAATTTAAATGACCAATTTTTTCACCTTTGTTTTTCCCTATTTTGACCTTTGACAAGTTTTGATGTCTAGGTCTCCAAATTGGTCCAAATGCTCCCGAATATTCACAGAAGGTATATGAATGATATTAAGTTTTGAATATGTTGTTCATGGAAGCTTTATGACCCTCTAAAGGCTTCTGTAAAGTTGTTTAAGATTCTGGTTGAGGTAGGAGTTGTGGCTAGTAATTTTCGGTTCTAATTCCCCCACAATGAATAGTGAAAATGGCTTCCCAAATGGACTCAATCCAACTCAAATTTCTAAATGGAAGTAAGGGACATGTAAATGACATAAATATGGAATCATATGCATCACCATTCAACTTTTAATTTCTTCTATAAATCCCTTATATCAAATGCAAAAAGACTACTACTATCTCATTTTACTCCTTTGCTTCCAAATTGGCTAATCAACAATTTGAATCCTTTCATAAGATGTTGTTTAATGTTCTTGATTATGTCATCAAAGAGAGGTTTCATGAGTTTAATATATTCCTCCTTATTCTTATCATCTTTGATTCCATACCCCTCGTTAGTCATAGTTTCAGCAGAATGTACCTCTTCTTCTTCTACTTCTTCAACAAAAACACCTTCAACTTCAGGTTCTAAGGGTGGTGGATTATTGTTTTGATTCCTTTTTAAGACTATAATGTTCCCATACGATGCTCTGATACCACTTGTAATGTCCCTTTTTTAAATTAAATGGCCAATTTTTTCACCTTTGTTTTTCCCTATTTCGACCTTTGACAAGTTTTGATGTCTAGGTCTCCAAATTGGTCCAAATGCTCCCAAATATTCACAGAAGGTATATGAATGATATTAATATTTTAATATGATGTCCAAGGAATATTTATGACCCTCTAAATGCTTCTGTAAACTTGTTTAAGATTCTGGTTGAGGTATGAGTTGTGGCTAGTAATTTTTGGTTCTAATTCCCCCACAATGAATAGTGAAAATGGCTTCCCAAATAGACTCAAGCCAACTCAAATTTATGAATGGAAGTAGGGGAAATTTAAATGACATAAATATGGACTCATATGCATCACCATTGAACTGTTAATTCCTTTTATAAATTCCTTAGATCAGATGCAAAAACACTAGTTTCAACCTTGGGGGAAATGATAGGCAAACTTCTCCAAATGTTATGAAACTCAACAAAATAACTCCAAATTATTATGTACTAAGAATTAAACTCATATAATCCATAAATAACAATCTATTCATCCATAAACCATAATTATTTTACTTATCCATTCGAATATATCAATATTATATTGGTTCACAACAAGGTAGTGGGGAAATGGAATTGTTTCTTCATTGTTTAACATTTATACATGAAATATTTTGGGTATTTAGACCTGAGAGTATTATAAAATTTAAATACATAAATAAAATTCCATTCATACATAAACCATCAGTAGTTTACTTATCCATTTGAATCCATCAACATCAAATTGGTTCACAACAAGATAGTGGGGAAATTGCACTATTTCTTAATTGATTAACATTTTTACATGAAATATTTTAGTGTTTCGACCTGAGAGTCTTCTAAAATTGAAATACATAGCATTCACATTATAACATAAAATAATGAGTCATTATAATCTCCCCCAAAGAAATCAATATCTCACCAAATGCGCCTCAATCCATAGAGCGAGAATATGATGAGAAAACTTGGAAGAGATTAAAGAACAAGTTGATCTTGTAGTTTCCATGAGCTACCTTGTATATTGCACCTGTAACTTATGACTCCATTAAATATCCATGAAAAAAATAAGTGGCCTCTACAAACACCAACTTGGATGGGAATCTTTCACCCTCAAAATTGGCTAAGGCAAGAACTAGTCATCCACTAGCTCTCTCAATTCACAAATGCAAATTTCTCAAATGATCAAAATATATTATCTTGGTTGATTCCTATATTTTATAAACATCCTTATCCTTATAAGGTTACCAATCCATCCAAAAACTCAATCCAATTCTAATTAGGGTGTGTGCTCATGATTTTCCATGTGTCCTCCCTTTCCTAGCCTTCCATCTTCCCCCAATTCGAGTAGGAGCCCATTGAGCTTCCCCAACTCACATGAGCTCCCTCTTGTATGCTCTATTTTGACCTGGCATGTTAGATATGTCAGATTCCAACCTTCATATTTGACTTGTGTCATAAGTTTTATAGCATCTTCATCATTGTTGTCATAGAGGTAGGGAATCTAGTCCAAGTGTTTCACTAGCTCCAAAATGACTCTTCCTCTCCCATGTAAGTTATATTTCCTTCAAAATTTGACCTATGATGCATATGGCTAAGTGTATTAGCCTTCTAAATCATCCAGTAACATTTAGGCTTCCCATGGATTCGAAATTGCAAAAGGAGAATACCATTTGGAACAAAAATTCTAGCTTGTGTGGACCACATAGTGTCCATGTGTCTCCATGCTCCATTGCCACTTCAATTTTCTCTTGTATTTATTTAATAAGCTCCATTATTAAATATTTATTCCATCTCAATGTCTAAACATCATTTATTATCTCCCTTATTAAAATTCCAAATGTATCCATCCAACCTAAGGAACTAGTAGGATTGATGGAATTGTCCTGCTATGCAATTATTTGAATGGGGACATTACACTCACTTGCGCATACCTTGGAGTCATTATTTCCCCAGCACACTTCACCAACATTCACATGAGGTTTTGTGACTGTTTGGGCTGATTTGGAGATTGATTGGTCCACCTAGGGGGGATTGAGGTCAATTTTGGCCATGCCATATGTACACTCATATTTGAATTCCAAAGTCTCAAGAATTGATGATCCTAATGTAATATATACTTGATATAAACACATTCATATTTTAGAGACTTCAATAATATTCACTTTGTGTTCACATGTGTATATAAATTTCTTCCTCTTTCAAGCTTGTTTGCTGGCTTTTGCAAATTAACTCAATTTGTGAGAGTCTCTTGCATTCCTAGATCTAGCTGTAGATAAAATTCTCACAAAAGTCTAATTCTCGTGACTTTTTTTTTGGGGGGGGGGGGGGGGGGTTAAAACAACCGCCCACAAAGTTCTAATTCTCATGAATTTGTTTTTGGGGGGGTCTAAAAACCTCCTTCTAAAACACCTTTAGGGAGTTCTTTCTAACCCCCCCCCCCCATAAAAGTCCTGAGAATTGGACTTTTGGGGACAGTTTTAACCAAATTGCCCCCAAAATTCCAATTCTCAAGACTTTTTTTTGGGAGGGGGGGTGGAGGGGAGGTTAGACAAACCGTCGCAAGCCAAAATCGCCCCCAAAAGGGTATTTTGTTGCATTGAGAGGTGCTTAGTGTTAGTTTTGGGAGGTAGAGAGATAGAAGGGCGGTTAAGGATAGAGAGTGGGTTCACGGGTAGAATAAGAGATGGAAAGAGACAATGGGTGTTATTGGGTTGGGGGAGAGAGAAAGTGATTGGTATTAGGGGTAGGAGAAGGATTAGGGTACATAGAGAATGAAATGGGGTGTTAGTAAGGTTTAGGGTGGGTAGGGAAGAGAGAGAGAGAGAGAGAGAGGGAGGGAGGGGGGTTATTTTTAGGGATTAGATTAGGGGTGAGGGTTATGGGTAGGTTGAGGAGTATGGGTTGAGAGAGAGAGAGAGAGAGAGAGAGAGAGAGAGAGAAG
>LPNX010505349.1:196321-211869 GCA_001517045.1 Pseudotsuga menziesii
GTGAAATATATATACATCAGGAGGAGGGGTTTTGGGAGGAGCAGTGAGGCTAGAGATAATGGGGGGATTATTAAGGATTATGGGGTTATGGAGTAGGGGAGAGAGAAAGAGAGAGAGAGGTTAGGGAGATAGTGAGGGGAAAAGATGGTTTTTATTAGAAGGTTCAAGGATAAATAAAGGTGTGGGGTTTAGTGGTAGGTCGAGGAGTAGTGTCAAGGGAGAATGAGAGAGGATGTTAGTAAAGCAGGGAGGAGGGGGAGGGAGTTTGGGGAGGGAGTTTGGGAGGGAGGCGGGGGTAGTTTTAGGGTTTAGAGTATGGGTTGAGAGAGAGACAAAGAGCATGGGGGTTAGGGAGGAGGGGGGGATATATCAAGGTGGGGCTTATAAGTANGACAAAGAGCATGGGTGTTAGGGAGTAGGGGGGTATATATCAAGGTGGGGCTTATAAGTAGGTGGAGGTGTAGGGGTTTGAGAGAGAGTGAGTGAGAGAGAGTCATGGTGGGTTTTATTAAGGGTATGGGGAGGAAGGGGTTGGGGGAGAGAAAGAGATAGGGATTAATATGGTTATGGGTTTGGTGAGTAATATGGAAATTTGGGATAAGGGAGGTATATTTGAGTAGTTGGTTAGTTGGTAGTAGAGAGAGATAGAGAAGTGGTAGAGGGGAGGTGAGTTAGGATAGAGAGAGGGGTAGGTTAAGTGTAGGGGAGTATAAGAGGGTTTATAGAGAGAGAGAGGGTGTGAATGTATAGGGGGGTGCGTATTGGGGGAGTTGAGGATATAGAAAGAGAGAGAGTGAGAGAGAGATATTGGTAGGGTTATTGGTTTGGAGAGGGTTAGGGAAGATGAAGGGAATTGGGGGAGTATAGGAGGGAGAGAGAGAGGCATGGGGTGGACACTTAGAGATAGAGAGAGAGAGGGATATAGACAGAGAGAGAGAGAGAGAGAGAGAGAGAGAGAGAGATGGTGAGTGGGTTGTTAGTGGTAGGGGGATGGAGATTAGGAGAAACATAGAGAGAGGGGTGTGGATAGTAGTAGTAGTAGAGAGAGAGAAGGTGGTGGATAATATTAGGGTAGAGAGAGAGAGAGAGTTAGAGGGTTTGGTTATTAGAGATAGGGAGAGAGAAGTGGTAGGGGATTAGGTGAGAGAGAGGGTGTGTTATGGAGAGGGGTTAGGGAGAGAGAAAGGGGGGGTTATGAGTAGATGCAGAGAGGTTAGGGAGAGAGAGAGAGAGAGATATGTGGGGTGATTATGGGTAGGGGTAGGAGGGGAGCTGGGGTAGAGAAAGAGATGGATATGGGGAAGTGTAGGTTTCTGGGGAGGAGGAGGAAATTTAGTGAGAATAGTGGGTTATATATAGAGAGAGGGAGGGAGGGGATTATTAGGGTTAGTGGGGAACAATGGGGTTGGGGGAGAGAAAGAAATAGCGATTGTGGGGTTTAGGAGTTTTGGGAGGAGGAAAATTAAACTAAAGGGGGGTAGTAAGGGGGGAAGAGAGACTGAGAGATGGAAACGTGATTAGTGGTACTGGGTAGGGGGATTATAAGACATAGAGATGTGGATTAAGGGTTAGTGGGAGAGAGAGAGAGAGACTGTTAAAGGAGAGAGAAAGAGGAGGGGTTTAGTTGTAAGTGGAGGAGTTGGGGAGAGATACAATGAGATATGATTTTAGTAAGGGTTAGGGAGAGGAGGGGAGTGAGAGAGAGAGAGAGGGTGTTAAGGGAGAGAGAAAGAGGAGGGATTTAGTTGTAAGTGGAGGAGTTGGGGAGAGAGACAATGAGATATGATTTTAGTAAGGGTTAGGGAGAGGAGTGGAGTGAGAGAGAGAGAAGGAGAGAGGGACTCTATTAGGGGGTTGACAGAGAGAGAGAAATGTGTGGGGGTTATGGAGAGATAGAGATATGGGGAGTGACTATCAGCGGGGTTCGGAGGGGGGCTAGGAAGAGAAGGAGATAGAGATCAAGAGATAGGGATTTGGGGAGGAGTAGGGATGTTAGAGAGAAGGCAAGCTTAGTTGACAATTGGGTGGGTGTGGGGTATGGAGAGAGAGAGAGAGAAAGAGAGAGAGATAGAAATGGTACATGGAGATGGATTAGTTGAAAGAGAGTGAAGGGTTAAGGATAATGGGAGCAGGGGAGTAGTAATAGAGAGAGAGAGAGAGAGAGAGAGATTAGGGGTAGAAATAGATAGATAGATGGATATATATATATATATATATAGAGAGAGAGAGAGAGAGAGGAGTGGGTTATTATGGGTATGGGTAAGAGAGGGGTTAGGGTAGAGAAATGTTAGAGAGAAGAGAGGGTGGAGAGACAGAGAGAGAGATAAAGATAGAGGGACAATTGGTGATTAGGGGTAGTGGGGAGGAAAGGGGTTGGGGAGAGAAATATATAGATATTGATGAGGTTATAGGTTTGGGTATGAGAGAGAGAGAAAGAGAGAGATGGGAGTGTGGTTATCAGTGGAGTGATTAAAAGAGATAGAGAGAGAGTGTGCACATAAGTGTTATGGGGAGTAGGGGAGAGATAAAGGTTAGGAGGTGGTTAGTGGTAGGAGTATGAGAGAGAGAGGGCAGGGGATTAATGGTACAAAGGGATAGAGAGAGGTAGAGAGGGTGGGGGATCGTGTGTTGGGGTAGAGAGAAAATGGTAGGGGTTGGTAAAAAGTTGAGGAGTAGTGGATAGAGAGAATTAAATAGGGTCTTATTAAGGGTTAGAGGGAGGAAGGGAGAGAGAGAGAGAGTAGAAGTAGAGGGGTTAGTTGTAGGAATATGAGTAGAGGTGTTGGAGACAGATATGGATCATGTTAGGGAGTAGGGGGAGAGATAGAGGGGTCAGAGTTATGGGTAGGTGTAGTATGGCATAGAGAGACAAAGAGGGTAGTTACAGGTAGGAGAAAAAGGAGGGGGTTATGGAGAGAGGGGAGTGGGGTTACAAGTAGAAAGAGAGAGAGGTTGTGCGTAGAGACAAAGAGATGTGGGAGGGGGGGTTCAGGGGTAGAGAGAGAGAAATATGCCAGTAGGGAGAGAAGAAGAGGGTGGATATGGGTAAGGGGATTAGGAGTGGGGGTCTTAGAGGTCGAGAGAGAGAGAGATATTGAGGGGATTATGGGTTTTGGGAGGAGAAGCACAATGCAAGAGAATGGGGGAAGTATATAGAGAGAGAGAGAATAAAAGTTTTGGAAAGGGAGGTGGGGGTATATAGGGAAAGATATGGTGGGTTATGGTTGGTTGTAAGGTAGAGGGGGATCAAAAGATACATAGAGAGAGGGGGGCTTATGTATAGTGAGAGAGAGAGAGTGGGTGGAGTTAGGGGTGGAGAGAGAGATAGAACAATTGGGGTTATGGGTGGAGTGAGATATAAAATAGGTGGGGTTAAGGGTGGAGAGAGAGAGAGGGCATGTGTCAGGGGTTTAGGGTAGAGAGAAATGAATGGGGATTAGGGATAGGTGGTGTAGGGGAGAGAGATATTGAGAGTGAGAGAGGAGGTTATTAAGGGTTAGGGGGAGGAGAGGGGAGGAAGGTTAGTTGTAGTTATGAGAGTAAGATAGTTAGTGTGTGGGTGAGAGAGAGGGGAGGAAGGTTAGTTGCAGTTATGAGAGTAAGATACTTAGTGTGTGGGTGAGAGAGAGGGGAGGGTATGTTACAGAGTTGGAGGAGAGAGAGAGGGGTGGGGATATACTTAAGGAGTGGGTGAGTGTGGTTAGGGAGAAATAAATGAGAGATAGGGGTGGTAGGTAGGAGGGTGATTAGGAGAGAGAGGGAGGGGTTAGGGGTAAGGGGAGTAGAAGAGTGGTTAGGGAGAGAAAGAAAGGTTAAGGGTATATATATAGAGAGATATTAAAGGTGTGATTATGGGTATGGGTAGATTGGGATTTGGGGTAGATAAAGAGATAGAGATTGGGGAATATAGGGGTTTATAAAGCAAGAGGTTAGTTAGAGAGAAGAATGGGTAGAGAGAGAGGATGGGGGAAGAGTGTAGTAAGAGAAAGAGAGAGATATTAGTGGTGTTTAGGGGTAGTGGGAAGGATTGGGGTTGAGAGAGAGAGAGAGAGAGAGAGATGTGAAGGTGGTTAGTGGTTGGAAGGGATTGTAAGAGACGGAGAGAGAGGGGGTAAGGGTAAGGGGGATTATGGTGGAGACAAAGAGAGAGAAATAGGGGTTATGTTTAGTGTTAGGAGTGGGATATAGAGAGATAAAGGGGGGTTAAGGATAGAGAGGGGGGAGTGAGATATAGGGAGAGATTATGGGTGTTAGTGGGTTTATGGAGAGAGAAAGAGAAAGTGAAAGGTGTTAGGGGTAGGTGGAGGAGTAGGGTGCATAGAGAATTAAATAGGGTGTTAGTAAGAGAGATAGAGAGAGGGAGGGGTTTAGTTGTAGAGGTAGGAGTATGGGGGTGAGTTTGTCTAAGAGAGAGGGGATGTGTATTAGGGAGAAAGAGAAAAGGGTGGGGGCTAATGGTAGCTTAAGGGGTAGTGTGTGGAGAGAGAGAGAGAGAGAGAGAGAGAGTATGGGGTGATTAGGAGTAAGGAAAGGAGGGGTGTTTGGTGTAAGAAAAATAGGAGGAGTAATTTAGTAGTGGGGGGATTAGGAGTAGAGCGAGAGAGATAAGTGGTAGGGGGGAATGGGTTATAATAAAGAGGGGGTTGTGCATAGAGAGAGAGAGGGGGGTTAGGGGTAGAAACAAAGAGAGAGGTTNAGATAAAGAGAGAGAGTTAAGCAGTAGAGATAGAGAGTGAGTGAGAGAGATGGCAGGTAGGGGTAGGGGGTGACAAGTGGGGGATTATGGGTATGGATATAGGGATGGGGAATAGGGTCTTATTGGTATATATAGAGAGAGGGAGGGAGAGATATTGGAGGGTTATGAGTTTAGGGATGAGGAGGGAAATTTAACATAAGAGGGTAAGTAGAGAGAGAGAGAGAGAGAGGTGGGGGTATAAAGAGAGAGTAATGGTGGGGTCCTAGTTAGTTGCAAGGGGAAGGAGGATTATCATAAACATAGAGAGAGAGAGGGCTTATGGATAATATAAGAGAGAGACTAAGGCAATGTTTAGTGGTAAGAGTAGGGGAGAGAGAGGGGAGGTGGGGTTAAGGTTAAAGAGTGAGAGAGGGTGGGGTTTAGGGTGGAGAGGGAGAGAGGGTTGGGTTAAGGGTAGAGAAAGAAATATATAGATATAGGGTGGGTGTTAGGAAGTTTTGGTTTTGGGAAGAGAGATAGTGGGGTGGGTTAGGGGTACGTGGAGGAGTATAGGAGAGAGAGAGAGTGTGTGGTTTAGTGATTTTTAAGGGGATAGGGGGTAGAGAGAGAGGGAGGAGGGGAGTTAGTTGTAGGTTTGGAGTATGGGTGTGTGTGTGTTTGTGTTAGAGAGAGAGAGAGAGAGAGAGAGAGAGAGAGAGAGAGAGATATTAATGGTGTGTTAACAATTAGGGGGAGAGAGAAAGGGGTCAGTTTTGGGGTGGGTGATTATTAGGGGATCAAGATAGATAGATAGATTTATTGAGAGAGAGAGAGAGAGAGAGGTGAGGGGGGTGATTAGAGGTATGGGAGAGGAGAGGGTTTGGGGTGATAAATAGATATATATTAAAAGGTTTATGGGTTTGTGAAGGAGTAGTGTAGCTAGAGAGAAGGGGGGTATAGTTGAGGAGTGTGGAGTAGGGAGAGGGGGAGAGAGAGAGAGATGCAGTTAATCATAGGAGTATGGCATAGAGAGAGTGGGGTATGGTTAGAGAGGTATAAAGGGATTAGGGGTAAAGAGAGAGATAAGGAGAGAGGGTGGGTGTTAGGGTTAGGTGGATAAATAGGCAAGAGAGAGAATGAGAAAGGTTGTTAGTAAAGGAGGTAGGAGGGGTAAGAGAGAGGGAGGGAGGTTTGGGGTTACTAGTAGGTGTCATATTAGGAGTTTAAGAGAAAGATAGAGAGAGAGTGTGGGTGTTAGAGAGTAGGGGGAGATAGAGGGGTGGGTTTTATCAGTAGGTGGAGTAGGGGATTTAGAGAGAGCTATGGTGTGGGTTATTAGGGTTAGAGGAGGAGGGGTTGGGGAAGAGAAAGGTGGTATATTTGAGTATTTTGGGGGTTTAGAGTAGAGAGAGAGAGAGAGAGAGAGAGAGAAGGAGGGGGTGTTACTAAGGGGGATATAGATAGATAGTGAGAGATGGGAAGGTGATTATAGGTAGTGGGCAGGGGGATTATAAGACATATAGAGGACGGTTAAGGGTTATGGGGAGTAGGAGAGAGGGAGAGAGAGATGGGGGAGTGGTTAGTGTTAATAATAAGAGAGATATCTCTGAGATGAGGGGGGTTAGATATTGACAAGGATATTAGGGATATAGAGAAATATGGAGTGAGAGAGGGTGGGTATAAGGGTGTTTAGAGAGAGAGAAATGGGTGGTATTTAGGGCTATGTGGAGTGGGGGAGTGAGACAATGATATAGGGATTTAATAAGGTTTAGGGGGAGGAGGAGAGTGTAAGAGAGATGAATGAGGGTTTTTAGTTGTAGGGGGTTGAGTGTAAGAGAGAGAGAGAGAGAGAGAGAGAGAGAGGTGAGGAGGGGGTTTGGGTGATAAATAGATAGACATTAAAAGGTTTAGGGTTTGTGAAGGAATAGTGCAACTAAAGAGAAGGGGGTATGGTTGAGGAGTGTGGGGATGTCGAGTATGGAGATGGATAAAGAGAGAGGTGTAGTTAATGATAGGAGTATGGCATAGAGACAGTGGGGTATGGTTAGTGGGATAGAGAGGGATTATGGGTAAAGAGAGAGATAAGGAGAGATGGGGAGGAGGGAGGCTAGTTGTAGGGGTTAGAGTATGATGGTGAGTGAGTGAGTGATGAGTGAGAGAGAGAGAGAGAAAAAGAGTGGGGGAGTGTTAAGGAGTATGGGGAGAGAGAGAGGAGGATGGGGGTTAGGAGTAGGTGGAGTAGTAGGGGGTTGAGAGAAATATATAGATAGAGATATAGAGCTATGGGGGTGAATATGGGTAGGGGGAGGAGGGGGGATATGGGAGAGATGGATATATAGATCATGAGTGTCATGGTTTTTACAAGGAGTAGGCAATTTAGAGAGCAAGAGGTATACTTGAAGAGTGGTTGGGTGTGTGGGGGAGAGAGAGAGAGAGAGAGAGAGAGAGAAGTGGTGGTTGGAGAGTGTGTGAGAGAGAGATTAAGGGTAGGGAGAGAGATGGTTATTATGGGTATGGGTAGGAGGGGGGTTGGTATAGAGAAATAGGTATGTATTTATGAGTATAGGGGTTTGAGAAGGAGGAGGGAAGTTATTTAGAAGAGGTTTTGGAGAGAGAGAGAGATAGAGGAGAAAGATAAATATAGAGAGACAAGCAATACATATCACCTTTTGGGTACTGCCATTACCTATTGTTCCCAGAGGAGCCTCCAATATGATTCATCAACTTGAATCCATTGCCTAGGAACAGACCTATTTTCCTTGTTACTGCTCGTTGTAAGACCTCTACCTAAAGATTAGATTCATTGGTAGCTCATATAGTTATAGGTGGATTCCAGCAATTCTAAAGACTCTATGTAGACCAGTGATATGTCCAATCATTTGGGATAACCCACATACACATAAGTGACCAGTAGATTAGGGGTATTGGGGAGGATGTGAGTTGGGGTAGAGAAATATATAGAGGTTAAGGGGGTTAAGGTTTTAAGAAGGTATATTGTAGTGAGAGAGAGAGAGAGAGAGAGAATAGAGAGAGAGAGGAAGAGAGGGAGAGATTAGAGGGTGGTTAGTCATGAAAGGGATTATAAGAGACAAAGAGAGAGGAGGCGTAAGGGTTAGGGAGAATATGAGATATATATATATATAGAGAGAGAGAGAGATCGGGGTTGGTTAGTTGTAGGATTATGAGAGAGAGAGTGATAATCGAAGTGGTGTTAGTGGTAGAGAGGGAGAGAGAGAGGGTGGGGGCTAGTGGGTTCTTATGGGTATGGGTAGGAGGGGGGTTGGGGTAGAGAAAGAGATAGGGATCTTTGACTATAGGGGTTTGGGAAGGAGGAGGGAACTTATATAGAAGAGGGTATGGAGAGAGAGAGAGAGAGAAGCAATGATTAGGGCTATTAAGGGTGATAAAGGTTGGTGTAGAGAAAGATAGAGAGATAAAGGTGGTTAGGGGTTTAAGTAGGTATAAGGTAAAGCAATATATATATATATATATATATATATATAGAGAGAGAGAGAGAGAGAGAGAGAGAGATCAGAGGTTGTTTAGTGGTGGGAGGGTCTATAAGAGACAAGGAGAGAGGGGGCATAAGGTTCATGGGGAATAAGATAGGTATAGAAATAGAGAGAGAGGGGGCGTTAGTTAGTGGTAGGAGTAGGAGAGAGAGAGAGATGATCATAGGGGAAGGAGGTGAGGAATGAGGGTTGCACATAGGGAGAGAAATAAAGGGGTGGTAGGGATGAAGGGATGAGGATTGGAGTTTTATGGGGTAGAGATAGTGAGATAGATTAAAGGGATTATGCATTTGGGGATGAGGAGAATAGTTAAAGAGAAAGGAGGCAGTATGGAGTGAGATAGAGGGGGGGGAAGGGTTGCATGTAGGGAGATAAACAGAGGTGGGGTAGGAAAATTGGGATGAAGATTGGTGTTGTTAAGGAGAGAGAGAGAGAGAATGGATAGGGTTAGAGGTTGAGAGAGAGAGGGTGGGGTTATAGGTAGAGAGAGAGTGATATGGATGGAGGGAATGTGCTAAGTAGTTGGGGGAGAGAGAAATATGTGGGGATTAGGGATAGGTGGAGTAGGGGAGAGAGACATATTGAGAAAGGGGGTTATTAAGGGTTAGGGGAGGAAAGGGGAGAGAAAGAGGGGAATGAGGGAGGATAGTGGTAGGGGTGGGAGTATGGTGGTGTGTGTGTGTGTGTGTGTGTGTGTGTGTGTGTGAGAGAGAGAGAGAGAGAGAGAGAGAGAGAGGGTTGGGGTGTTAGGGAATATAGGGAGAGAGAGAGGTGAGAGTGGAGAGAGAGAGAGAGAAGTGGCAAGGGGAGATGGATTAGGTGAGGGAAAGAGGGGGTTAGGGGTAGGAATAGAAGGAGTGAGGTTTAGGAGAGAGAGATAGGATAGTAGTAGAGAGAGAGAGGGATGAAAGGATGATTATGGGTATGGGTAAGAGGGGGAATGCGGTAGAGGAAGAGATAGATATTGGGGAATGTAGGAGTTTCAGGAGGATAAGTTTCGTTAGAGAGAAGAGGGTGTAGGGAGAGAGAGACAAGTGGTGATTAGGGTTAGTGGGGAGGAAGGGGGTGGGGGAAGAGAAAGAAATAAAGATTAAGTCGGTTAAGGGTTTGAGGAGGATGGAAATTAGAGAGAGAAGGGGGGGAGAGAGAAAGAGAGAGAGAGAGAGAGAGAGAGATGGGAGTGCGTTTAGTGGTGGTGAGGGGATTATAAGAGAGAAAGCAAGATGGGGGTAAGTGTTAGAGGGATTAGGAGAAAGGGGGGTGTTGTTCATGGTAGGATTAGGAGACAGAGAAAGAGGGGGGTTTAAAGAGAGATAGGGAGGTTAGGGGTGGAGAGAGAGGGATATAAGGTGTTAGTGGGTTAGGGGAGAGATAAATTTGTGGGGATTAGGGTTAGTTTGAGTAGGGAAGAGAGAGAATGAAATAGGGTAGGTATATGTGGATGAGGAGTTGGGACGTTAGGAATAGACATAGTTAGAGAAATATAGGGATAGACATAGAGAGAGAGAGAGAGATAATGGGGGGTTATAATTTTTTGGAGTGGGGTGCTTAAAGAGAAGGAGGGGGTATAGAGTGATGGAGATAGAGAGGGAGATGTGGGAAAGGAGGTTGGGTATATATGGAGATAGATTATGGGGGATGGTTAATGGTAGGGGGAGGGTGATTAACAAAAACACAGAGAGGGGGATTATAAATAGCGAGAGGGAGAAAGAATGTTGGGGTGGTTTTAGGGGTTATGGGTAGGTAGAGAGAGATGGAAAGAGGGAGTGTGTTAGGTAGAGTAAGGGAGAGAGATAGAGTGAGAGAGGGGTTTAGTAAGGGTTAGAGAGAGGAGGTGGGAGAGAGAGGGAGTACAGGAGTTAGTTGTAGGGGTGGGATTATGGGGGTGAGTGTGTGTGTTAGAGAGAGAGAGGGATCATGGGGTTGTTAGGGAGTTGGGGGTAGAGAAATGGTTGAGGTTTAGGAGTAAGTGGATTAGTAGGGGTTGAGAGGGAGAGAGATAGAGAGGATGTGGGGCGATTAGGGGTAGTGGGAAGAAGAGGGGTTGGGGAAGATAAAGAGATACATATTACGAGGATTAGGGGTTTGGGGAGGAGTAGTGGCTTTAGAGATAAGGGACTATAATTGAGGATTATGGACATGTGGAGTATGGAGAGGGGGGGTTGAGGGAGAGAGGGTGGGGTGGGAATATATATATATATATATATATAGAAAGAGAGAGAGAGAGAGAGAGTCGATTAGTGGTAGGATTAAGAGAGAGATACATAAAAGGGGGTTTAATGAGAGACAACATAGTTAGGTGTAGAGAGAGAGAGAGAGAGAGAAGGGGGGAGAGAGGGTGGGTGTTAGTGGGTTGGGGGAGAGAGAATGAAAATGGGTAGGGATATGGGGATGAGGAGTGGGTTATGGGTTTGGGGAGGAGGAGGGTATTTGAAAATAAGGGGCTTATGTAGAGAGAGAGGGGGGGAGAGATAAAGTGGGGTTTAGGAGTAGGTGGAGTAGTGGATAAAGAGAGATAGGGGTTTCATAAGGGTTAGTGGGAGGAATGGAGAGAGAGAGAGGGAATAAGGGTTCTAGTTGTAGATGTGGGAGCACGGGGGTGAGTGTTTGTGTTAGAAATATAGAGAACGGGGGGTGTTCAGGAGCATCATATAGAGAAAGGGGTTGGGTTTAGGGGTAGGTGGATTAGTAGGGGTTGAGGGGGAGAGAGAGAAGAGGGGGTGATTAAGGGTAGGAGGAGAAGAAGAGTTGTGGGAGATAAAGAGATAGATATTAGGAGAGCTAGGGGTTTATGGAGGAGAAGTAGAATTAGAGAGAAAGGGGGTATATTTGAGGAGTTTGGGGTGTAGAGTAAGGATAGGGAGATTGAGAGGTAGGGGCATTGACTAGAGAGAAAAAGAGATAGTGAGGTGGTGGTTAGTGGTAGGATTAGGATAGATGGAGAGATAGAGGGGTTTTTAAGTAGATAAATGGGTGTTAAGTGTAGAGAGGGAGATGAAGAGAGGTTGGTTGTTAGTAGATTTGGGGAGAGAGTAATTGATGTAGGCTAGGGGTAGCTAGATGACTAAGGGGGAGAGAGAATGAAATGGGATAAGGATATGGGGATGAGGAGTGGGGGGGTCAAAGGAGAAAGAAACATGTACAGATTAGGGATAGGCGACGTAGGGGGGAGAGAGAGAGAGATTGACATAGGCGATTATTAAGGCTTAGGGGGAGGAGAGGGGAGAGAAAGAGTGGGAGGAGGGAGTATGGTGGTGGTGGTGTGTGTGTGTATTTAAGAGAGAGAGAGAAAGGGGAGGTTAGGAAGTAGGGGGTAGAGAGAGGTGGGAGTTGGGGGAAGAGAGAGAGAGAGAGAGAGAGAAGTGGTGAGTAGGGGTAGTGGGGAGGAAGGGGACTGTGGGAGAGAAATAAATAGAGATTAAGGTGGTTAGGGGTTTGAGGAGGAAGGAAATTAGAGAGAGAAGGGGGGACACACACACACACATAGAGAGAGAGAGAGAGAGAGAGACATGGGAGGGTAATTAGTGGTGGTGGGGGGATTATGAGAGAGAAAGAGAGAAAGGTGTAAGTGTTAGAGGGATTAGGAGAGAGAGAGGGGGGGTCATGAGTGGTAGGATTATGAAACAGAGAAAGATGGGGGGTTTAAAGAGAGATAGGGGAGTTAGGGGTAGAGAGAGAGAGACATGGGGTGGGTGTTAGTGGATTGGGGGGAGAGAAAGTGGTGGGGAATAGGGGTAAGTGAAGGAGTAGGGAAGAGAGAAAATGAAATAGGGTAGGTATATGTGGATGAGTAGTTGGGGGGTTAGGCATAGACATATATATATATATATATATATAGAGAGAGAGAGAGAGAGAGAGAGAGAGAATCAAGGAGTTATAATGTTTGGGATATAGGTCGTTAAAGATAAGAGTGATGGAGAGAGAGAGAGAGAGGTGTTAAAGGAGGTTAGTTATATAGGGACATAGATTATGGGGGAATGGTTAGTGCTATGGGAAGGGGGATTAATAGAAACATAGAGAGGGCAACTTATGGATAGTGGGAGGGAGAAAGAATGTAGGGGTGGTTAGTGGCATGAGAGAGAGGGTGTTGTTTGGGAGAGAGACATGGTGGGGATATGGGTAGAGAGAGAGAGAGGGTGTTAGGGGGTTGGGGGAGAGAGAAAGGGGTGGGGGTTACTGATAGGTAGAAGGGCAAGGGAGAGAGTGAATGAGAGAGGGGTTTAGTAAGGTTTAGAGGAAGGATGGGGGATAGAGAATGAAATAGGGTAGGGATATGGATATGAGGAGTAGGTTATGGGTTTAGGGAGGAGGACAGTGGTTAAAAAGAAGGGGGGAGTATAATATATAGATATAGAAAGAGAGAGGGAGATAAGGGAGAGAGGGTGGGCATGAGAAGGTTAGGGAGAGACAAAGTGGGGGTAGGGGTAGGTGAAGGAGTAGTGGAGAGAGAGAGGTGGGAAAGGAGTTTGGGGTGTAAAGGGGGATATATGGTCTGGGGTGAATAATGGTAGGGGAAGGGGAATTAGCGAAAACATAGAGAGTGGGGGGATTCTACATATCAAGAGAGAGAGGGAAAGTATGGTGGGTGGTAAGTGGTAGGAGAGAGAGAGGTGGGTTGGGGTTAGGTGGAGAGAGAGAGAGGGTAGGGTTATGGGTAAAGAGAGAAAGATGGATAAAGGGTGGGTGTTAAGGTTTTTGGGGATATCGTGTTGGGGATGGGGGTAGGTGAATGACTATAGGAGAGAGAGAGAGAGAAAGTGGTTCAGTAAGGGTTAGGGGGAGGATGGGGGATAAAACAAGAGGGAGGAGTGGTGTTAGTTGTAGGGTCATATTTTGGGGGTGATTGTGTGTATTAGAGAGAGAGAGAGAGAGAGAGGTGGGGGGTTTAGGTGTAGGGAAAGAGAGAGTGGGGGTTGTAGGGTGTATGGTTTATGGTTTTGGTGTGTAGGGTGGGGGTTATGGTTGGGTGGATTAGTAGGGGGTTGAGAGGGAGAGTGGTTTATTAAAGGTAGGGGGAGATACACAAGTAGAGATTAGGAGATTTAGCATTTTCAAGAGGAGTAGTGTTGTTAAAGAGAAGGGGGGTATATTTGAGGAGTGTGATGGTGTGGAGTAGGGAGAGGGGTATTGAGAGAAATAGAGGGGGTGAGTGGGAATATAATAAGAGAGAGAGGGTGGGTAGTGATAGGAGTAGGGGAGAGAGACAAAGAGGGTGGTTCAAGAGAGGGAGAGAGGGTGGGTGTCTAGGGTTTGGGGGAGAGAGAAAGGGGTGGCAATTAGGGGTAGGTGGAGGATTAGTGGATAAATAAAATGAGAGAGGGTGTTAGTAAGGGTTTGGGTGGGAGGGGAGGGAGATAAATAGGGAGGATGGGGGCTAGTTCTAGGTGTGGGAGTAGTGGTGTGTGTGAGAGAGAGAGAGAGTGTGAGACAGAGAGAGAGATAGTGGGGGTGGTTAATTGTAGGGGGAATGGTTATTAGGACAAACATAGAGAGAGGGGGTTTAGGGTTAGATGGAGAGAGGGGGGTTGGGAGAGAGAGAAGGGGGGTAGGGGTAGAGAGAGAGAGGGAGAGAGAGGGTGAGTGTGCAGGAGTTGGGGGAGAGAAAAATGGGTGGGAGTTAGGGGTAAGTGGAGGGGTAGAGGAGAAAAAGAATGCGAGAGGGTGTTAGTAAGGGTTAGAGGGAGGATTGAGGAGATGGGAAAGAGATACAGAGGGAGGACAGGAGTTAGTTGTAGGTGTGGGAGTAGGGGGTGAGTAAGTGATAGAGAGAGGGTGTGGGGGGTGTTAGGGAGTAGGGATAGAGATATAGGGGTGGGGGTTATGGGTAGGTTGAGGAATATGGAGTTTTGTGTGTGTGATAGAGAGAGACAAAGAGATATGAGGGTGGGGTGATTGGGGTATTGGGAGGAGTGTGGTTTGGGTGAGAAAGATATATAGATCAAGAGTGTTAGGGATTTTATGAGTATGGAAATCATAGAAATAGAGTGTATAGTTGAGTAGTGGGGGGGTTGGGAGTAGAGAGAGAGTGTGTGAATGAAAGAGAGAGGAGGGGTAGTAGTAGTAGTAGGGGTAGGAGTAGTAGGAGAGGAGTTAGGTAGTGAGATAGGGGCTTAGGGGTAGGGGGATGAGGAGTGGAGGTTTGGGGGTAGAGAGATAGAGATAGATAGATAGATAGATAGATAGATAGAGAGAGGGTAGGTGTTAGGGGATTTGGGTAGAGATATAGGGGCATGGGTTTTGGGTAAGTAGAGGAGAGGGATTTAGTAAGGGTTAGGTTAGAGGGAAAACACAAAAAAGAGGGAGCATGGATGCTATTTGTTGGGTTTGGAGTAGGACAATGAATTTATGGGTGTGTGTGTGTGTGTGTGTGTGTGTGTGTGTGTGTGAGAGAGAGAGAGAGAGAGAGAGAGAGATAGATGGGTGCAAAAGAGTAGGTGAAGAGAGAAGGTTGGGGGTTAAGCATAGGTGGAGGTATAAGGGGTTGGTGATAGGGAAAAGGATAGGGGTTCTAGGAGAGATAGAGTTATATATAAGGAGGGTTATAAGTTTTTGGAGTAGGGAAGTAAGAGAGAAGGGTGGTATACCTAAGCAGTGGATGGTTGTGTTCTAAAGAGAGAGAGAGATTGTATGGGAAGGAAAGTGGTTAGGGTATAGAATGAGATAGATATAGAGTATTTTAGGTGCTTGGGGAGGAGTGAATTTAGAGAGAGAGAGATGTGGGATGGTATGTTAGATTTTATAGGAAGAGAGAAGGTGGGGTACTTGTTAGTGATAGTGGAGAGTTGCATTATTAATAAAAATAAAGAGAGGGGGCATAATGGATATCAAGATAGAGATCTAGAGAGTAGGAGAAGGAGGTTAGTTATAGTAGGGAGAGAGAGAGAGAGAAGGTGGGGTTAGGGGTAGAGAGAGAGGGAGGGAGGGTATGTTCTAGTGTATTTTGGGAGAGAAACATGGTTGGGTTTTATGGATACTTTTAGGGGTAGGGGTGAGAGAGAGAGATATAGAAAGAGGCGATTACTAAGGACTAGTGGGAGGAGTGGAGAGAGCAGGAGAGGGAGGAGCAAGGGTAGTGGTATGGGTGGGAGAACAAATGTGAGTGTGTGTGTGAGAGAGAGAGAGAGTGGGGTAGCTTTAGGGAGTAATGGGAGAGAGAGAGGGGGTAGGAGGAGCATTAGGGGGATAAATGGTTGGGTTTTATGGATAGTTGGATGGGTAGGTGTGAGAGAGATATAGAGAGAGAGGGGATTACAAAGGATTAGGGGGAGAAGTGGAGAGAGAAGGAGAGCGAGGAGGGAGGGTAGTGATATGTGTGGGAGTATGGATGTGAGTGTGTGTGAGAGAGAGAGAGAGGGGGGAGG
>LPNX010505349.1:220641-247551 GCA_001517045.1 Pseudotsuga menziesii
TAATATATAGATAGATAGTGATGGTAAGGATTATAGAGGGAGAGAGATATTATGGGGTGGTTAGTGGTAGGAATAGAGAGAGAGAGAAAGGGGGGTTAAGGTTTGAGATAGGGATTATGGGTATAGAGAGAGATGGAGAGAGGGCGAGTGTTAGGGAGTTGGTGGATAAATAAATTGGTGTGGTTTAGTGGTAGGTGGAGGAGTAGGAGAGAGAGACATTGCGATGGGGTGTTATCAATGGTTAGGGGGGAGGATGAGAGAGAAAGAGATAGAGAGGAGGGGATTTAGTTGTAGGGGTGGGAGTAGAGAGAGAGAGAGAGAGAGAGAGAGATGAGGGGGGAGTGATTAGGGATAGGGGAGTGGGGATATTATGGAGATAAAGAGATAGACATCAAGAGGGTTTGTGATTTTTTAGAGGAATAAGGAATTTAGATAGAACGGGGCTATAATTGAATAGTAGGGATATAGTTAAGAGTTATAGGGTTTTGATATTAACGTCATAATAATTATAGTGACTAGGAGTTGGGTTATAAAATTTAGGTGTTACATGTGTTAAGGTTTAATATTAAGGGCCATAAGGATTACAGGGGTTTAAATTTTTTGGGGTTTAAGACATCTAAAAGTTAAAATTAGTTGTATTTATAAATGTTCTATTCTAAAATTTAGCGTTTACAAGTTATATGGGTTGGATGATATAATGGAAAAGTAGCTAAGGTTTAGAAGGGTTATGTGTGATAGCGGTTAAAGTACATAATGTTTATAAAGTAAAAAAAATATGATAAGTTATAAGTGTATGGTATAATTACTAAGGAAAGAGATACCAGCTCCTAGGTTGCATGCATAGAGTGTCAACAAAGGGGGGTCCCTCGTTAGATCACTTTAAAAACCTTGTGTAAACATGGTCGACCACCCGACTTGGGGCGTACTAGGAGGGATTCTCTGGAAGTTACCTCCCTCCACCTATTACTAGCGCAACGGCGTCCTAGTTCCCAGTTACAACAAAAGGCACATGTGTCAAGATACCGAGTTAGGAAATTGTTTCCAGGCAATTTCCAAAAATGGTCCTTTGGAAACACTCTACACAAAACTTTCAATAAAAGTCCTATGGTCGACATACTAATGCAAACACTAGAAGAAAAATGTATACAATTTAATATCCATAAAAATAAAGAGTTTCTACAATCTTATTCTCATTTAAATATTCCAAGTAAATTTATAAATATGAAAGAAATATACATTAACCATGAAAAAAACTTTTTAAAACAATTCACTATCATTAAAACAAAAAGTAAACAAGATAACCAGGGTTTAAATTTTGCAAGGGTTTAAGACATATAAAAGTTAAAATTCATTGTATTTATAAATGTTATGTTCTATAATATACTGTTTACTAGTTATATAGGTTGGATGATATAATGGCCAAAGTAGCTAAGGTTTAGAGGGGTTATGTGTAATATGGGTTAGAGTACATAAGGTTTAGAAAGTAAAAAGGTTATGATATGTTATAAGCTCAAAGAAAGAGATACTAAATCCTAGGTTGCATGTATAGAGCGGTGATAGAGCGTCAGCAAAGGGGGGTCCCTCGTTAGATCACTTTAAAAACCTTGTGTAAACATGGTCGACCACCCGACTTGGGGCGTACTAGGAGGGCTTCTCTGGGAGTTACCTCCCTCCACCTATTACTAGTGCAACGACGTCCTAGTTCCCAGTTACAACAAAAGGCACATGTGTCAAGATACCGAGTTAGGAAATTGTTTCCAAGCAATTTCCAGAAATGTTCCTTTGAAAACACTCTACACAAGACTTTTAATAAAAATCCTATGGCCAACATACTAATGTAAACACTTTAAGAAAAATGTATACAATTTAATATCCATAAAAGAGAGATTTTCTACAATCTTATTCTTGTTTAAATATTCCAAATAAATTTATAAATATAAAAGAATGATACATTAATCTTCAAAAAAACATTTTAAAACAATTCACTATCATTAAAAGTAAAAGTAAACAAGATAACAATTATAATCTAACAAAATACTAAACTATTTCAACATCCACACTATCAAATCATTGAATATATATACAAAAAATTCAATAAAACAATTACTACTATGATGTCATAAAATATGTATAAAACAAATTTCAATCAAAGTTAACTATCAATATTTTGCAAAATTAATTAGTAACACTAGTTTTAAACAAATATATTTACTAACCCAAATTAAACCTTAATAACCTATAGAAAATTGATTAGTTTATTTCTAATAATACATGCTAATTTCCATAAAATTTTCATCTCATAATATTTTACACACTAAAGCACTGTAAATAATCAAATACTCATAACACAATTTAATCCATAAATATAGGTAACATAAATTCCTATTTTTATTAATTATCTTCGATAATACCTCATATTTTATGAGCATTTTACAATTATTATTTTAATATAAAATAAGAAATAAGAAATAAGAAAAATAATCCCTAATTAACGCTAGTTTTTCTAAAAAAGGTATTTTACAAGTGTATCACGCTGAAGGGTGAGTTGTACTTTGTTCCTGCCAGTTAGTATAAACATGGACTTACCTAGTTGTCATTTGTCATTTGGACAACTTGAATATATTTTGAGTGCATTTAAGATTTGTCAAAAATCTTTATAATGATAACACTTTTCTTTTTAGTGGGGATCATTTTCGTATTACATTTTTGGAACCAAAAAGGACCCGCAATGACCATCATGAGTAAATAATATACATTATGATTTAGATCTAGAATCTAATGCTAATTAATATACATTATGCTTGCAAATTCATTAAATGGTGGGCTTAAGATGTATAGATGTGATAATTGTTGTTAGTATGGACACGTCAAGATCACTAATGGTCAAACATATACTGTTTATATACTCACTAATGGTGAAATATATACGCTTTATTATATAATTGAGGTAATTATGTATCATTTCGATTTTCATTGGAGAATATTATTTAAATTGTGAATAGAGTTAAGAAATTCCAACTCCAAAATTCATATAAAGGCCTACATGAGACAAGATTTTACTTTAATTAATCATGCCACAAACAAGATACAGATAATTATACGTAAAGAATGAAAAGATAATTAAAGAAGATAAGAATGACCACAAGACATGAGAATAATTATCCCAAGGATGAAGACAAGAAGGTAAGAATGACCCAAAAAAATGATGGAAATAATTTTGCGAAAGATGAAGTTCCAGTTATGAGTAATAATATCCCTTTATGTGAAATGAATTATCTGAAATAAGTAGGGATGCGCAAAGTGGATATAAGTAAATTAGAAAAATATAAAAGCAAATGTTAAAATATTATATCAATTTATAAATATTACCTATTCTATGAAAAAAATTAAGAAATAAAAAATCTTAAAAAAATGAATACAAGAATTTAACAAACATCAGTAAATCACAATTATACTTCCTAACTATAGTAGACGCCAGAGATAAAGAAGTCATGAATGGTCAGGGAATGAGTGAGCAATGAACCTGGTACTAGAATTCGGAGATGAAAGGGATCAAAGCAGTTGTCAAATCATATAGTTGGAACCAAATCAGAGAATAAATAAGAATAAACAGAATCATATAAAATTGAATGAAATTATTTATTTTGGTAAAAATAAAAATGAATGGAAGAATTTAACAATGAAAAATAAGAATAAATAGAATCATTTATCTTGGAAGAAAGAAAGGAGATTGAAATTATTTATCTTCTATAAAATGATTTCTATTTTTTCTTAAATAAACCAGAACTTAATTTAATTTTTTTATTTTCAATAATATAATAATTTTATAATTAAGGTATTTAAAAATGAGAAAGTATGAATAATCACATACTAACAAAATAATAGAAAAGAGGTAGTGATTAGGTTTTAGTTAAAAGAAAATATTAAAAAATATAATAATATAAACTAAAAAAATATTACTGATTTTAGTAAGAAAATATTAATGAGAAAAAAATTATATTATAAGTTTAATTAAAAATATTAAAAATAAAATCTTTTTAATATTTAAATATTCTTCATTCCAAATATTCTAAAATTTGGTTTCGAATAGGTTGAATTTTTTAAACTGTTTAGATAAAATTCAATTAGAATTAAAAAAAAATTAGATTATAGTTGTCAAGTTTTGAAATTTTGGAAGTCTTAAAATATAGTGAATCCCTTTAAAATTTAAATTAAATCATAGTTACATTAAGATTTAACAAAATAAAAAACAAGTTGTTTAAATAAAAATACCAAATGAGTGAAAAAAATAATTCTAAATAAAGAAAATTGTTACATTAAGATTTAACAAAATAAAAACAAGTTGTTTAAATAAAAATACCAAATGAGTGAAAAAATAATTAAAGAAAATTATAAATTCAACAATATAAAGAAAAATTATAAATTCAACAATATAAATCTGTAGCCAAGCCGAGTGCTCTTCCCCAAACGATCAATAACATGCACACTCTACTGCTGGAATATATTTTGAGAGTTGGCCATCCTTACATTATCACATGCATCTAAGAGCTTTACTAATGCAATTGACTTCACCGAGTGTGAAATTGTTTAATCAAACTGGATTAGGAGAACTTGAGAAGGTGGACCAGGCGAATGGGGAGTAAAAGGCACGATTCCACTTAAAAGTAAGAAGTAAATATAATTCTAAAAGAAAGGAAAAACCAGAGGTAAAATTAAAATTGGTTAATTATATTGTAACAAATTGAGAAGAGTATTTTAATGTTAACAAATTGATTAATTATATTCTAACAAATTGGTAAACTATAGACAAAAATACCAAGGGGCATCCAATAGAGTTGGAAAAGAGTTACGAATCATCCGCCATTACCCTTCTGCAAACTAAAAAATCAACTAGGACCCGGGATTTCTCACCAATAATAATAAATAATCTGGTGCTTTCAAGGGCAGTTTCTCTCCTGGACTTTCTCTTATTTAGTGAAGGCGCGAGGGAAGACATAACCTCTTAAAGCAGGAGAAAACCGGATGTGTTTTTAATTAAATTTTTTTCTTAATTATTATAAGATTTTATTTATTCTATTTAGACACACAAAAATTATATTAAATAGGAGTAGCTACTCTAAATTTATTAAAAGATTTTATTAAAGACTTTGTTATTAATCTAGAAATGTGTTGATACTAGATTTAACTAATTAGTTTTCTCTACATAACTATATATTAGATATTCCTAAAACACAATAATACTGTTAAAAATAAACAACTTGAATCAGTCTATTGAAACAACTCTGAAAATTGAGTACAATTTAAAGTTGGCTAATTAAAGTCTCACAAGTAAAATAATATAAAAAACTTGTTCCCAAAATTTATTTATATAAATGTTAAAAAAAATTCTATTAAAAAAAGCTATAAAAATGAAATAACTTATGACAAATGATTTAATTTAATAAGTTTTATTTTTCCTATTAGCTTAACAACTTGGGTTATTAACAATAAAAAAAAATAGAAAAAATCTAATAAATTAATTTCCTAATTAAATAATATTAAGAAAAATAGATATTATACATTATAATCAAATCTAATGTCATTCATTACATACCTGTGATAAATTGGAGTTCTCTTAGTTCTCTCCATAAGCAACTATTTCTCCATCCTTTCTCTTTACACTTTGCTTCTGCTGTGTTTGGATTGAGCTTGGCTCTTGAATTTAGCTTTCACCTATCAACATAAAAACTAAAATTTTAATTTATTTGTGAAGTTTACCCATAATTAGCATCCACACTCAGAAAAAAAAATGATAATAATAAGAATCAAATAATGCTTTAATGCATCTTTAAATTATATACGATCTTTTAAATTCAAACAAAAATGTTATTAAAAGTAGTATGAAACATTACAAAATTCAAATTTATTAATTAAATTTAAATTTTATTTCAAAAATTTAAATTTTATTTCAAAAATTTAAATTAATTTTGAATAATAAAAAAATGTTAAAGGAAAAATGAGGATATCATTCCAAGTTTGGTACCATTCTTATATAATTTTAATCTCATAACCATAAAAAATTACTATAGACTTTTCACGATAATCAAACTAATTTCATATTTTTTCATATAAAAAGTAAAATTACACAGTTAAGTTAGACTTTTCACGACAATCAAACTAATTTCATATTTTTTCATATATAAAAAGTAAAATTACACAGTTAAGTTAGACTTTTCACAACAATCAAACTAATTTCATATTTTTTCATATAAAAAGTAAAATTACACAGTTAAGTTAAATTCCACGAGCCATATTAATCTAATAACCATTAAAAATTATCCTTAAAATAATAAACCCTCGACCTTAATTAATTGAAACATATTAAAACTAATTGAAATTTATAAAGTGCGTATATTTTTTTTACCGATCACATTTAAACTTTAAAAAAAACACCTGTATATGTTACTTAATCTCTAAAAACTAGCGAAACTTTACTTGGCAAGTCACAATATTTGCACTCGACCTCCAGTAAGCATGGTACGATTTACATTTTAGGATTGTAAAACTGTAACTAACGAGGGACGACGTATGAATGTAAGTGAATGTGCAACGGGCAATGATATTCTACAGCCCTAATAAAATAGGGGCATTCCAAAAAAAGAAAAAGACGGGTCACTTTACCTATTGGAATCATGTTGGATTAAATTGGTTTAAAAAAATAACTAATTAA
The DNA here is from genome assembly GCA_001517045.1 of Pseudotsuga menziesii. Lineage (NCBI taxonomy): Eukaryota > Viridiplantae > Streptophyta > Pinopsida > Pinales > Pinaceae > Pseudotsuga > Pseudotsuga menziesii. The sequence continues at coordinate 227,351 of LPNX010505349.1, forward strand.
CTATTATTTATTATTTAATTTAATTAAGAAACGGAAAACCCTAGATATTACCGGGAAAAAATAGAAAATATCAAATATGTTTTACTGAAAACCCTAATAATGCAATCTAATGAATCTAAGAATTCAGATTGATTTGCTGCATACCTTTTGTACATTGAAGTTCTCTGTGAAGGAAGGGATCTCTTCATCATCTCTCATGGTCGCACTTTCCTTTCCATTACAACCCAATCTAAATGTAATAATCACACATGAGGAAGAAAGTTACTATTACAACCCAATCTAATGAATCTAAGAATTCACATTGATTTGCTGCATACCTTGGGTACATTGGAGTTCTCTGTCAAGGAAGGGATCTCTTCATAATCTCTCACGGTTGGCAGTGGGTTTGGCCTCCAAAGTATAGCATGAAAACAAATATTTTATTTCAGAATTGTCTGTGAAATAATAACCATTCATTTCAAAGTTTAAAACAAACCAAATTAAAGAAAATCTAAAATACTTATGGATGAAATCGTTGTTCACCTATGTTCAAAAAAGAGTTGCGAAGGCATTATCCATTCACATATTTGTGAAGTTTAAAGGTATGTTAATCCATCGTTAAATCTGATTACAAGACATTTGACAGAAACCCCATAAAAAATAAAAAGTACCCAAATAACGAAATATCAAATACGTTATCCTAAACCAAATACCCTTCACATAACAGAACCATAATATATGTGTAGGTGAACTCGTAGGATGACAATCTTAAAAAGAAACCTGCCGAAGCAAAACATACCTAGAATGATCATGATGGGTTTAATAAGCAAATTTAAGAGTCATAAATTTAGATAAATCAGTGTAGATCTGAAGGCATAGGTCCTCTTGAGAAAAGCCATTCGACTGTTGCAAAGGGTGAAGCATTCTTCTTCTTCAGAGCCTAAAATAAAATCAACCCAAGGGTGAAGCATTCTTCTTCAGAGCCTAAAATAAAATCAACCAAGGGTGAAGCATTCTTCTTCTTCAGAGCCTAACAGAAAATCAACCAAATTTTTTATTTCACAGTTGTCTGTGAAATAATAATACATTCAATTCAAAATTTTAAATCTACCAAATAAAATAAAAACTAAAATCTAAAGAACATAGAAGATGAAAACCCAATACTATTCATAAAAACTAAAACAAAACAAAAAAAACAAATAAGAAAACATCAAATACGTTATCCCGACATCAACCACCCTTCACATAACGCAATCATAATACTTAGGATGTCAATTTGAAATAAAAAGAAAACCTGCGGAAACCCATGATTTAGCTAAACATACTCAGAAGGATCATGACCAGTTTAATAAGCAAATTTAAGACTCGCAAATTTAGAGAAATCAGTGTTGAACTAGGTCATTCGGCTGTTGCAAAGAGTGAAGTACTCTTCTTCTTCAGAGTTTAAACGCTCATTGATCCAATTGCAGTATCAAGTTATGAATGTCGATCTCCTCCTGTGTGATCATACAGAGTGATAATTCAGAACAAACCATCACAGATTTCTTGTGGACCTGAGAGCATAGGTTCTCATTGTATACCTGAGAGCGTAGGTTCTCTTGAGACCTGAATGCGAAATGTGTGTAGATCTGAGAGCTTAAACCGCTGAGATCATTGTAGGTTCTCCTAAATGAAATTGAACCAGACACTTGAATCCCATTTGTCCATTTTCTTCATCCTGCAATACACAAACAGGAGCGGAAGAGCTGGTGATCAAGCAAAGCGGAGGAGCGGGATCAAATAATGTCTTAATGAAAACCTAAGTCATATGCCATCTAATAAATTCAAAACTCAAATTGATCGGTTGGAGAGGGACTCACCATTATTTCCATTGCATGAAGACCGCTTTTATTTTTACCCTCCAATGGTAACAAAAAAAAGCTATAAAACTCATGCGGATGGACTGTGACACGACACATAAAAGCAAATCTTTAGATTAGTTAGCGTTATATTTAAAAATTTAATGAAATTATGCATGTTTTTTTTATTTCAACTTTAAAAAAAAACTTTATATTTAAAAATTTAATTAATTGCGTCGAGAGGCCTTACAGATCAGTATTCTAACCTGATGTAACCTTATTAAGGTTTATAACATGTCGGAAAAAAATAATAGTGATAGTGAATATTATGGGAGAGATTTTGTAACACAAAATAAAAAATAATATCACTTTCGCTATTTTTATTAATAAAAAATAATTTTTCTAATACGCCAAAATAAATGTCCGCCACAAAAACAATCTAATATGCTGAGATGTTGTAATCTTCCTACCTAACAAAACAATAAAAAAGTAAAAATTTAATTATCGTAAAAAAAATATGTGGTTCAAGAAAAAAAGACAAAATTGAATTATCCACAAAAAAATGTTGGCCTTGCACATGGTTTTATTGTGCAAGGCATTCTAAACAAACCATGTGCAAGGAATTCTAAACAAACCATGGTTTTATTGTACATGGTTTAGGAGGTTTTGCACATGGTTTTTAAACCATGCGCGAGGCCTCCTAAACAACCTATGGTTTTATTGTATATGGTTTAGGAGGGCCTTGCAAATGGTTTTAAGACCATGTGCAAGGCCTCCTAAACAACCCATGGTTTTATTGTATATGGTTTAGGAGGGCCTTGCAAATGGTTTTAAGACCATGTGCAAGGCCTCCTAAACAACCCATGGTTGTAGGAGGGCCTTGCATATGGTTTTAAAACCATGTGTCGGGAAATGATGCAATGTTCGTTCTTAACAAAATAAAAAATATGATATGTCCGCCATAAATAATATTAAATATTAATAATAAAAATATTATATGTGGACCTTAAATAAAAAGATGTGTCTTTTGGTTTAAATCAAATCAATAGATACCTAAGAAGAGGTTTGCACCTAGAGAGATTTGATCCATCTCGGATAGAGCCTAGGATTTGGATTTAAGCTGGTAGATAAATAAATGTCTTGATCTCATTTAGAAAAAACTAATACAATTAAACCAACTAATGTTGCAAACTATCTTCTCAAAAAATACAAATTACAATCAAAGAGAAAATTATGCCATACTTTTTTTTGAATTCAACACTCAAAAAACTTTATATCTAAAAAGTTAATTAATAGATAAACAAATGTCTTGATCTCATTAAAAAAAACTAATACAATTAAACCAACTAATGTAAACTATCTTCTCAAAAAAGTATGATTATATGTTTGGCAAGTAAGCATATCCATCTTGGTATTAATAAGTGGGAATATGCCTCCGCTAGCAATTTTTTTTTTCCATGGAAAAAATTCGTAAATATATTTATTTACATTCAACAGATGGCTCTAAAGTCCATTAATCACAAAAAACCCAACCTTATAGGTGGTAGTTACTGTCAATATAATGTTCCATATCTAGGTCAAAAAAACCCATAATTATGTCCAATGGCATTTACAGCCATATCAAAAAAACACACAGTTTCACAACTGCTCATCAAAATCATAAACTATTATATGTGCCCACCAAACTCATTCAACATCACATAAAAACTACTCATCAGTCTCAAAAACTGATAACTGTGCATCATCCACCCATGATAATTCAAAGAAAAAACATAGAACTATTGTCACCAACAAAAACATCATAAACAAAGGATCCTGATCTGATCACTATACCCCATGTCCTAAAAAGCCTCTTCAAATTAAAATATCTGAAAGGTTTCAACAACTTCATCTACGCGATATTCCTTAATGGACCAGTAACCTTCCAAAATCATTCCTCCAGCTTTTGCCAAAGCATCTGCAGAAGAATTTCTTTCCTGATAGATATGGTTGAGAAACACATAATCAAAACAATCAATAATCCTGTTAACATCCTGAAGAATCATGGCTAACTCTAAATTCATTAATCGGTACTTACCAGATGCCCAGTTAATAACTAACTGAGAATCACTGAAAATATGGATTTTATCCAAAGAGTTCCTTCTAGCCAGATAGAGAAGTAGCTTGAGGGCACATAATTCTGCAAAATTATTAGTACCCATACCTAAACCAGCTTTAAAAGAGAAAAAGTGTACATCTGATAAAAAAAACATACCTCCAGCTCCACAGATTTTTGGATCCCTAGCTGCAAAACCATCAAACAAACCCCATGCAAAGGATTTATCAATAAATTCCACACAGATAGTTCTTATAGAAGCCACAGAACTCTTCTGCGGAAGAGACATCATCATACCCAGACTGAAGCTAGATACCTATGCGGTGTTAATGAAAGATCCTCAAAACAAGACAAGTTTCTGGCCTTCCAGATGAACCATAAGACAATGATAGGTAAAGGTTTAATATTTGCAACTTCCAAATTTAAACACCAACTTTTGAAACATTCTGACACAGTTTCTCCACTCCAAAGGTTATTGAATTTCAATTTGTCCTCAATAATTAACCAAACATTCTGAGTAAAAGGGCAGTCTGCTCCAATATGAAAATTGGATTCACATTCCATTTTGCACAAGTAACACCTACCAGGTCCATCTCTACCTTTCATGATAAGAACATCCCAAGTCAACGCTTTACCAGAAAGGATAAACCAACAAAATATTTTTGTTTTGAGATGACATTTCAACTTCCATAAAACTCTCCACCACCTGATATGATCCACTTCCCTGTTCATAAGCTAAGCATAACCTTCTTTAGGTGAATACTGACTAGTTTTAGATAAATTCCAAACCAGAGCATCATCAGCATTTGAAAACTTTACATGGCTAGATTTAAGAATGGCTAAATAACCATTCCACACAGCAATCTCTTGAGGATCAGTAAAACCAATTAAATATGCGTTAATCCATTGTTGAGCCATCAATGCTATCAAGCCATGAAGTCCAATGTCAGATAAAAAATAAAAACCAGCCAAATGTAATTTTTCAATCATGGAAGAAGGAAAATCATGTCTCCATTTACATCCTATCCAAGGATCTAAACCAATACAAACATCAGTTCCATTTTCAATCTTCCATACCAAAAAATTACCAATAATATCAAAATCCCAAAGAACAGCTTTCCAACAGATTGAAATGCTCTTTTTCTTTTTGACAGGAGATCTAATCCATTCCAATATATTCAATGGATGAATATATTTCTGAACAACAATATTAACCCATAGACCCGTTCCATTAATAATATTCCATACATTTTTAGCTGCAAGAGCTTTAGCAAAAACAACAGGAACTTTCAGTCCCCAACCACCCAAAGACTTTGGATTTGCCAAAATCTTCCAGGATGTCCAAGGTAAGCCATAAGAATTATGTTTACTCGACCAAAGAAATTTGAAGCAAAGCTTTCTGATTTTCTCAATAATCCCCACTGGTATCCAAAAGTGCATCCAATAGACCAGAATGGCCTCTAATACTGCTTTAATCAGTATCAACTTACCCCCCTTGGATAACCAATGAAAGCTCCAATTGTTAATCCTTTTTTCCACCTTTATAATCAGCCAGTCCCAGTCCTTTAATAGGTATCTGCAAGGTTCAAGAGATAAAACCCAAGGTACTTCATACCATTTTCAATTCTGTCAACTGGAAATGAAAATATATTCTGTAAAGTAATAACCTCTGTTTCTTCCAGACAAAAAAAATATAAAGAAGATTTATCATCATTAATATCCATCCCATATGCCTTACAGAAGATCATTAAAATCTCATATAAAGTCGAAAGAGATTGTTCAGATTCATCATTGACCATTACAATATCATCCACAAAAAGAACATGTGTTAAGACAATATCATTACCAAAAGATAAACCATGATAGGTCCCACAGTCTTTGGCAAATAGAAGATCCCTTCCTAGACCTTCAACCACAATAAGAAACAGTAAAGGTGCCAAGGGGAAACCTTGTCTAAGTCCCCTACCATATTTAAAGAAAGATGTTGCAACTCCATTTATAAGCAGGGAAAAGGATACAGAAGAGAGGCTACTCATAACAGAAGAAATGAAAATCCCAACAAAACCCATTTTGGAAAGAATGACCCAAAGATAGGTCCAACTAACATGATCATAAGCTTTATATAAATCAATTTTTATCATTACGGCCTTTAAGCATTTACTATGCATAGAATGCATGCCTTCCTGTATGACCCCAACTGCATCATGAATTTGCCTATCCGGCAAAAACCCAAACTGTTCACCAGATAAACACCTACCCAAAACTTTTCTGATCTGAATAGAAATAATCTTACCCATAATTTTGTAAACAAAATTACACAAAGAGATAGGCCTTAAATCCTCAAAGGATGAGGGGTGATCCACCTTTGGGATGAGAGCAAGAAAAGTTGAATTGAAAATCGCAGGAAGTTTACCACTTATCCGGGAAAGCTCAATAACTCTCATGAGGTCCTCGCCCAAAACATCAAAAAGACATCTGTAAACATCTACAGGAATCTCATCAGGTCCTGGACTCTTGTCATTTTTACTAATGGAAAGGATATGCAGAATATCTTGCATAGTAACAGGCTTCATAAGGTCACAATTATCTTCCTCAGAAACAGATGTTGGAAAATATCCTACACTATGCACAATTTCAGGAAGATGAAGATCAGCTTCTTCCTTAAACAGAGACTCAAAATGATGAATCCCAGCCTCAGCAATAGCCTTAGAACCTTCAACAAGGTTACCAGAATCATCAATAATTTTCCAAATAGAATTAAGGTTTTTCCTATGAGCAGCAAATTTATGGAAAAAAGGGGTATTGTCATCTCCATAGATCAACCATAAAGCCCTGCTTTTTTGTTGAGCCTCCTTTTCCCGATCACATAAAATAGTTCTCTTATGAGATTCAAGCTCAATCAAGGGCAATTTATCCACCTCTAAAATAAAACCAAAAAACCACCCTATCAAAATACCTCTTCATGTCACTTTCAATGTCAACTAATTCCTTAATATCCTGAGCTTTTTTCTTCATTGACCAATCTATCGATACTTCTTTTAATCTTTTAAGGTTTACAACAAACTGGGATGCAGGGGATACCTCGGACAGAGTATCAAAAACCACCCAGGAATCTTTTACTAATTCAACCAACTCATTATTTTCTAACCAGCAAGCATTAAACTTAAATGGACAATGAGCCTTAGGAATACTAGAATATATTTGTAAATAAACAAGTTGATGATCAGAATCTCCCCCACACCCAATCCACTGTTTGAGAAGAAAGTCACTGTCCAGAAAATCGGCCGATAAGAGTAGACGATCCAACCTTTTGCAAATACTCTTAGGGCCAACTCGACGGTTAGACCAAGTTGGAATTAAAACCATAGGAGTAATATCTACAAGTCCAATTCCATCCAAAAGGTTAATAAAGAAATCAGTTAAAGCATCCACATGTGCTTTAATCCCCCAAATTTCAAAAAGTCCCAAGGAAAAATTCAAATCCCCACCAAATACCAAATTAGTACATTTGAAACAATCCATAACTGAAAGATTATTCCAAAAAACTTCCCTATCGATATAAGGCCCATAAATATTTATAAAACATAAATCCAACTGCAACTCAATAGAATTCAAAATAACACAAAGACCAAAAGTCATAGCCCATGCATTCAACAAAAGAAAATTATGAGTCCTCCACCCCAAAAGAAGTCCCCTAGATCTACCCTTAGCATCCACAGAAACAAACTGCCAATCTTTTAACAATAATTCCATTTCCTTCACCAAAATACAACCATCAAACATAGTTTCTTGCAGAAAAATAACATCTAAAGACTATTCATCAATCAATCTTTTCACCGCTAGTTTTTTAGGTAGACTAGCCAAACCCCTACAATTTAGGGTCATAAGGATCATAAGGGAAACTCAGTATAGGTATACAAAGCTCTAAGTTCCTTAGAACCAACATTCACAACAGGATTAGCATTCATCAAAACTCCAACCCTACCCTTAAATGAAAGATGTATCCCAATAGGATCACGATCTGATCCAAACCCTCCATCATTAATTTTCGAACAAGAACGAAGATAATATCCCTTACTCACAATAGGAAAAACCTTAGGAAGAGATACAAAACCAAGATCCCTTAATGCTTCATTATGTACAAAGTTATATAAAGAAACCAAAGCAGGTTCCTCATCAATCTTATTCCATCCCATTACATCAGACTCAGATAATGAGGCAATACTCAAAATTTTAAGAGATGCTAAGGAAGATTGAGAATATAATACCTTATCCTCTACTAATGTCATGGGTGAAAGGTTCAATTTCTCCAAAACATCAGCTAATGCCAAACCCTCCTTAACTTCCATATTAAACCCACAGTTTTTAACCCGCCAAATCTTGTGGGCAGAGCCAGAAGAAGATTTCTTGTTGAAAGGTAGCGAACATTCATTCATTAAATGACCAAAAATATGGCATCTATAACACCTAAAAGGGACACCCAGATAATCCAAGGGTTGACTGAATTCATAACTGCCTCTTTTAATAACTGAATCAGCAGGAAAACCATTCCGAAAATCAATCAACACTAATACCCAACCCATACAACATACCCTAGTTTTTAGATATGAAAAGTCAATTTCCAAGTGAGTGCCCAATGTATTTCTCACCAGTTTAAAAAAATCAACTGACTAGAATTCAAATGGTAAATTAGGGAGTCTAACCCAAATCAGAACTTGATCATACCTTTCAGTTCGGGGGTCAAATAAAGGCATCCATCTTTTGATTAAAAGACCAACTTTATCCCAACGTAAAACTCCAGCCAAAACCCGAGCCGCATCTTCCTCAGAGAAAAATTTGAAAGCTATCCATCCTCTCGGAAGGAGGAAAATCGCAGGTGGAACACAAATAACATATTTCCAAACCACCGCAGCCCATACATTTAAGCTATCAGAATTAAATTTGCGGCCTCTAAAACGCCCAACCAAGGTCAAGGCGTCAGTTAGTACAATATCATTTAAACCCACATCCTCACCCATAGTCATCAACACCGGCTAATCAATTCTCTTTATAGTCCTATGAGCACGCTTCTTTTTCACCCCAAACTCCGTTAGATTAGGCACAAGATTACCGATATAATTTGGAATAGACTGATGGTCATTCGGGTAATCCACATTTTCATTAAGATTATTATTACCCTAACCAACATACCAAGGAGACTTACCCGTAGAAGCAGGAAGGTCACAAGATTCCTTGGAAATGGCTAGTCCCAAATCTCCATTCGTTTCGCACATCAAACCCACATCCACCACAGATTCCTCATGAAAATCCGTTGTGCAAGGGTTCCCCATACCATCAATTCCAACAGCACTGGAAATTTCATGGCGAATGATGTTAACAGCAAAAACCCTAACCCCAGCTGCAAAAGAATTAACACATTCCTTCTCGCCTTCTATCAACAAATTAAAAACAGAACCCACAGATTTAGCCGCACTACCATCCTCCGAGCGAATGCCAAGACATTCCTTACAAACCCCCAAATATTTAGGTATACCAGAGAAAAGACATAAATGCGTCCCCGAAACAGCATAGACCCTCTGTCCATCACCAAATCCGACACCAGTTTCATGACCTGAGACCAGCAAGAGCTTACCAGATTCCAAAGGGTTATCCTCAGAGCCCACAGAAAGCAAAGGACATCCCATACCGCCACCCAACACTCCAGGGACAGATGTGCTCTCAACCTGACAATCCAGAGCACCTAAATCTCTTAAACCATCATAAATATAGAAACTAATCTTCCTACCATCCAACGCCACACCAGCCAAACAGGAATGCACAAGGAGTTTCTCACTATCTTCATCTGCTCACAACAGTGGAGCTCCCATGAACACCAGCTCTCTAGACTCTGTAGAATGGAAACAAGAGACCGCAAAAACCCTATGAACATCACCCAAACCTTCATTATGACCCTGCAAAACACCCGGCAGTGTACGAGCAAGTGTTGTTTAGTAATAAACACCCTTATAACCTAGGGTCTGGGGTTACCAACTTACTTCTAAAACTTGCAGACAATTAGCTTTAGTTAAGTACAGAAAGGAAATAGGAAGAAATATTGGACTCACCCGATTACCGACAGTTTATCCAAGCTTTATCTTCTTCTGCTTTGCTTCTCTCCAAAGATTTGAGGGATGCACCTCCTTCACCTGCAAAGAGAAAATTATCCAAGTACAATATTATGCATGTATATATAATAGGTTAGATAAACAACATATATAGTGCTTAATCAAATATATTCATCAAACCCTAATACATGAAAGAGACTCAACACAAAGTTGGAAGAAGAATTCTCTTTATTAATAATCAGTGAATGAGATAAGTGTATAACCCAACGCCTGAGACAAGGACTCCTCTACAACCAAAGGACTTTGAGTCCTGCTACTCCAAGACTTCTGAAGATATACCACCAGCATAACTTTGCTCTCCAAAATTCATTCCTTAATGCTCTCCCCAAGGCCTCTATTTATACTTTGGGAAATAGAGTAGTTTTGAAGGTTGAGGAGGTTGAGACAGTTGAGATGGTTAATGATTAGGGCTCAACTAATCTCCATTAATCGTGATTTATATTTTTTAATGTCAAATGGAGATGTACGCAACTATTAATATAGAAAACCCGCGTATGACACGCGAATATCTTAAAGGAAACCCGTGTATAGATCTGTACGCAGGTTGTAATGGAGATAGTCGCATACACTATGCAATTTGTTAACAAGAATAGTCGCGTATGTACGTAAGTTTCAATAGATATAGTCACATACGCCAATCCATACTTAGAAAAATAATGTAGCAAGCTGGTTGAAAGGTGAATGTATCTCATGTCATGCTCATCTATAGTGTTTAGGAAAACTTCAATCCTGAAATGTCCTTTTGTGTACCAACATAATGAATTGTTGGCACTCGGACGGAGAAGTGCCATTTGGGTTGATAACAGATGCCCCCTAATGTGTGAAGTCAGAGGGAAACGATGGCCAAAATACATTATAATCATTATCTTTGGAGAACTTAGAAGTCCAATGGAGCAGAGGTAGTACCTAAAACAAATACATAATAATGTCATATACAAAGTCAAATCTGAGGATGCTATGTTCAATATACTGGAACACTAGCTCCTTTACAATATTTAAGTACATCATATAGTACGGGTATAAGACCACATATATTACAAATGTGGATCGAAGCCACAATATACAATGATGATGAGTCTTCAAAGATTTGGAAGTTGTGTAAGTAACCACAACATAATCTTACACAACTGAGTCCATGGATGTGAAACTAAGGTCTTCATAAATATTCCCAAAGAAACAGTACAATCCAAGCCATGTGAATAGATGTTATTGAAGTTGAGCATGGAGCGGATTCAACAGATTGTCAATCAATAGGTGATAATCGACAACTGAAGCAAAGGAATTCGCCAATAATGAAAGTGAATCCTGCGGTACGATCATCAAAACTCTAGGTCTTCATCGTCAGAAAGTGTTGATGCGGAACCATAATGTGATAAGGAAGGAAATAGATCCTCCAACGGATCACAAGAGTGACTAGGAACTGGGTAAAGGAAGCGAGAGACAAGTAGTAATAGATACGAAAATGATGGAATCAAGATATAGATTAGACACAGGGATAATTCCTTGAACAGTGATCACGACATAGAGAAGACCCAAGGTAGCTTTTAACTTTACAGATAGTTGTTGTACAGGAATAAAAACCTTATAACTGAAGGTCTGGGGTTACCAACATACTCTTAAAACTTGCAGGAAATCAACTTTAGAGTACAAAAAGGAAACAAGAGGATAGGATAGACTCACCCAATTCACAACGGTTGATCCTAGCTTTGTCCTCTTCTACTCTGCTTCTCCTCCAAAGATTTTAGGGATGTTTCTCCTTCACCTGTAAAGAGCAAATCCTCCAAGTGCAAGCTTATACATGTATATAGGGCAGGTTATATAAACAAGATATAGAGTGCTTAATCATAAATATTCATCAAACCATGATACATGGAAGACATTCAAAACACATTTGGAAGAAGGATTCTCTTTATTAACAATAGTGAACGAGTTAAGATTACAACCCAACGCTTGAGACAAGGACTCCTCTACAACCAAAGGATTATCAGTTCCGCTGCTCCAAATATTTCTGAATAGACACCACCAGCATAAATTTGCTCTCCAAGTATGATTCATTAATACCCTCCCCAAGGCCTTTATTTATACTTAGTGGAATAAGGTAGTTTCAAGGGTTGAGGAGGTTGAGACAGTTAATATGGTTATAGTTAAGGGCTTAACAAATCTCAAATAATTGTGATTTATTATTTGTAATGTCAAAGGAAAGCATACGCGGGTATTGATATTGGCAACCCGCGTATGACACGTGAGTTGATGTAAGGGAAGCCCGCGTACAGATCTGTATGTGGGTTGCAATTACAAATACTCACGTACAGTACGCGACATGATGTAGGAAAAGTCGCGTATGTACGCGGGTTGCATATAGGCGAAGGTACATACAGCAATTGACATATTCTAAGGTAAAAATGGCAAGCTGGATGGATAAGGAATGTATTTCATAACATTCTCATCTATAGTGTTTTAGGCAACCTTCAATCCATAAATGTCCTTTTGTGTGCCAACATAGGGAATGTCGGCACTTAGACGAAGAAGTGTCATTTGGGTGGATAACAGATGCCCCCTAATGTGTGAAGTCAGAGGGAAGCGATGGCAGAAATACATTATAATCTTTATCTTTGGAGAACTCAGAAATCCAATGGAGCAGAGGTAGTCCTGAAACAAATACATAATAATGTCACATACAAATTCATATCTGAGGATGCTATGTTCAATATACTGGAACACTAGCTCCTTTACAATATTTGAGTACATCATATGATACAGGTACAAAACCACGTATATTACAAAGGTGGATCAAAGCTACAATATACAATAATGATGAGTCTTCAAAGATATGGAAGTTGTGTACATAAATGGAACATAATCTTGCGCAACTTAGTCCATAAGTGAGGAACTAAGGTCTTCATAAACAATCCCAAAGAACCAGTACAATCCAAGCCATGTGAATAAATGTAGGCTAAAGTCAAACATGGAAAGGATTCAACAGTTTGTCAATCAATAGGTGATAATCGACAACTGAAGCAAAGGAATTCATCAATGATAAAAGTGAATCTTGAGGTACTATCAAAACTCTAGGTCTTCGTCATCAGGAAGTACTGAAATGGAACCATGCTGTGATAAGGAAGGCAATAGATCCTCCAACGGATCACAAGAGTGACTAGGAACTGGGAAAAATAAGGGAGACACAATAGATAACAGATATAACAACGATGGGATCAGGATAAAGATCAAACATTGGTTTAAGTCCTTGAATAGTGAGCACGACACAGAGATGACCCAAGGCATCTTTTAACTCATAGATAGAACAACTAGACTTATCTGTTATGTAGGAAACATTATCAGATTCCCCAGGTATAACAGACAAGAGGAGGAGTAGTAAAACTCGAAGTAATAGCTGATATGAAAGTAAACACTGATACATGGGTATCGGAAAAAACAGAGAGTGCCTATGTTTAAGGATGTCATGCTGCCACTAACTAAAAACAAGAGAAAACTTCTTCCTTACCTTCCCTGTTAAATTTTAACGAGTCCAGGAAAGTCAACTCGGATCCCTCTTCATTTTTTAACAAGCTTGAAGAGAAGAGAAAATAATGCTTGATAGTGTCGCTGATTTGTGGATTTAATGAGCCCGAACTAGTACATGCTCAGTTGGTGTTTTCACATTTAGAGAGTCTAAAAACTCCAAAGAAGACTCCAGGGGGGTCCTTTTTCGTCCAATTTAGTCTCCCGAGGCTGAAAAAGTATAAAACATACCACAGAAGAACTCTCTTAACTTCCATAGAAGAAAAGGTGAACCTTTTTCGTACTTAGTCAGGGAGGTCCGAAAAAGGTTAAATTACCACCTACCCAATGCTCCTTCCATAACAACATGAATAGCTTGATTTTTATGAGTGTGAAGGAAAGCAAGATCACTCGGAAAGATCCATTTGATTACGAGAAATGGGGCTTACAACAATAAACTCGCTGCTTTGTTCTTAAGTGTTTAACGAGCATGACAAAGACACAAAGTACACTCGGAATCTTTTTCATGTTTAGGTCCAGAGCATGAAAAAGAGAAAACTAAGCTCATACCGAGAGTTCCTTTTCCATAAATTTAGTCCCTCGGGTCCGGAAAAGTGATAAACCTATGCCTGAGAATACTCTTCTCAATTCAAATAGAAAAGAGAGGGATCATTTCTCGTATTATTCCGCATGGTCCAAGAAAGAGATAACCTACCACCAATGCGGATTCCCATTCACATATTCTTAATGAGCTTGAATGGACAAGTTAACTTGGCAGTCACGTCTATTTTGAAGGAGTCAGACCTGGGCCTAAAGAAACTCCATAAGGGAGGGGAGTCCTATAAAGGGATAGCTTGTAAAAAGAGATTAAAAAAGAAGCTCTATTTGGAGTGAAAAATAGCTAAAAGGATACCTCTATACCTGAAACAACAGTGGCATGAGTATCAAAAGACAACATAGGTTTTAAAGGAGGATACTCATGGAAAAAAGGGGTCCTATCCACAGAAGAACAATGGTAAAAACAGGGAACTAATGGTTTAAAATACCATAGTCCATGGAAAAATATTGATTTATAAGGTTAATGTGGATTAAGTATAAAAACAAAAAGTGCATTGGAAATGTCAAAACCACCCTATGGGAGCAAAAAACACTTTATAATGATGAAAAACCTATTACAAGGCAAAAAGAGATATGGTATTAGTTGAATACATTTAAAACTATAGGAAAAAACCCACTTTGAGAAATAAAATTTCTATAAATAGTTCAAAATCAAAACAAACCTTATCATTTTGAATTTTAGCCATAAGAAGCAAGTTTTTACCTTTACCTTCATTTGATTGGTGTGGACAATCTAGTGGACAAAACCAAATTCCGCAATTTGCAGGTAAGCCTACACCCCAAGCTCTTCAATTTGATCCTAGCAATTTTCAATTTTGAGTCCCAATTTCATTGTTAAAGCATCCTAAAGCATGTCACGGCGCATACGCGGGTTCACAGTGTAAACACTCGTATACACGCATTCTGTACGCGGGTTTCCTTTAGAGACAATCGTGTACACTACGTGACATGTCTAACTAGACAGTCGCGTGTACTGTGTGAAGGATAAAAAGCTAATTGAAGGAAAAAAAATTTGAAATTTTATATGAAATTAATTAATCATAATACTCGTTTTGCTAGGTGTGAAGATGGTGTTGGAATGGAGGGAACGGGAACATGAAAATATGGACCAAGAAGCGCTCCAAAGTGCACCCACCGTACATGCTTTACGAACGAGTGGGTTATTAAATTTCTTTTGCACATTACCCATGCGGGCCAATGTCCATCTATTGGAGATCATGATAAACTACTGGGATCATGATTTAGGGATGTTTGACCTACAGGGTGAGACTTTGGAAATTACTTCCGAGGACATATATTTTATTACCGGTCTGTCACGACGAGGAGTACCGGTCAACTTAGAGGGCACCGGCAGGGGTGGTGATCCTTTAAGTGTCCACAATTACATTGATTTGTTTTGCGCACCAGATACCCAGAAGAGAGGGCGTTGTGTCCCTATTGCACATATCCATGATTTCACACTATAAGTACTGACGAGCACCATCATGAGTATTGCAGGATCCTCTTCATTACATTTAGCTACACGGAACCAAATGGGGTTGGCAGTGGATTGTATGCAGGTTTCCCTATATGATTGGTGTTCAAGAGTTGTCCCCATTATGAAAAGACAACTCTCTGATTGCAAGAGAGGAAGGCGAAAAAACTTTGGGTATTCTAGCATATTGGTTTCCTTCTTCGAGAGAGAGTACCAGGGTTGAGCCCTGCCATACCCCTACCAGTCCGATCTCCATGTCAGCCAAGGCTGAGTAGATGGGGAGACATCTTCCTCCGTCAAGGAGGAGGAGACATAGTGCATAGTGTGTACGATGATGACTTCTATATCTGGTGGGAGTAGCAGCTACCGACACTAGAGCAGTTTCCGTATGTCGGCATGGATTTTCGAGGTGATCCAGACCTTGTCCTCCATCCAGGAGAAGCATGGGGAGAGCTAGGTAAGAAAAAAATTAATTTTTAACATTTTTAAAATTTTTATAAATTTTAAAATGATAGATATATACATATGTGTACAAGTCTTAATCCTATAAACATGTCAAAATGCAGATATTGGACCGGTCCGCCCTAAGGGGCATCCACGTCTATTTGTTCATCCTGTCGTAGGCGAAGACCCGGGGCTTGTTAGGGTTCTAGAGGGGAAGCTGACCAAGCTTACCCAAAGAGTTTCCACTTTGTGGATGGAGCATATCCCGGCCATCATGCATGAGTTTGTGGTTGGAGTTCCACCTGTCTGGTTACGCCTTTTGAGGCGAGTGGCCAGAGTGGTTTTTGTATACATAGATGCTGTGGAGGCTGTCGAAGCTGAAGAGGCTGAGGAAGTTCGAGTACAGAGAGACCATGGGGACCAAGGTGGTCCAAGTGACCAGAGTGGTCCTGCTTAGATCTAGGACATTTTTATGGACTGCGATCCACATTTTGTATATTTTTGTATATTATATAGTTATGACTGGATCTGAGGATCAGACTCGACCTATCTATGGACACACACACACACACATATATATATTGTTGTTGGTTTATTTACAAGTGTTTTTTATATGCATGCTGTATATTTTATGAAATGTGTGTTGGATGCCAATCTAAAATATAATTAGCATATGCATCAGTCAATGAATTTTGATTTCTTAAAATGTGATTGAATATAATAACTTCAAAATTTCTTTCCAATAACCTAATTTGCATGAGCTGACGTAATAGAATAGGGTTTCGCACCCGATAAGCTCGATTGAGCTGGAAAACCACCAGTTGAGAGTCCAGACGGACTTTGAGCTGGGTGATACCACGTGACAAAGCATCCCATAGAAGCTCAATTACAGCCCTATATTCAGCAACATTGTTAGAAGCAGGACCTAAGCAAGCACCTCCTGCGGAAACTAGCTGTCCTGAGGGAGAGTAAATGACCCACGCTGCTGAAGCTAGATTACAAGTGTGGCAGCTGGTGCCATCGGTGAAACCTATATACCTCTCAGAAGACATTTGCAATAACCAGCAGATGGTATAAAAAACAAAACCGACAAACTAATGTACATAAAAATACATACAATAAAATTACAAGAAAAAGTGCTAAGCCTAAGCATAGTACTTCTTCAGGTAGAGCCCATTTCTAGGCTCAGGCAACTTGTTCCCATCAAAATCAATTAACTCATATGCGCCCTTCTTTAAGACCTTCGACACGACATAAGGTCCTAACCACATGGCCTTGAATTTTCCTACCCCCAAGGGTTCTTTGTCTTGGTCCCAAAGCAAGACAAGTTCCCTCTCAAAGAAAACCCGAGGTTTGATCTATTTATCATATTGATTTTTGACCCTATTCTTGTGAGCTTGATTAGCAGTCAACGCATCTCTACGCTGTTCATCAAGGTGTTCTAAATGTACCAGACGTTCTTCAAGCTCTGTCGTATCGGGTAACACATGAATAGTTATTTTTAAAGATAGTATTTCACACTCAATCGGGGTAACTACTTCCACTCCATGAACGAGTTGGAAGGGGGAGAAACCCGTAGCAGTTTTTACGTTAGTTTGGTAGGCCCAAAGAGCAGGATATAACATGATTTTCCAGTTAGAATGGGTTGCATCAATTGTACGTTTAAGGATAGTCTTTAAATTTTTGTTTGCAGCCTCAACCTGACCATTTGCTTACAGATAGTACGAAGATGAATGTTCTTTCCTGAATCTGAGCATAGTGGTCAGTTTCATCATCATGCTATTTTGAAAATGACTGCCATGGTCAATGAAAATCACTTTGGGTATACCAAACCATGCTATAATCTGATTGAATATGAAGAAAGTTGATGTTTCCCCGTCGGCTTTAAAAGTAGGCCTTGCCTCTGCCCATTTCGTAAAATAGTCCACAGCGACAATAATATATTTATGCCCCCTAGCCGAGGTTGGGTTACATGTCGCATAATCAATCCCCCATTTCATGAAGGGGCCTACCGAGACAATGAGAAACAACGGAGCGGGATGTGACTGCATTTTCTTGGTGTAAAGAAGACAAGGATGACAGCGCTTCACTTCTTCCACACAATCTTTGAAGATCGTGGGCTAGAAATAACCAGCACGTAGTATCTTCTAGGTCATTGCTAACCCAGATAAATGACCCCCACACGCTCCACTATGGGAATCATTCAGGAAAATCTCTGCTTCCTCATGGGTAAGGCATTGACGCAAAATGGAATCTACCCCTCTTCAATATAATGTATCTCCGATGATGAGGTAGTTCTTAGCATGAAGGCGTAATTTACGTCGTTCCTGAGGAAGCTACAGGATACTTCAAAGTCTGGAGATATATAATAATATCCATGTACCAAGGATTAGAGGTGGATATCAAGAATATATGCTCATTTGGGAATGAGTCATCTTTAACGGCTACATCTTCTTCAGTAGAAAATTCTGCTATAAGCTCAGCAAAAAATAAGGACTTTTTAGACTTAGCGGACTGAAAATCCAAGTCAAACTCTTGGAGAATGACTATCCATTTGTTGAATTTTCCCCCAAAAATCCATTGGGACAAAACATATTGAAACAGATTCACATCCTCCACTACTGTTGTGGTCCTCGGTAAAATGTAGTGACGTAACCTCTGAACAACATAAACAACTGCTAAGGCTAATTTCTCAACGTGGGAGTACCTGCATTCAGGTCCGGCCAAAGCACGGCTAAGATAGTAAACGACATGCTCTACAAGCTTATCGTCCTCCTGGACCAGCACTACCCCAATGGTCGACTCGGATGCAACCAGATATAATATAAAATCCCTAGAATAATCTGGTGGATGCAGCAAGGGTGCCGACAACAAATCTTTTTTTAATGCCTCGAAAGCAAGTTGTGCAGTTTCATCTCATACAAATGGGGTGTCCTGTTTGAGCAGGCACATGAAACCTTTGGTAATCTTGGCATAGTTAACAATAAAACATTGAAGAAAATTAGACTTCCCTTGCAGGCTTTGAAGTTGCCTAATAGAATGAGGAGGAGGCAGATTTACAATTGCCTCTACTTTTAATGGATCCACCTAGATGCCTCTATTAGAGACAATGAACCCGAGCAATCTTCCCGACTTGACACAAAATACACACTTGTGGGGATTCAAGCGGATTTTATAATATCTGCATCTCTCAAATATCTACCGTAAGTGATATGAATGTTGAATCCTCTTACGAGAATGTGCAGGCAGATCATCAAGGTAAGGTTCGACAATGGATTTAGTATCATGGAAGGCAAAGTTCATAGCCCGTTGAAAGGTTGCCCCAGCATTTTTCAATCCAAAGGGAATTTTCTTGTATGCGAAGGTACCCCAAGGACAAATGAAAGCAGTTTTATGTTGGTCTTCCAGTTTTATTTGAATTTGATTGTATCCAGAGAAACCATCCATAAACGAGAACACTTCACTTCCCACACAAACATCTATAATCTGGTCTATAAATGGCATGGGATAGTTGTCCTTAGGATAGGCTTTATTCAAATCTATGAAATCAGTACAGACGCGGATAGTCCCTTGCTTCTTATCAACAGGAACAGGGTTGGATACCCATTCTGTCAAAGCTATGGGATAAATAAAACCAGCCTTCAACAAATTTTCAACTTCGGCCTTCACAGCCGCCGCTTTGCATGGGTTAACAGGTATTAACTTTTTTCGAATAGGTTTGGCATCAGGATATGTTCGGATTTCATGTTCAACAATCGATGGATCAATGCCTGGCATCTCCTCATATGACCAGGAAAAGACATCGCAAAATTCCTTAAACAAGGCAGTATAGATAGCAATCTCTTCAGGAGAGCATTTTGCACCTGTTAGGGTACATAGGGTACTCCCAAAGGACCAAACACCAAGAATAGTCGCTTCACACAAACAGATCACAAATCAATACACCAATGTTTGTCACGTGGTTAAAACCCTCAAGAGGGAAACAGTCCACTGCCCCAGCCAAATAGCTACTTGGAGCAATTTATTATGCAAAAGAAAGAAAGTTACATGAGCTTCTCATAATCAATCAACTAGCCAAGGACCCTTTATGC
>LPNX010505349.1:249499-346013 GCA_001517045.1 Pseudotsuga menziesii
TTAGATCTTAACTTAATAATTTGATGACCAATTTGTTTTTCAACAAGGGCCTTATAGGCCAAGAACATGTTAAATACTCCGCTCTTAAGTTTTAGGAATTAAACCCAAGTGCGTCTGGAGTAGTCATCAATGAAAGTTAAGAAATATTTGAAACCAGAAAAGGAAGCAGATGGAAGAGGACCACACAAGTCACTATGCACAAGCTCTAAGAGAACCGAGGCGTGCCAAGAGGCACGTTTGTCAAAACTGTCCCGATGATGTTTTTCGAGTACACAATCGAAACAAACACCATCCTTGCAAGATACCAGCAGAAGACCAGTCACCATATTGTCTTTACATAGTTGTTGCAATGAGCGATAATTTAAGTGACCAAATCGCTCATGCCAAAGTTTGCTCAAGTTATCACTATGAGCAACAAAAACTGAAGGAAAAGGTGATGACCCAAAGTTGTTAAATTTGTACAACCTGGTAATATCATCAACAGTTCCAGTAGCAAGGATATTTTGAGGATTTTTAAAATCCTTGATTACAACTTGGTGAGGTGTAAACGTCACAGTTTTACCTTCACCTGAATGAGTAATTTGATAGACTGATAACAAATTGCAGAAATTTTTTGGAACACACAATACATCACTGAAATGTCCATTTTCTACTGGAACTGTTCCAGATCCTACAACACTTACAGATCTATCATCATCAACAAATATTTGTTTGGTGTTACATTCATGCATAGTAGAAAAGATGGCTTTATCCTTAGCCATATGATAAGATGCTCCAGAATCAATGAGCCATTCATTTGAGGTAGAAGAAGAAGATGCAGTATAAGAGTAACCAGAAGCACAAAGTGCATGTCCATGAGTGTTAGATTCTGAAGACGAATCTAGGCTGATGTGGTGCTTCTTCATTGCTACTTCCAAGGCTGCCATCTTCTTAAAACATTTATATTCATCATGATTATCTTTCCCACAAAAATTGCAATGACGCTCAATATTCTTTCCTTTTTGCTTGGATCCTTTGTCATTTTTTAAAGGAGGAGCTGACTGAGAGGGTTTGGGACCCTTGTTGTTTGGCTTATTATTGTGAGAATTATGTTTCTTGGGAGGCTTGGACTTTTCTTTCTGTTGGGATAATAAGGCTTTCCTAGATGTATCTGCATTGTTAATTATTCCAAGATGAATGAGCTTATCTTGCTCTCTAATTAAGGAATCACAAAAGGATTCAAGGCTAGGCTCTTGATAGCTAGCTGCTGGCAAGGATTCTTTCATGGAGTAGAATGTAGATACAAAAACAGAATATGCAGGTCTAAGTTTGGAAAGAATATGATAAATACATTGTTTGTCTTCTTTCTTAATCTTACATTCTGCACATAATAGTCTAAGAGTTTTATACTTAGATAAATAGTCTTAATGCATGAAAAATCATTGGGATTCAAGGAAATCAACTCATTCTCAAGTTGATGACCTCGAATTTCATTGTGTTTACCAAACACAAATTCCAACTTTTTCCAAGCTTTATCAGGTTCATCAATGTCAGATATGTGGAATCGTAAATCAATAGAGATTGCCATCCCAATCAATCCACGAGCTTCATCACATCTATTTTCCCATTTAATTTTCTTATCATCATCAGTGGGTTCTGTTTCTTTCCCTGAGGTTATCCTGAAAAGTCCCCTACTTCACAGAACATCCTCCATACGAGATTTCCATGAGAAATAGTTAGAACTTGTAAGTATAATATCACAAGGGGAGGCCATACTATAAAATACTAGCTGAAAGAACAGAAACTAACTGTCTGGATGCAAAGAGATCAAAAAAATATGCGGTTTTAAAAAAAACGGCACTTAAAACTGATTTCGGATGATGAAGTTATGCTTGATCAAAGGAAATGTTGAAGATGTCCCCAATAGTGACGTGGAAGATATTAACTTGACCAACTAAAAAAAGAACCCCCCTCTTCCAAAGATCAACCTTTGCCAATCACTTTATAATAAAGTTGCTTTGAAGTGAATCACTTTTGTAGAATAAGTGAGGTTCACTTTTATAATAATGTACTTTTAAATAGTGCGGCAATAAAAAAGACTTAAGTGACTCACTTTTATTTTATTTTATTAATGTGAGATGCACTTTTACAATAAAGTAACTTGAAAATAAAAATTGCATGCACTAAAAGTAGTTTGATGAGACTTGAACTCAAGACTTATCAAGGTGTAAAGCAACTTTGGACCAAGTGAGCTAAGTTTAAAAGGTACGTAAAAGTATGGAAAGAGGAAGGGGGCTTCTTCTTCTTTTTTTAACTCTTCTCTCTCGTTTTCCGTGCTTGCTTTCTTTTCCTGCAAATCACAAAAAAAACGAAAAACAAAAAGCAATTTTTTTTTTTCCACACTATGGGGTTAGATCTTGGTTAGCTTACTCGAAAAGTCTACGTTTTCAAGTTTTCTCGCTGTTTCTGATTTGCCGTGATCGCACAAGGTGCACGGCAAAGAGCATACGTAGCCGAGAAAACAAGAAAAAAACTTTCCCTTACTGTTTCTGATTCGCCGCGATTGCGCAAGGTGCATGGCAAAGAACATACGTAGTCAAGGAAAACAACAGTCCGAGACTAAAAAATAAAAGATCTAAGAATAAAATAATAAAATATGAGAGATTTATAAAAAAATAAAACAAATCCGTCACTGTAACATTATACCTTCAGATTTGCCGAAATGGGTGTTGCAAACGGAAACCGTTTTCGGTGAAACGAAAACTATTTCCCAATGGAAATGGTGCTCCGGACGCAATGAAACAGCTCCCACAGGCCACAAATGCACAGAAAAACCAGACTCAGAAACCCTTTCAAAGTTTCGGCAACACCGGTTCCAGATCTTGATCAAAACCGAAAGCGGTTCTTCATAAAAGCTCTGATACCATGTTAGGGTACATAGGGTACTCCCAAAGGACCGAACACCAAGAATAGCCACTTCACACAAATAGATCACAAATCAATACACCAATGTTTGTCATGTGGTTAAAACCCTCGAGAGGGAAACAGTCCACGGCCCCAGCCAAATAGCTACTTGGAGCAATTTATTATGCAAAAGAAAGAAAGTTACATGAGCTTCTCATAATCGATCAACTAGCCAAGGACCCTCTATGCTCTTTAAATAGAGATCATAGACCAATCGGGTGTTAAGCCACGGATCAATGGTAGGTATGATCTAAGAGAAGTTGAACCGTCGGATCACTCTATGTCTAGAACATATCGTGACCGTCGGATTAGAATATTTACAAATGCATACTAATGCATACTAAAGAAACACACTTTTACCTAACGGATATATTACACAAGTTGATCTTAACTAACTCCTAAGTGTCTAAATATCCTAACAGCACCTATGTATATGTTTTCCACGACATCAGGATTTACAAAGATGTTAATAGGTATAGTAGCGGAAATATTTGTCATATTCCCTTCGGCAAACATTCCTTCCCTGGGTAAGGGATTGATGGGTGTATCAACATCTTCTGACAGTCTCATACGAAACTCTTGATTTTCTATTCTGCTTAGTTCTGGAAGAAAATAGGATCGATGGTGAAGATCCTCACAGATCTTACCACGTCCACTCATGGCTTCCAAGATGGCTTCATCAGAGGGTAAAACCATATCTAAACAGTCCGTAGAGTGCGAAGAGTTTTTCACCCATGTGGGAAAATAGACCTCTTCCAGATCCTCTAAGACTGTGAGAGGATCCAGAATGGGGTCAACAGTGGTTTGAGTGATAGCTTGGTAAGCTACTTCCATTGCTGATAAGGGCACCTCTGGTTCGTGGGGGGAAGGGAGAACCCAAGGATCAGTCCTATCAACAACCATGGCTATGGACTTCCCCACACTAGTAGAACCAATATAGTTAACCGGGGCTGGAAGATCAAATGTGCCCATTAGTGATGTGTACATTCCAGCCCCCAAGCTCTGTGTAGCAGGTTTGGCCTGATCAACCAATAGCACAGCATACTCATTAGACTCTAAATGGACTTTTCGAGTAAAATCAAGTTGGTCAATAGTAACCAACTTTCCCTCATGTGAAAAAACCACTACATGAAAGACAGCCGACGCAATAGCGGACATCACATAAGTCCAGTTTCTTCCCAGAAGTAGATTATATTCCAAAGGTGCATCAATCACTTCCACCTAAACAAACACTGCTTTCCCTGCTAGCTTAATTTCAAAAACCGGTAGGATACCATGCGAACAGAAGGACCTTCCATCGAAAGCAATAAGTAGAGTTTTTGACAAGACCAGCTCTGGGGATCCAAGAGCTTTCCTAAAGGTCAAGTACATAACGCATGTAGAAGCACCCTCATCAACAACTGCCCTTCCAATGGTCTTTCCACCATGGATGACATCTATTGATAAGGCTACATGGTAAGGTAGGCGAATTTTAACATCAGACAAATGAAATTTCGCCATGAGACTCGATGAGTCCATGCTGCCAAAAGCTGTTAAGAGGGCATCCCGCTGGGCGGGACAACTCTATAACACCTCTAAAGCTGACATTGCACACGGGGTTTGGGCTAGATCTTCAACCACAGAGTAGTTCGAAGCAGCCCTAGTGTTAGGGTTATGCAAGGTCTTCTTGAAGACACCTTTCGGTATCTTCGGCATAGTTTCAGCAAGCTTCTCTATCGTGAGAGGGTTAGAAGTTTCACCTATAGCTTTACCCTTCTCAGAAGTCTC
The DNA here is from genome assembly GCA_001517045.1 of Pseudotsuga menziesii. NCBI lineage: Eukaryota > Viridiplantae > Streptophyta > Pinopsida > Pinales > Pinaceae > Pseudotsuga > Pseudotsuga menziesii. Next base: position 254,210 of record LPNX010505349.1, read on the forward strand.
TTTCCCATAATTTTTATTCCTCATTTGTAACAAAGTCGAAGATTGAACCATGTTGATATAGTTTGGGTCAGGGGTATTTTGAGTGCCCCCTGCTACATTAGAAGCTGAAGCAGAGTTCTGACCTTGGGGAAAATGATCCTTCAGGACAGCCGGTTGTTGAGCTTTAAACAGCTTCTGGGCTTGTTCCATAAGGGAAAAAATGTGAGTAAGGTAATCCTCATGGCACAAATTACACAGGAACTTAACCTTCTTCTTTTCTTTATTTCCCCCATCAGCACTATTCGTAGGTTTATGCTTGTTTTGGTTTTCCTCTCTTTTTCTTCCCACTGGGATGCTGATTGCCCTTCTGAGAGGTCTGTGCAAAAACATTTGCACTCTGGGGGGAGGGGGCAGCCTTTGTTGCCTCCACCATAGATTGCTTAACATACAACTAATGAAGTTGCTTAGCCAAAGACTCTACGGTGGGAGAATTTATGGACCCAACCACACCATCAGCATGGGGTCTAGGCTTAGGATTCTCTGCATCGTGGGTAGGCCTCGGTGCCTCAGGGATAATCTCATATAAGATCCCAGAATGTGAATAAAATAAATCCAATTGTTGGGCCCTAAGAATGGATTCTTCTTCATTCGTCACTCCTGAGGTGGATACGTCCTTAGATATGTAGGGCAACAGGGATTTAAGGAACCACTCTAGTTAGAACTCAAGAGGGATGGTGGCTTTTATAAGGCTCTTTCACCTCCTCCACTCTTGGATATGATCCCAGATGTGGGTAGCCTTGTTCTGCCTAAAGGTAGATAACAAGTCTGTTCCAAAATCATATCGAACCGGAAGCTGAAAGTGGCTAAGGAATGCACTATCCAAGTCCCAGAAACTATTGAAAGCAGCAGAAGGTAACTCAATGTACCATTTTGCCGTAGTACTTATTAAGGTTCTCTGGAACAGCCTCAACCTGACTAAATCTTCATTCAGTGAATTCAAAGAACACCATAAATGAAATGTGGTGGCATGAGCCCCAGGATCTTCACCAAATTTTCCCTCAAATTTAGGGATGTCTGATGGAAATTTGGTGGGAACAGGTGGCCATGAGGGGTCATACCTCACCGGGTCATTCATCAACTTAGACAAATATGGCAAATTTAACGTTGCCAGGAACAGAAGTTTGGGTCAAACTGGGGCACTAAAAGTGCCAGTCTAGGGATTAGAGGGACCTGTCCCCGAATGCCCATAAGTAAAGGTGGGGTTGCCCCCTGCCACCGGTTGCGAAGTGGGTAGATTACCTTGAAACGGGTTCCATCTGTAAGCCACAGGGTTGTGAGTGGGAGGTGCAGTATAAGAAGTTCGGGCCGTCCCAATCAAAACTAGGGTCTGAAAAATAGGAGTCAATATCCCTCCGCTAAATAACGAAAAGGGAGAGCTCGTAAACGGTGCCAAAATCGAAGTTTGAAAACTTTTCCCATAAGAGGTATTTTTTTCAAACTGCACTCCTACATAAGAAGGTGATGGGCCTACGTACGAAGTGGATAGGAGAATGTGCCCCCCATTCCAAGGAAATCCTTGGACGAAAGCCGAGGATCCTATTAAACCACTCTAGGTAGTGTATGTCAAGGAGGAAGGAACAGTAGGTATACTAGGAATCCCAGTAACCATATCACCAAAAGTACCTACTAAGTTTGAGTGAACCGATGGTTGAACCACCCAGCTCGCTGGAGTCAAAGGCCTAGAAGGTATGCTAGATCTAGGGGCACTTACCAGGGGAGGTAGTACCCCTTCAGTCGGAACTGCTGAGGTGAACACAAAATAACTTTCTCCTGCAGAAGACATAATCCTACCCACAGGGACACCTAAAACAAATGTAACAAAAGTTCTAACCTGAAAGATCACAGGATCATTTAAATCACTCAAGGGTGTGTTAAAATTCCTTGAAAACTCGTCAGTTTGCAAGTCTTCTATCTCAACTGTATCAAGATTAAGACAGTTAGCTATAAGTGATGGTTCACCTAGAACTTCACTTACTCCTACCGGTTCAAATGAACCGTCCGTGTCCAATCTCCGATTTTGGGGTGGAGGCGGAGGTTCCAATGTGACGAGAGGAAGAAAGTTTTGCAACCTTCTTGACCTTCTTATAGGTTGGTCCTCCACGTTTGAAAATTTAACAAATCAAACCCTAAGGCCAACTAAACACAAACAAAACCACAGAGCACACACTATAAAAATTCTTGAAGCCTCAAATAGTCAACAAGGGTGAAAGATATGCTTTCCCGAAGAAAGATGAAGAACGATTACTTGGTGTCCTTGAAGTGGTTCTTAGGCACAAGCCACGGGAACTTCACTTAGTGAACATCTCACATAGCATGTGAGATCGTGGGATATTAAAGAATACCCTTAATTTACATAGATATTGACCCAAACTCTTTTTGTTGAAACCCCCTCCCAATACTTAAAACCTCCTCCCCACCCCTTTGTATACCCCAATCCTTATAAACCACCCTACCCACCCCCACCTTAAACCCCTCATCCCCCCAATACCTGCAATATATTGGTTCAATTTTTAATAATTTTAAAACCCACAATATGAACTAACGTGATAGGATATTGGTAAACAAGTGAAGCCCCCATGGCACAAGCGGAGGAATCACCCATCGCCCTCTCACACTTACAACAAGGGATACCTTCCAAGCCCGTCCAAGGTGAACCAAAAATAGCCTTCTGGTTTACCTAGGTATGAACCCTAAATGTCAAGAGACTAAAGGCTACCTTAGCTATACCAACAGTCTGAGGGGAAAGTCGCAAGCCTGACTCGTACGCATGGGCAGGGTAGCTGAGCCCGAAACTCTGTCTAGGAAAGAATCCCCAAATGTGTAAAATTCCTGATTTACGTTTCAACAAGGAATTGGAGGGTTATCTCCTCAATCCAATGCCTCCACGTGGCCTCGTGCTTGACTCCCTTTTGAGAGGAGCTTCCCATATACAATTGATAAAGACAAGGATTTACCTAACGAATGGTCCACTACGTCTGAATTTTAAAACTTATGGGAAGTTTACACTTCCTATCCCACAAGTCTAGCCTAAGCTAGTAGGTGAAAGGCCCCTAAAAATAAAAATTACTAGTAAGTTTTAATTATTTCGTTCATTTTAAAGGGCTATTTCTTACTCAGAAGGAAATGGAGTGATGGACTATGGTGTTTTTGACTCGATAAGAAATAAAAAAGTAAAGGTGTATTTTTTTTTCAAAGCAAATTGCCACAATGAAAGAAAAATTCTTTTTCATTTTGTAAATATAGATTGATGAAAAAATGCAAACGATAAAGAGAAACTAAGACTATGTTTTTGTAGTTTTTGAGATTATATTTTAAACTAAAATGAAAACTACTTATGCAAAAGCTTGAAAATGTTTTTCTTTTTACTTTTTAAAATGCTCAAACACTACTATGCACCTAAAATGCACTAAAACTTGAGTATACTTGGATCAAATCAACTGTATAAAATAAGCAAACTGAAGTAAACAGGTCAATAAAACCAAGAATCAACCAACAAGGGAAGACCGGGAACCCTAGCTTGGGTGGGTACAATGACAAGAAATCACTGCAAACTCACAAAGGTAAGTGACAAACCAACCACTATCAAAAAATAGACTGGAAAAACATTGGCCAAAACCTTGATCACTGATTCGGACAAAACACTTCAACCTATAACCCAAACAGGCCAACCTACTTCAAAATGCAAACAGAAGACAATCCAAACAAAAGAAACCCAAGGGCTTTACAAGAAAGCACAAGGTGTGGCCACCAAGGTCATTAGACTGACTGCACATTGTTTGTAAAGAGGGCCAACTAACAAACAGGAATCACAAAAGGATAGGGACAAGCAAACCCTAGCCCAAAAATCCCTATTTCCAGGCTTGTACACGACTGTGTATAAGGGCAACTCGCGTACTATACACGGCTATCCAAGAGAGAAACCCACATATGTAGGCCTCTATACGCGACTGTGTATGAGAGAATCCCGCGTATAGGTACACAAATTTTCTCAAAAGGAAGGAAAATCCACAAGGCCTTCAAACACTATGGTAAGCATGAACCAGGATAAAATACCACATAAAAACTTCAAGGCAAAGACTGGTCAAGGGTGACAGAAATAACCTACAGCAGTTTGGGCTCCCCAACGAAGTCGCCAGTTCTATTGTACATGAATAAACACCTTATAACCGAAGGTCTGGGGTTACCAACATACTCTTAAAACTTGTAGGCGATCAACTTTAGAGTACAGAAAGGAAACAAGAGGATAGGATAGACTCATCCGATTCACGATAGTTGATCCTAGGTTTGTCCTCTTCCGCTCTGCTTCTCCTCCAAAGCTTTCAGGGACATTTCTCCTTCATCTGTAAAGAGAAAATCCTCCAAGTGCAAGCTTATACATGTATATAGGGAAAGTTAGATAAACAATATATAGAGTGCTTAATCATAAATATTCATCAAACCATGATACATGAAATACATTCAAAACACATTTGGAAGAAGGATTCTCTTTATTAACAATAGTGAATGAGTTAAGATTACAACCCAATGCCTGAGACAAGGACTCCTCTGTAACCAAAGGAATCTGAGTTTTCCTGCTCCAAAGACTTCTGAATAGACACCACCAGCATAACTTTGCTCTCCAAGTATGATTCATTAATACCCTCTCCAAGGCCTTTATTTATACTTAGTGAAATAATGCAATTTCGAGAGTTGAGGAGGTTGAGATAGTTAAGATGGTTATAGTTAAGGGCTTAACAAATCTCAAATAATTGCGATTTATTATTTTTAATGTCAAAAGAAAGCGTACGCGGGTATTGATACTGGCAACCCATGTATGACACGCGAGTTGCTCTAAGGGAAGCCCGCGTACAGATCTGTACGCGGGTTGCAATTACAAATACTCGCGTACAATACGCGACATGCTATAGGAAAAGTCACATATGTACGCGTGTTGCATATAGGCAAAGGCATGTACAGCAATTGACATATTCAAAGGTAAAAATGGCAAGCTTGATGGATAATGAACGTATTTCATAACATGCCCATCTATAGTGTTTTAGGAAACCTTCAATCCATAAATGTTCGTTTGTGTGCCAACATAGGGAATGTCGGAACTCAGACAGAGAAGTGCCATTTGGGTGGATAACAATAGTACAACTAGACTTATATGTCATGTAGGAGACATGATCAGATTCCCCAAGTAGAACTGACAAGAGGAGGAGTAAGAAACTCGAAGTAATAGTTGAAATGAAAGTGAACACTGAGACATGAGTATCAGAAAAAATGGAGAGTGATTTGTTCAAGGATGACATGCTGCCACTAACTAAGAACCAAAAGAAAACTTCTTCCTTACCTTCCCTATTAAATTTTAACGAGTCCAGGAAATTCAACTCGAATCTCTCTTCATTTTTTTACAAGCTTGAAGAGAAGAGGGAATAATGCTTGATAGTGTCACTGATTCGTGGATTTTATGAGCCCGAACTAGTACATGCTCACTCGGTGTTTTCATATTTAGAGAGTCTGAAAACTCCAAAGAATACTCCAAGGGGGTCATTTTTCATCCAATTTAGTCTCCTAAGGCTGGAAAAGTATAAAACATACCACAAAATAACTCTCTTAACTTCCGTAGAAGAAAATGTGAACCTTTTTCGTACTTAGTCAAGGAGGTCCGAAAAAGGTCAAATTACCACCTACCCAACGCTCCTTTGAGAGTAGCATATAGCTTGAGTATATCGAGTGTGAAGGAAATCAAGATCACTAGGAAAGATCCATTTGAGTACAAGAAATGGTGCTTACAACAATAAACTCGATGCTTTGTTATTAGTGTTTAACGAGCATGACAAAGAAACAAAGTACACTCAAAAAAAAATTCATGTTTAGGTCTAGAGCAAGAAAAAGAGAAAACTAAGCTCATACCGGGAGTTCCTTTTCCGTAAGTTTAGTCCCTCAGGTCCGGAAAAGTGATAAACATGTACCTAAGAATACTCTTCTCAATTCCGTAGAAAAGAGAGTGATCATTTCTCGTATTATTGCACATGGTCTGAGAAAGAGATAACCTACCACCAATGTGGATGCCCATTCACATATTCTTAACGAGCTTGAATAGACAAGTTTACTCGGTAGTCAAGTCTGTTTTAAGGAGTTAGACCTGGGCCTAAATAAACTCCATAACGGCGGGGAGTCCTATAAAGGGATATCTTGTAAAAAGAGACCAAAATGAGGCTCAATTTGGCGTGAAAAATAGCTAAAAAGATTCCCCTGAACCTAAGACAACTACAACATGAGTATCAAAAAAACAAAATAGGATCTAAATGAAGATACTCATGGGAGGAAGGCCCTATCCACGGAAGAACAATGGTAAAGACAAGGAGCTAATGGTTAAAAATACTATAGTCTGTGGTAAAAATGTTAATGCTAGGTTTAAGATGGAGTAGGTATAAATGCAAAATGCATGTGAAACGACAAAAAACCATCCTATATGAGCAAAAACACCTTAAAAATGATGATAAACCTGTCACATGGAAGAAAAGATATGGTATTAGTTTTAAAAATTATGAACTATAGCGAAAAACCCACTTGAAAAATAAATTTTCTATAAATAGTTCAAAACATAAATAAAAACTTACCATTTGATTTTTTAACCAAAAGAGACAAGTTTTCACCTCTACATTTGATTGCTCGGTGTGGATGATTCGGTGGACCATTCCCAAAACTGCAAGTGTCAAGTAAGACTACACTCCATGCTCTTTCTTTTGATCCAAGAATTTGTCAAAATTGAGCCCTGATTTCATGTTTTTAGATGCCTTCAAAAAAGAAATGTTGTGTACATAGGTTTGGTATATTAAAAGTCGCGTACACGCGTTCTGTATGTAGGTTTCCTGAAACACAGTTGCGTACAATACACGGCTTGCCTTAAAAGACAGTCACATACGTTGCGTGAGGTGAAAAAAGAATATGTAGGGTCAAAATTTTCAAATTTTGTATGAATCTGATGATTGGCAATTTCTTGGTTATTAGATTGAAAGATGGTGCTTGAGTGGAGGGAGGGAGAACATGAAGACATGGACCAAGAAGCTCTTTAAGATGCCCCCATAGTGAATGTTTTATGTCCAAGTGGGTTATTGAATTTTTTATGCACCTCACCCATGCGGGCCAATGTCCGCCTCTTGGAATTCTTGATAAATTATTGGGATCATGATTTAGGCATGTTTGACCTTTAAGGTGAGTCTTTGGAGATTACTTCTGAGGATGTCTATTTTATTGTTGGTTTATAACGACGAGGAACTCCAGTGAACTTGGAAGGCACCGACAGAGGCAGTGACCCTCTAAGTGTACAGAACTATATTGATATATACTACAAGCCAGGCACACAAAAGAGGGGTAGCTGCATCCCTATTGTTCACATTCGCAACTTTCCTTTACAGGTGTTGAAGAGCATTATAGTGAGGGTTGCAGGGTCATCATCACTTCACCTTGCAACTCAAAACCAGATGAGACTAGTAGTAGATTGTATGCAGGGACCCCTATATGACTGGTGCTTGGGAGTGATCCCGATTATGAGAAAATAGCTCTCTGACTGCAAAAGAGGCAGGAGGAAGAATTTTGGTTATTCCAGCATACTAGTAGCCTTCTTCTTTGAGAGAGGGTCGGGATTGAGTCCTGCAGTGCCACTACCAGTTCGTTCTCCTCGTCAGCCTAGGCTCAGTAGGTGGGGAGATATTTTCTTCCACTAGGGAGGTGGTGGATTGGTGCAGAGTGTCTATGATGATGACTTCTACTTTTGGTGGGAGCGACAGTTGGCAGCTTTGGAGCAGTTTCTATATGTTGGAATGGATTTCCGTGGTGATACTGACCTCGTCCTCCCTCCAGGAGGAGCATGGGGAGAGTTAGGTAATTTTTATTTTAAAAAGTATTTTTCATATTTTTATGAATTTTAAATATAGAGATATATGCATATGTATAAGAGTTCTAATCCTTTTAAAATGTCAAAATGCAGATATTGGACCAGTCCGCCCTGAAGGGCATCCACGCATGTATGTGTGTCCTATCTTGGGAGAAGACTAGGGCTTGATTAGGGTTCTCGAGGGGAAGCTGGACAGGATTACCCAGAGAGTACATACCTTACAGATTGAGCACATCCGAGCCATCATGCAGGAGTTTGTGGTTGGTGTACCACCTATCTGGATACGCCTTCTGAGGTGAGTAGCCAAAGCAGTACTGGTATATATAGATGTTGTTGAGGCTTCTGAAGCCGAGGAGGTTGAAGAAGCCAGAGTACAGGGTGACCGGGGGGACCAGGGTGGTCCAAGTGACCAAGGTAATCCAGCTTAGATCTAGGAGCATTTGATGGACTTTGATCCATATTTTGTATATTTTTTGTATCTTATACAGTTATGACTGGATCTGAGGATCAGAGACTCGACCTATCTATATGGATAGATATTCACACACACACATATATATATTGTCGGTTTATTTACAAATGTTTTTTATGTGTTTGTTGTATACTTTTATGTAAAATGTGTTAAATGCCAATCCAAGATGTAATTAGCGTATGCATCAGTTAATAAATTTTGATTCCTTGGAATATGATTGAATGTAATGAACTCAAAATTTATTTCGAATAACCTAACTTGCATAAACTGACACAATAGAATAGGGTTCCACACCTGATAAGCGCGATTGAGCTGGGAAACCACCAGTTGAGAGTCCAGTCGGACTTTCAGTTTAGTGATACCATGTGACAAAGAATCCCATAGAATCTCAATGAAAACCCTATATTCAGCCACATTATTGGAAGCAGGACCTAAGAAAATGCCTCCTGAGGCAACTAACTGCCCTGAGGGTGAATAAATGACCCATGCTGCCGAAGCTAAATTACAAGTGTGGCGACTGGCGCCATCAGCGAAACCTACGAACCTCTCAAAACACATCTGAATCAACCAGTAGATGGTATATAAAAAACACAAACTGACGATCTAGTGTACATAAAAATTCACACAATAAAATACAAGAAAAAGTGCTAAGCCTAAGCATAGTACTTTTTCAGGTAGAGCCCATTTCTAGGCTCAGCCAACTTATTCCCATTGAAATATATCAATTCATATGCACCATTCTTTAACACTTTCGACACGATATAAGGCCCTAACCACATAGACCTGAACTTTCCTGCCCCCAGGGGTTCTTTGTCTTGGTCCCAGAGCGAAATAAGTTCCCCCTCAAAAAAAAAATTGAGGCTTGACCAATTTATCATATTGGCTTTTGACCCTATTTTTATGAGCTTGATTTGCTGTCAGCACATCTCTACGTTGTTCATCAAGATGTTCTAAATGTAATAGACATTCTTCAAGTTTAGTCGTATCAGGTAACACATGAATAGCAATTCTTAAAGATGGGATTTCACATTCAATCGGGGTAACAACTTCCACTCCATGGACAAGTTAGAAGGGTGAAAACCCTGTAGCAGTTTTTACATTAGTACGATATGCCTAAAGTGCAGGATATAGCATGATATGCCAGTTGGAACGGGCTGCATTAATAGTACATTTGAGGATAGTCTTGAAAGTTTTATTAACAGCCTCGACTTGACCGTTTGCTTAAGGATAGAACGAAGATTAATTTTCTTGTCTAAATCCTAGCATAGTGGTCAATTCAGTCATCATGCTATTTTGGAAATGACTGCCATAGTTAGTGACAATCACTTTAGGTATACCGAATCATGCAATAATTTGATTGAACACGAAGAAAGTTGTAGTTTCCTTGTCAGCTTTAAAGGTGGGCATTGCCTTTACCCATTTTGTAAAACAGTCCACATTGACAATGATGTATTTGTGCCCCCCAGCCGAGGCTAGGCTACATGTCATGTAATCAATCCCCCACTTCATGAAGGGGTCCACGGAGATGACAAGAAATAACGGAGTGGGATGTGACCACATTTTTCTTGTGTAAAGTTGACAAGGATGATAGCGCTTCACTACTTCCACACAATATTTAAATACTGTGGGCCAGAAATAACCGGCAAGTAATATCTTTTGGGCCATTGCTAACCTAGATAAATGACCCCCACACGCTCCACTATGGGCATCATTTAGGACAATCTCTACTTCCTCGTGGGTAAGACATCGACGCAAAATAGAATCTACCCCCCTATGGTATAAAGTATCTCCTATGATGAGGTAGTTCTTGGCATGTAGGCATAGTTTACATCGTTCTTCCCATGAGAAAGCTGGAGGATACTTCAAAGTCTAGAGATAGATAAGTATATCTCCATACAAGGGGTTAGAGGTGGAAATCAAAAAGATGTGCTCATCCGGGAATGAGTCTTCTTCATTAGCTACATCTTCTTCTACTAGAAATTCTACAATAAGCTCAGCAAAAACTAAGGATTTTTTGAATTTGGCGGATTGAAAATACAAATCAAACTCTTGGAGAATGACTATCCATTTGTTGAATTTGCCTCCAACTATCCGTCGGGACAAAACATATTTAAAAGGATTAACGTCTACTACTACCGTCGTAGTCCTTAGTAAGATGTAGTGACATAACCTCTGAACAGCATAAACAGCTGCTAAGGCCAACTTCTCAATGTGGGAATACCTTAGTTCAGGTCTGGCTAAAGCACGGCTAAGATAGTAAATGACATGCTCTTGGAGCTTATCGTCCTCCTGGAAAAGGACTACGCCTATGGTCGACTCAGACGTGGCCAGATACACTATAAAATCCCTAGAGTAATTTGGCGGACGCAATAATGATGCCAACAACAAATATTTTTTCAATGCCTCAAATGCGAGTTGTGCAGTTTCATCCCATACAAATGGGGTGTCCTGTTTTAAAAGGTGCATGAAACCCTTAGTAATTTTGGCATAGTTTACAATGAAACGTAGAAGAAAATTGGACTTTCTCTACAGGCTCTGAAGCTGCCTGATAGAACGAGGAGGAGGCAGATTTACAATGGCCTCAACTTTTAAAGGATCCACCTAAATTCCTTTGTTAGAGACAATGATTGTAATCAATCTCTCTGACTCGACACAGAACACACACTTGTGGGGATTCAAGCGAATTTTATAGTATCTACATCATTCAAAAATCAACCACAAGTGATCTGGATGGTCAATCCTCTTACGTGAATGTGCAAGCAGATCATCAAGGTAAGGTTCGACAATGGCTTTAATATCATGAAAGGCAAAATTCATTGCCCACTAAAAGGTTTCCCCAACATTTTTCAATCCAAAGGGAATTTTCTTATACGCGAAGGTACCCCAAGGACAAATAAAAGTTGTTTTATGTTGGTCTTTTGATTTAATTTGAATTTGATTATATCCGGAGAAACCATCCATAAATGAAAATACTTAACTTCTTGTGCAAGCATCAATAATTTGATCTATAAATAGTGTGGGATAGTTGTTCTTAGGACAGGCTTTGTTTAAATCTCTAAAGTCAGTACATACGCGTATGGTCCCTTGCTTCTTAACAACAGGAACAAGATTGGATACCCATTCAGTCAAAGCTATGGGATAAATAAAACCAGCTTTCAGTAGTTTTTCCACTTTAGCCTTCACTACCGCCGCTTTACATGGGTTAACAGGTCTCAACTTTTGCTGAACAGGTTTAGCATCAGGGTATGTTCGGATCTCGTGCTTGACTATAAATGGATCAATGCCTGGCATCTCCTCATATGACCAGGCAAAAACGTCGTGAAATTCCTTAAACAAGGCCATATAGATCGCAATCTCCTCAGGAGAGCAGTTTGCGTCGATATATATATTTTCCACAATGTCAGGATTTGCAGAGATGTTGATAGAGATGGTAGCAAAAATATTTTCCATATCCTCCTCAGCAAACATTCCTTCCCTTGGTAAGGGATTAACGGGCATATCAACATCGTCTACCAGTCTCATATGAAACTCTTGATTCTCTATCCTGCTTAACTCTGGAAGAAAATAGGATCGATGGTGAAGATATTCACGGATCTTATCTCGTCCACACATAGCTTCCTGAATGGCTTCATCAGAAGGTAAAACCATATCTAAACAATCTGTAGAATGCAAAGAGTTTTCTGCCCAAGCAGGCAGATAGACTTCTTCCAGTTCCTCTAAGACTGTGAGGGGGAGTAGAATGGGATCAACAATGGTATTGGTGATAGCTTGATAAGCCACTTCCACTGGTGATAAGGGAACTTCAGGTTCAAGGTGGGAAGGGAGAAACCAAGGATCAGTCCTATCAACAATCGTGACTATGGACTTCCCCACACTAGTAGAACCTATATAATTAATAGGAGCTGGAAGATCAAATGTGCCCATCAATGATGCGTACAATCCAGCCCCTAATCTCTCTGAAGCAGGTTTGACCTAATAAACCAATGGCACAGTGGACTCATTAGATTTCATGTGGCCTTTTCGAGTAAAATTGAGTTGGTCAACAGTAACCAACTTCCCTTCGTGTGGAAACACTACCACCCGAAAGACAATCGATGCAATAGCAGACATGGAATAAGTCCAGCTTCTTCCCGAGAGAAAATTATAGTCCAAAGGTGCATCAATCATCTCCACCTCAACAGACACCCCTTTTCCTGCCAGCTTAATTTCAAAATCCAGTAGGATACCATGCGGACCGAATGACCTTCCATCGAAAGCAGTAAACAGGGTGTTTAACGGGACCAGCTCTAGGGATCTAAGAGCTTTCCAACACGACAAGGACATAACACATGTAGAAGCACCCTTGTCGACAACTGCCCTTCCAATGGTCTTTCCACCATGGATGACATCTATCGACAAGGCTACATGATATGGTAGGCAAATTTTGACATCAGACAGATTAAATTTCACCATGAGACTCGATGAGTCCATACTGCCTAAGGCTGCTAAGAGTTCCATACTGCCTAAGGCTGCTAAGAGTGCATCCCGCTGGGCTAACACCTCTAAAGCCGACATTGCACAAGGTGTCTGGGCTAAGTCTTCAACCATGGAGTATTTTGCTACAGCCCTAGCATTAGGATTATGCAAAGTCTCCTTAAAGACACCTTTCGGTATCTTGGGCATAATTTTGGCAGGTTTCTCAATCGTGAGAGGGTTAGAAGTTTCACCTATGGACTTACCCTTCTCCGAGGTCTCTTTTTCATAGTTCTTATTCCTGGTCTGTAGTAAAGTTTGAGATCAAACCATGTTGATATAATTGGGGTCAGGGGAATTTGGGGTGCCCCCTGCTGCATTTGAAGCTGAAACAAAATTCTTCCCCTGGGGAAACGGATCCTTCAAGACAGCCGGTTGTTAAGATTTTAACAGCTTCTAAGATTGTTCCATAAGGGGACAAAGATGGGTAAGGTGATCTTCATGGCACAACTTACATAGGAATTTCACCTTATTCTTTTCTTTCTTGCCCCCATCAGCATTGTTTGTGGGCTTTTGCTTGTTTTGATTTCCCTCCCCTTTCTTTCCTCTCTTCTTTTTCCCACTAGGCTGTTGATTTCCCTTCTGAGAGGTTTGTGCAAAAACATTTGCATTTTAGGGTGAGGGGGCAGCCTTTGCTGCCTCTGCCATAGAATGTTTTATGGATAGCTGATGGAGCTATTTGGCCAAAGATTCTACAGTGGGAGAATTCACGGAACCAACCACACCATCGGCATGGGGTTCGGGCTTAGGTTTCTCTGCATCGTGTGTTGGCCTCGATGCCTCATGGATAATCTCATATAAGATCCTAGACTGAGAATAAATCAAATCAAGTTGTTGGGCCTTGAGGATAGTTTCTTCCTCATTCGTCACTCCTAAAGTAGATACATCCTTAGATATATAAGGCAATAGGGATTTAAGGAACCATTCCAATAAGAACTCGGGAGGAATAGTGGCTTTAATAAGGCTCTTTCGCCTCCTCCACTCTTGGATGTGATCTGAGATATGGGTGACTTTGTTCTGTCGAAAGGTAGAAAACAAGTTCGTTCTGAAATCATATCGAACAGGAAGATGGAAGTGACTAAGGAAAGCATTAGCCAAGTCCCAAAAATTGCTAAACGTGGCAGAAGGCAACTCAATGTGCCATTTTGCTGCAGTACTTGTCAAGGTTCTTTGGAACATCCTCAACCGAACTAAATCTTCATTCAGTGAGTTGGAAGAGCACCATAAATGGAAAGTGGTGGCATCATCCCCAAGATCTTCATCAAATTTTCCTTCGAATTTTGGGATGTCCAAGGGCATCTTGGTAGGGACAGGTGTCCAGGAGGAGTCATGCCTCACCGGGTCATTCATCAGTTTAGACAAATCTATCAAGTTTAATGTTTCCAGGAAAGGAAGCTTAGGTCTAACCAGAGCACTAAAAGTACCAGTTTAGGGATTAGAGGGACATGCCCCCGTATTCCCATATGTGAAGGTGGGGTTTCCCCCTACTGCTGGTTGTAAAGTGGATGGGTTGCTTTGAAAAAGGGTTCCATCCATAAGCCATAGGATTGTTTGTGTAAGGTGTATTATAAGAGGTTCTGGCTGCCTTAGTCAAAACTGGGGTTTGAAATACAGGAGCAGGTATCCCTCCGCTAAAAAGCGAAAAGAGAGAGCTCATGAATGGAGCCGAAACCGGAGTTTGAAAAACTTAACCATAAGGGTTAGTTTTTCCAAACTACATCCCTACATATGAGGGTGTTGGGCCTACATATGGAGTGGATGGGGGAATGTGCCCCCCATTCCAAGGAAATCCTTGGATAAAAGTTGAGGATCCTATAGGACCACTCTGGGCAGTGTGTGTGAAGGAAGTAGGTACAATAGGTACACTAGGAATCCTAGTGACCATTCCACCAGAAGCACCTACTAGACTTGTGGGAGCCAGTGGTTGAACCACTTGGCTTACTGGAGGTAAGGGCGTAGTAGGTATGTTTGTTCTAGGGGTACTAACCAGGGGAGGTAGCACCCCTTCAGCCGAAGCGGCTGAGGTGAAGGTAAAATAACTTTCTCCTGTAGTAGACATTATCCTACCCACATGGACACCAATCACGGGTGGATCAAAAGGACGAACCTGAACGATCACATGATCTTTTAAGTCAATTAGAGGTGTATTAAAATTCCTTGCAAAATCGTCAACCTACAATTCTTCTAACTATGTTTAAATCAGGACTGTTTTCCCTATGTTCTGGTTCACCCAGAACTTCACTGACTCCTATCGGTTCAAATGAATTGTCCGTGTCCAATATCTGCCTTTGAGGGGGAGGTGGAGGTTCCAATGTGATAAGAGGAGGAAGGTTTTGCAACCTTCGTGACCTTCTGATAGGTAGGTCCTCCACGATTGTAAATTTGACGTTCCAAACCCTAAGGTCAGCTAAACATAGACAAACCACAAAGCAATCACTACGAAAATTCCTAAAGTCTCAACAGTCAGAAAGGGTAAAAGATATGCTTTCCCGAAGAAAGCTAAAAGACAATTCCTTGGCATCCTTGAAGAGGTTCTTAGGCACAAGTGGCGGAATCACCCACCGCCCTCCTACACTTTCAACAAGGGTTACCTTCCAAGCCCGTCCAAGGTGAACCAAAAATAGCCTTCCGGTTTACCTATGCATAAACCCTAGATGTTAAGAGACTAGAGGCTACCTTAACTATACCAACATTCTGGGGGGACAGTCGCAAGCCTGATTCATATGCATGGGCAAGGTAGTTGAGCCCGAAACTCTGTCTATGACAGAATCCCTAGATGCATAAAAACCTTGGTCTACGTTTCGATAAGGAATCAAAGGGCTATCCCCTCAGTCCAATGCCTCCACGCGGCCTCGTGCTTAACTCCCGTTTGAGAGGAGATTCCTAGATACTATTGATAAAGAGAAGGATTTACCTATCAATTGGTCCACTGTGTTTGAATTTAAATACTAATGGAGAGTTTACACTTCCTATCCCACAAGTCTAGCCTAAGCTAGTAGGTGTATGGCCCTAAAAAACAAAAATTACTAATAAATTTTAATTATAGCGTTCATTTTAAGGGCTATTTTTTACTCAGAAGGCAAGTGGAGTGAAAGACTATGATGTTATTGACTTGATAAGAAATGTAAAAACAACAGGTGTATAAATCAATTTCAAAGCAAATGATCACTACTTAAAACAAGCTTCTCTTTTCTTTTCTTTTTTGTAAATTTAAACTAATGAAAATGCAACTAATAAAGAGAAAACTAAGACTATTTTTGTAATTTTTGAGATTTTATTTAAAAACTGAAAATAAAACTAATGTATGTAAATCAAATGCAAAAGTTTCTAATGTTTTCTTTTCACTTTTCAAATTCCTCAAAGACTACTATGCACCTAAATGAAAAATTATTGAGTATGCTTGAATAAATTAACGGTATAAAGTAAACAAAATGAAGTAAAGCAGATTCATAAAACCAAAGATCAACCACCTAAACAAGACTTGGAACACACCCAGCTAGGAAAATACAATGAATAGAAATCACTAAAATCAATCAAAGACAAGTGACAAACCAACACTATTCAAAAATAGAATGGTATATATGGTATCTAGAACCCTGATCACTGATTCAGACAACCAGCACTTGGACCTATTACCCAACAGGAAAATCCACTTCAAAATGCTAACAGAAAAACAATCCAAACAATAACAACCCAAGGGCTTACTAGAAAGCACAAAGTATGGTTAACAGGGTCATCAAACTTATAGTGCAATGCTAATACTAAAGACCATAAAGCAAAACAAAATCCACAGAAGGACAGGGACAAGCAAACCCTAACCCAAAAATTTTGTTGCTCAGGCTTGTATGCGATTGTGTACAAGAGAAACCCGCGTACTATACGTGACTGTGAAATAGTGCAACCCGCGTACACAGAACTCTGTACGCGACTGTGTAACACAGCAACCCACGTACAGGAGTTAAATTTTTCAAAAAAAAAGAAAAATTATGAAGGACTTCAAAGCACCACTACAAGTCTGAACCAAGACAAAACACCACACACTAAATCAAAGCAAAGACTGGGAAAATATCTACAGAGTTAACCCACAGCAGTTTGGGCTCCCCAGCGGAGTCGCCAGTTCTGTTGTTTAGGAATAAACACCCTTATAACCTAGGGTCTGGGGTTACCAACTTACTTCTAAAACTTGCAAACAATTAGCTTTAGTTAAGTACATAAAAGAAATAGGAAGAAATATTGGACTCACCCGATTACCGACGGTTGATCCAAGCTTTATCTTCTTCCGCTCTGCTTCTCTCCAAAGCTTTCAGGGATGCACCTCCTTCACCTACAAAGAGAAAATTTTCCAAGTACAATCTTATACATGTATATATAACAGGTTAGATAAACAACATATATAGTGCTTAATCAAATATATTCATCAAACCCTAATACATGAAAAAGACTCAACACAAAGTTGGAAGAAGAATTCTCTTTATTAACAATCAGTGAATGAGATAAGTGTACAACCCAATGCCTAAGACAAGGACTCCTCTACAACCAAAGGACTCTGAGTTCTGCTGCTCCAAGACTTTTGAAGATATACCATCAGCATAACTTTGCTCTCCAAAATTCATTCCTTAATGCTCTCCCTAAGGCCTCTATTTATACTTTGGGAAATAGAGTAGTTTCGAAGGTTGAGATAGTTGAGATGGTTAATGATTAGGGCTCAACTAATCTCCATTAATTGTGATTTATATTTTTTAATGTCGAATGGAGATGTATGCAACTATTAATATAGGCAACTCGTGTATGACACGCGAGTCTCTTAAAGGAAACCTGCATATAGATCTGTACGCGAGTTGTAATGGAGATAGTCGCGTACAGTACGCGGGTTGTCAATGAGAATAGTCGTGTATGTACGTGAGTTTGAATAGAAATAGTCGCGTACGCCAATCCATACTTAGAAAAATAATGTAGCAACCTGGTTGAAAGGTGAATGTATCTCACGTCATGCTCATCTATAGTGTTTAGGCAAACTTCAATCCTGAAATGTCCTTTTGTGTACCAACATAATGAATTGTCGGCACTCGGACGGAGAAGTACCATTTGGGTTGATAATAGCAAGTCTCTTCGTGAATCGAAGCAACATAATGTGTCAAAAAAACAAAACACAATCACTATGTGTACCTGGAAAGTACAAACAAATACGTGGTGTTTTGATCGTTCAATCTTGGCAGGATGAGCAATTTATTAAACCCACCTAATCTCGCCTTAAAAAAAGTACGTTCTGATAAAAACCCACCTAATTGCCATTAAAGCATACCCAAGCGACCTTAATTGTTCATCCAGCGACCAATTAATTCTATTTCCTCCTATCCATCAAACCTCCGAGGTATTGCTATAGGGTCTTCTCTCTAAGCGGTATCTTCAAGAAGAAATATTTATTCTTTGTTATATACGTGAAAACAAGATAAATAAAGATTTCCCGTTCATGGGATTTGTTGAGGATTGTAATTGTCCCGAATAGCAATTCAAATAGAATGTGATAATGGGAATTCCATTATAAAGGGGTTCAAGTTATAAAGAGTGAAGAACATCCATGATAATTCAGCTAATTGGATGGAATGATAATTCCGCATTGAATATTATGATATATTGGCAAGTAAGCATGTATATATATGTATAAATTTTTATTATTTGACTATTTAATTTAATATAAAATAATATTGTACATTTAATTTGTATATATATATTTAACAATGTTACATTTGTGTATATTTATTAATGTTATAGAACGTGTTTTATAAAATAACAATATTTTTTAATTAAATATATTACTAACTAAGTTAAATATATTATTAACTAAGTTAGTTCGTTATTTAAGAAAATTTGAATTTTTTTAGTAATTGAAAATGAAATTTATGTATTTTATTTAGCTTTTATTAATGATAAAAAATAATTTATGAATTTTAAATCTTAATTTATTTTTAATTGATAATATCTATTTTTATTATTATTATATAATGCATAATATTTTAGTGATTTCTGAATAACTTGTTCTTTCAAGCGATTTTGTTAGGAGCGATTGCATGCAGGCGATTAGGCTGAGGACGACGAGGCCGAGGAGTTTCGAGAGCAGCTGCTTGAGGCTGAGCGAGCTGAATAACGAGGTGATCAGAGGAAAGGCTTGTGCATCCTGTTGACACTTCGATCTGGCAGTTTTGCTGGGCTGGACGGATCTGTTGGACCGTTCCGGAGGCTCTCCCCTCGGAATCCATGGTTTGATGCTGGCCCGGAAGCAGCAAGATGGTGGAGGAGGAAGGCGGTGTATCAACGCCTAACTGTACGGAAGCATTTGATAGGCTAATCTCCAGCCACGCCAAAAGATCAGGCACAAGAGAATTACCTAAGTTCGTAAAAAGAATAGAATATGTGCCGGAGGTATCCCTCCCACCGGAGGAAACGATTCGGGTTGCACTGTCATTGGCAAACCGAGCTCTGATTGGGCAGTTCACAGGGCTATGGCCCTTGCCCAAAACCACTCACAGCTGGGTCCAACGGAACTGGCGACCGCTAATAACAAAAAATGTTGCATCCTACTCCGTCAGAAGGGGATACTTCCTCTTCGACTTCGAGTCTAAAGAAGACAAAGACCTAATCTTCAGGAATGGGCCCTAATTCATGGGGTCGCAAGGCCTCTACCTCAATGGTTGGACGCCGGACTTTGACCCTGAAGCCGATACCCCTAAAACCGTGCCGGTCTGGGTCAAACTGCCCAACCTGCCCATGCATTGTTGGAACCCCAAATCCCTACATGCTATAGGAAACGCACTGGGAAAATATATTGACATGGCCAGCCCAAAGGACCAATATGCCTGCGCCCGCATATGCGTGGAAGTTGACCTCGAAGCTGGGCTTCCAGAAGCAATAAATCTCATGGTGGGGAACTGGTCTCATATCCAAAAGCTGGACTATGAACAGCTCCCCTTCAAATGCAGAGGATGCCACGAGTACGGGCACTTCATCCGAAACTGCCCCAAGACAACAGAAACCCAGCAGGAGAAGGGGGAAGGATGGCATAGAGTGATTAGATCCAGATCTAAAAATCAAGCCGGAGGGGATCCTAAAAAAGGTGAGGGGAGGGGAGCTATCCCCCTTGAAAAACCCCAAGAGCCTACAAGGTATTCAGAATTAGAAAAAGAAAGGGATGAACCTATCGAAACAGAAGATAGATCTAGTCATGGGAAAAGCAAAGAACTGGTAACAGTCATCTCAGACCAAGGGAGAGACAACGAGGAAGAAACAGCAGAAACTAAAGTAGGAGAAAGTCAAGGGAAAATTGATGAAGAACTGGATCCAGAAGAGGAGGATGAGGAAGAAGGGGAAATTGAAATAACAACTCCAAGAATGACAAAAACTAAAGGAAGGAAATCTAGAAAAGAAGTCCGAGAGCAAGCAACATATAAGGATAAGCTACAAGGATCCCAGCTAACCTTGGAAAAGCTGTTGAAAAACCCAAGAAATACCCGTCAACATGGGCATGCCTCGAAAGGGATGCCCTCGGCCTCCAAAAGTAAGTAATGAAGGTAATTTCCTGGAATTGCAGAGGGCTCGGAAGCAAAGGCAAGGAAGAAGCTATGCTAGATCTAATCTCCCTTCACCAACCGAACATACTGCTGATCCAGGAAACTAAGCTGGAGGAGACTCCATTCCTCCAAACCAGTAAAAAAATTTGGAAAAAAAAAGGCTCCACCGCCTTAAGCTCTAGGGGAGCTTCCGGGGGTATAGGAACCCTTTGGGACGATAGGAAATATGAAGCTATGGCCATCAAAAACAACACCCACTGGATCCTCACCGTGCTGAGACAAAAAGACACTGATTCACTGGTAAGTATATTCAACATTTATGCACCTAACTCTTATAATGAAAAATTAAATTGCTGGACTCTTCTCCGTGAAGAACAAAGCAATCTGCAGGGTAATGTCATTGTGGCCAGGGACCTGAATCTCACCCTCAGTCAGAATGAAAAAAGAGGGGGATCCATCTCCAGAGACCCCATCAAAGACTTAGTGGAAGATACCATCTTGAACTGGGCTCTCGTTGACATCAAGCCAACAACAGGGAAATATACCTGGACCAATAGGAGGTTCGGTCCTGGGCACATTGCGGCCAGACTCGACCGATTTCTGGTTCAGGATAATTTCCTCCTATTAGGCCTGATTATATCGTCCAAAATCCTTCCCTTTGGAGGCTCTGACCATAAGCCTATCCTTCTGGAAATGGAGCCAGGGAAAAATCTGGGCCATATACCGTTTAGATTTAATCCAATGTGGACCAAGCAGAAGGATTTCTTAAAAATTGTAGCAGAGTCATGGGCCCATCCGGTCACAGGATCCTCCTCCTTTGTCTGGAAGGAGAAGCTGAGGAGGCTCAAGAAATCACTGAAGAGTTGGGCCAAGCAGCTCCCAAATCCAAATAGCGCCAAGCTCCAAGCTTCCCACGTGTTGGAGCTGCACCAGATCGAAATGGAGGATAAGTCTATGAACACCACTGACATCCAAAAAGAGACAGCGCTGCAACTGAATCTTCACGTGGCCTGTAGACAAGAGGTTGAATGGTGGCACCTCAAATCCCGGTGTAAATGGCTGAAGGATGGCGATAAAAACTCAAGCTACTTCCATAAGTTGACAGAGAGCAGGAAAATCCAGAACAACGTTCTAGAAATTCTGGTCAATGACAGGGTAATTAATCAATTTGATGAAATAAAGATGGAAGCCACCAAATTCTTCAGCGTGTTGTTCTCTGAATAGCCCACTCCTAGCGACGCCTAGCTCCTGAACCTTGTTCCCAGCTCAATTAAAAGCAAATACAACTTCCAATTGAATCGATCCATCATGCTAGAAGAGCTCAAAGAAACCATCGATATCATGGAGGAGGATAGAGCCCCCAGTCCAAACGGGTATAATGTAAATTTTATAAAAATCTGCTGGGACATTGTTAAAAAAGACTTACTAAAAATGGTCAGAAAGTCTCAGAATTGTAGCAAGATCGGAGGAAGTACGAATTCATCCTTCTTGGCCCTCATTCCTAAGGAGAAAGAAGCTAAGACATTTGACAGGTTTCGGCCAATCTCCCTATGTAACATAGGCTAAAAAATCATCACAAATATCTTGGCCACCAGATTAAAGCATATTATGCCAGTCATTATCCCGGAGAATCAAGGCGGATTCATTAAAGGAAGGAATATTTGGGATAATATCATCTTAGTGCAAGAAGCCATCCATTCTAGCCTGAAGAATGGAGATAAAGGAATGACAGTGAAACTAGATTTGGAAAATGCTTTTGACAGAGTTAGTCATCCATTCCTCCTCCAAGTAATGCTGAGATTCGGATTTGCTCCCAAATTTGTCTCCTGGGTCAAGGCCTGCATCAGCAAGCCCTGGATTTCCCCCCTCATTAACGAAAGAGATGCCCCCTTTTTTCAAGCTACGAGAGGCCTGAGGCAAGGATGTCCGCTCTCTCCTCTACTCTACGCCATTCAGTTCTCGGTACTCAGCTTCCAATTGGAAAACGCTAGACTAGAGCAGGAGCTTCCAGGCATAAGGCTGGCCAGAGGAACCAAAGACATCAACCACGCTCAGTTCGTCGATGATACCATATTAATGGGTGGTGCTAGTCAGCTTATAGCTGGCAGATTCAAGAATGAACTGAACCGCTACTGCCAGGCCTCTGGAAGTAAAATCAATTACAAGAAGAGTCAGATCTTCGGATGGAATATTAATCCGCGGGAAATGTTAGATATATCCCGAATTCTTAATATAAATGGAGTTGTAAGTTGGGACTCTTTCAATTACCTAGGGGTGCCTATCGTCAAAACCAAATCCAAGTCCTCGAATTGGAATCCCATAGTGGAAAAAATTAAGAGGAAAATATCGGGTTGGGGGACTGCATGGTTGAATCTGGCTGGGAAGGTTGTATTAATTAAAGCTGTCTTGAACAGCTACGTGCTCTACCAATGCTCTCTTCTCCTTGCACCTGTCAAAATCATAAATCAAATTGAAGGATTACTGAAATCCTTTCTCTGGAATGGGGGGAACAATGGAGGTGGGAAAAAGTATGCTCTGGTAAGTTGGGAAACCATTAAGCAGCCAAGAACCGAGGGAGGACTTCAAATTAGGGATCTCAAACTACAAAACTTTGCCATCGGGGCTAAATTACTCTGGAATATGCTCGCTCCTAAGCCAACCTGGTGTATTCTAGTGCTTAAAAACAAATACTTTCCAGGTCCAAGGCTCAGATGCCTAGAAGGAGAACACATGAAAACAAAAGGATCCTCTATCTTCTATCTCTGTAAGAAAACGTTGTCTTCATTTATAGAAAATTTATATTGGATACCGGGTAATGGGAAAGCCATAAAACTCTGGCAGGATCCAATTTTAGGCAATTATCCTCCATGCCTCCCTCGTCTGCAATCTTGGATGGAGGTGAAAGGCATGCACACGATCTGAAGTATTTATGAGTGGGAGGAGAATCACCCTCATCGCTGGAAAGCGTGGACATTGCCAGACTGCCCGGCAGAGCTGGAGATTGAAAAAATGCAGCTGTTCATTCATCTGGCAGGGAGAGCTCCGATTTCCATCAAGATGAAGGATCGGCGTGGCTGGGGTAAGAGAACATGTAATTACTCGACTGTTGATGGGTACATGGAGTTAGCTGCAAACTTTAATATGCCTGAGAATCCAGCGATCTGGAATAATAACTGGAACAACAGAGCATTGCCCAAAATTGATGTGTTTATATGGACATTAATTCACCAAAGGTTGTTAACTGGAGAAAACCTGGAGAAAAGGGGGATAACAGGCCCATTCCGCTTCCCTCTCTGTGTTGTAAATTCAGAATCTATCTCTCACCTTTTTTTTAAATGCCCATATACCACTCTAATCTGGAAGGAACTAATGCAGGAAATAATGCAGAATGGCGGAGAAGGGCTTCAATGGAATGGAAGAAGTTAGGATTTCTTCATCAACTGGGAAAAAATGTATAAGGGTGGGCTAGTTAAGAAGAAGGGTGTGAGAGCCTGATGGCTGAAACTATCTAAAATAGTCTGCTGGTGTATCTGGATTGAAAGAAATCAGAGAATTTTTTAGAATAAGCTCCAACCAGCATGGAAGTTAAATGTTAAAATCAATGCTCTATTTGATGAGGTGGTAAGAAGTACCAACTTTACCGCCCAATAAATCCGAGTTGACCCAAAAAGAAAAAAGCTGGATGCAAAGCCTTAATATCCAGGAAACTAATAGTATAGCTATCAATAATTTGGAGGATTGGGAAATTCAAATGGATAAATCTCAGTTCGAGAATTGGTTAAGAGAGCGGAAGATTTTCAAACTGTTCTTTGATGGGGCTTCAAAAGGAAATCCGGGAAAAGCGGGAGGAGGCGGAGTTGTCATAAATTCCAGAGGGAAAGTTGAAATCGAATACTCTTGGAGTATTGGTCATGAATCTAATAATATGGCAGAAGCATATGGGCTCTGGAAAGGCCTTAAGCAGGTACAACAAGTAGGAGTGGAGGATGTTGCAGTTATCAAAGACTCAAGACTGCTTATCCAAGCAATGAGAGGGGGAAGAAGGGGCAAAAGTGAGCGGATGGAAAGATTGTTACAAGGAATTAGATATATGGCTAAAAGGTTCAGGAAGATTGAATTCTTTCACATTCTCAGGGAGCTCAATATGAGGGCGGATAGAGCAGCTAATAAATTCATAGATATAGGGTGCTTTGATCTCAAGGTCAATTCGAAGATAAGCATGGAAATTCCTCCATCAACTGCCCTCTGATTAAGGATGGGGAAAAGAGGATCTCTGTAATCTTGATCAGTGCCTATCTACTGATTCATTCATTTTAATATAACCGTTTTTGTTATTAAAAAAAAAATTAGTGATTTCCTATTCTCTAAATTTAGAGAGTGAAAATATATTTTTTATAAAAAGTTAATATTTATATATATTGGATAGATTTTTCAAACTTATTGAACTAATATTTTAGACTAAAATTATATAATTATATTAAAAACTAATAAAATTGATATGTCTTTTTTTTTTTTTGCTACCAGGAAATCAACTCCTCTTGGGCACAGTACCCTACCCCTTGGCACACGGGCTATGTCAAGGTAACATTTAATTACTATTTTAATTGGTGGGGTTAATGGTTAAGAAAATTTGTTTCCTCTTTATAAATTGTAGGTTCAAACTTGTTCTTTCATATATCAACAAAGTTCTAAAATTATTGTTTCAAAAGTCAATGTACATCTTGGCTTAGTCTTGTGTTGACCTAAGACGTCTTATCTTTAATTTATATTTGTATATTTTGGTAACCCTCCTAAAGCTTGTTGTATTGACATTATTGGGTATCCCTAAACTCAATGACCAAATAAAAGGTGGAACCTTCTAGGGGTCATTGAGAGTCTATAAATTAGATCCGGGCCTTTATTATGATATTGTCTTGAAGAGATATATCAACTCTGATTTGTTGCATACCATTTTTTGGGTTTTTGGTTCACTTGTTTAAGGTGATGTCTTAGGGTTTTAAGCTCTCGTAGCTCCAATGTTCTCATGTTTTGGCCTCTCCTTGCTTCATCAATCTCTCTTACACCTAGTGTTGTCATCTCTGAGGTTTCTAATAATTGATTTTTTCTCCTTTGACCCACACATGTGAACCTTGTTCTATCATGTGGTTGTGTCTATTACTAAATGATGTCTTGGGGTAGCCTCCTACTGGTTAAGGTCTATTTCAAGGTTTATTTTGGTTTCCTTTACCAACATTACTAATTAAAGGTTGTGTCTACTATTAGGGTCCTTCCTGAGGTTGTCGCTTTGTGTTTAAGGATTTTTTTGGAGCTATAATGATTTCCTGATGAAGTTGTTTCTAGTTGAATCATGTTTGGAGGATGTTTTTTGTTGGTAGAGGATCGTTTTGGACATGCATTCACTTCTTGAGGCATTCACTTCTTGTTGAATTATGTTGTGAGGGTAACGTTTCATGTTAAGGTTTGATATGAGGTGTTGTTTATTGTTGAAGTATGCCCTAAGGTCTTCTTAAGGGATGCATTGTGCTCTTTTTGCTCAGCACTATCTATTTGGGGATGCCATTTGCGGCTTAGCTTATGCTAGATGTGTTGTACCATAATTTAGCTATTGTACCTATTATTGTACCTGTATAACCCTATTCTTCATTAACTTATCCCCCTCTCTCTCTCTCTTTCTTAGGTATGTGCATACCCTCATGTAAGGGTGGGTGATTTGTTCCATTTATTGACTTTCGTCTAGGAGGTTAGATTTGATCTGAAAGTTATTTATGAGTATAAGGAAGGTTATTCCAACAAGTAAATAATTAGATATGAATTTTTTTTTGTTAATTATTTTTTATAGTTTACTAATGTTTCTCTATTGTGTTTTATTTCACGGTGTGTGCAAGAAGATGAGGGACCTTTTAGATGTAATCTTACTTTAATTAGAAAACATGCTCATGATACATATAACTACAACATGCTCGCGTTATGTAATGCTTGGTTTTCTTAAGCTCCATCCTGACATGTAATATGACACATAGGTTAGATAAGCAAATCGTGCATGTATTTTATAGTTACAAAACGTGCACGCGTTATGGAGAAGAAAAACGTGCATGCGTTATGGAGAAACAAAACATGCACACGTTTTGGAGAAGCATAACGCGCATGTGTTATGGAGAACCACATAAAATGGTTTTGTTGCATGGCTAGGGAAATGAATAAAAAAAATAGTTTGCATCATCAAGACTTAGGACCTATAGTAATATTTTAGCATCATCAAGAACAACATCTCAAACGACCATGCCTAACCTCCCAAGAGCATAATTTTTCTTTGTGTTGTAGTATGGACACCATTAGGAGGATTTAAGAACTAAGTATGGGTCATAGTCCCTTAACCATTCTTGGGGGAGGAACTTTCAAGACTTATTCCCTAAAGGTAGTTTTTAAGGATTGAGGTCCATGAACAAGGCATCGAACCTACACTTAGGACCTTCATATGTGATATTTTTCATATAAGAGAGAATATGCATTGCATTAGAATCCCCTTAGCACTAGGAAAATATCCATATACATGGTTGAGGGAGGAAACCTAGTCCGTATGTCCTAAAGGAACCCTATAGACATATAGGGCCAAGAACAACAACTCAAACAAACACACATTATCTCTTAAGGGTATCCCCAACCTTTAAGTTGGGATATGGCCACAATTAATATTTTTTAGCATTAGATATGGAGGATAAGGTGCACGGGGACTTCACTTAGTGAACATCTCACATAGCATGTGCGATCGTGGGATATTAAAGAATACCCTTAATTTCCATAGATATTGACCCAAACTCTTTTTGTTGAAACCCCCTCCCAATACTTAGAACCTCCTCCCCACCCCTTTGTATACCCCAATCCTTATAAACCACCCTACCCACCCCCACCTTAAACCCCTCATCCCCCCAATACCTGCAATATATTGGTTCAATTTTTAATAATTTTAAAACCCACAATATGAACTAACATGATAGGATATTGGTAAACAAGTGAAGCCCTCGTGATAAGGTGTTAATCATGGTTGGTATATAAAGATTTAATTTTAGGTTGTAAACCATCTTTTAGGGCTCAGGGTCCATGGACAACACCTTGAATCACGTTAGATAACCTCTCAAGTTGATAGTGTTGATTTGAATGGGTATATGCGAACCATTAGGGGTTTCTAAGTACTATGTATGTGTCTTGGTACCTTAGAAATAATAAGGGGAGGAACCTAGGCCTTAGCCCCTAGAAGATGCTTATGGGAATCTAGAACCAAGAATGATGTGTTGAACAATCTCAATTGTAACCTACCTAGAACTAAAAAATAAATTGTTTTATTTATTTGAGAAAACATTATGTTAAAACTTATTGAAAAGTTTTTATGACCAAGTTGGTCAAGGATGACTATAATTGAATATTTATTTATTTAAATAATTAAATGGAGAGATGCGTATCCAAAGGAGACCATTGAAAGAGTGTTCATTGACCCACTGGGAGGAATGAGCAACTGTAGAAGGCTAAATGACAAGTGGAAGCACTAGCATTTCACTTTCTAGCTGTTGTAGAAAGCAAAATCCCTAAAATTGTGATAATGTCCCCTGACGGGTGGAACTGAGTAGGTGGCTCATTTAATTTCAAAATTGACCCAAAGACCTAGGAAATCTTATAAATACCATCGAATTAAGAAGGAGTCACACTACATTCTATTCGATTTGAATGAACCTTGTGACTGCTGCAAACTGAAAAGTCAGGCACACAAGGAATTCGATGATGGGATAACTAAAGTGAAATTGTTGAGTTAAGTTTGTTATTGAGTGCTAAATTTTAGAGAGTTATGTGTGTGTTTTTACACAACATCTTCGTCCTAGTGGTTCACTAAATAGGCTCGGAGGTCCTGAAGCAAGTGATCTTGGATGCTTTCAGGAGACGATTGGGAGGAACGGTCTCCTTTGGGTGTTTGTCCCCTTTCTGCATTTATTCCAGGTTCTAATATGTTTTGTTGGTTATATCTTATTTTATTCTAAATCTGTATCTGAAAGTTTTATGAAGGTTGATATGGATTTCTAAGCTAGAACAAGTTAAAAGGATCTTAGTTCTGCATTATTGTTTTATGAAGTATGCCTTAGTTTACATAAATTAATGCTAAACATATTTTAATTGTTTTATCAATAGATATTCCCTATGAAGTTATCCTGAGATTCATTATTCTGTTTTTCTTTAAGTCCAATCAATACAGTCATAATTCAGGATAACCATTGTTAAACAATGCATTCTATTCATCTAGTTTTTGCTTTGTATACTTCTACATCTAATTAAGGTATTAGATTTCCAAATTAAGTTAAAAAAACCCTCATTAGTTGCACTTATCTTAATCCAATTTTCTAGATAGTATTTTTTATTATTTATTCACTTTTCTAGTTCTTTGTATGTTGAAGGAATTTTAGGATCAGAGTAAGGAAAACTTCCTTGCAACCGAAAGGCTTAGTTTAAAACTGAATTTATAACTAGGTATTAAAGAATCAAATAAACTCTACACGGGAATCGAATTCAATCCCACTAAGTTTAGCTAACAAGAATCCATAGATTCCATTTCTTTGTTAGTAATTTGAAAACTTATATTCTTGGATATACCTATTCTCTGTTGATCAACAAGAAGGATTATACATAATATATTTTATATATAACTATATTCATAGTAATACTATAATATAGCAAAAATTCTTATTTTAAATTATGATAAAACTACAAACTCGAATCTAGTTAAGTAGTTCAAATCATTCATTTAAGTTGGGGTTTTAAATAAATATATAAAAGATTCAATAAATAAACCTTAGCGATTTCCACTTTGAGCAAAGCAAGGTTAATATCATTTAGTAATCAATATGTCACGAGATCAAAACCTGTCAAGGCCATTTCAACCAAAATAAAATTCTAAAAACTACACACAGATAAAGGCTGTAATCAATAGTTAAACTATTCATCGATTTCTTCACACAATAGTGAAACATTTATTAAAATCCATAATATCATTTACTCTCAGAACAAGATATCGAAACACATAAAGGCAAGTTTATCCGCAAGAAATAATTAAATTAAAATAAGTATTCCATTTTAGTCAACGCAATGGCCTTACGTCTCATTACTTAAACCAACAATAATTAACCAAAAAGACAAACACTTAATCAAGAATGTTGACAGGACGAAACCCTCGTTGCAGGCCAACAACCATCATAACATTCTATGGAATCCATTAAAACCAAAAAAAAACAGTAAAATATTTAATGAAGGTTCACAACTATGCCTATGACGTCATGGTTTTTCCTATCAAAACATCATGACTTAAAGCCCTTTCATTTCACAATACATAAACCAAGAAACTATTCTTTCTTTTAATAAACAAATTAAATACTACAATGGCCATACAACCTTAATATTTCTTTTAAATAACACTTGCAATATATACATATCATAGTGCGAAGCACATAAACAAATACTACAATTCCAAAGTCAAATCATAGGGATGGAACGACATTGACAGCTATAAAATTATTTAAAAAAATTGTGTAAACATATTGACAAAATCCCTCATGGGTTTTCCCTTTAAAAAGAAAAAATTTACAAGTTTGGAGCGACAATCAAAAGACTGCTCAAACACTCCATAGAAACAAGCACTTTGTCGCTACTAAGCTAAGCAAACACTATACAATCCCTTCGACTCCACGTTCGAGGAGGACCTCTTACAACCAAATTATAAATTCCTTAAGGTAAAACTGAAGAGGGTTTACTGTTTTGTTACAACAGAAAAACATTGAATTGGTCCAACAGGAGAATGTGGCCCAGTTACAGAGTAGCAGAGCCTTAACCATCAAAGCCACTAGAGCAAGGGAGGTGAGGTTTCCAAGTCTTACCATACCATGCGATGACATTATAAAGACCGGTTGTTTTACCCTCACAAAAACGTCAACAGTAATCTCCTGCAACAAACCATGCAGGGTTAAATTCATTTAAAACAAAAATTATAAACCATAGAAACCACAACAAGATAATAGTATAAACTGAGACAACTTACCTTCGAGGAACTAGATGTGGTGTTTACGGCCCAAGGGAATGATGCAGACAGTCCACCAAGCATACAGAGTTAGCAACTTAGAACTTAGCAAATTAGCAAATTAAAATAAAAACTACAAAAACTGATAGAAAAAAATTATATAATACCAAGTGTATCCCCTTGGGGAACACCTATCTTATTCGTTAAAAATAAGACTGTACATTACGTGTATGTATAGACTACCGTAAACTAAACAAAATGGCAAATAAAAATATATATCATTTGCCCCACATCGACGATTTGTTTGATCAGATACTCGGAGCGATAATATTTTCAAAACATAGACTTGAGATATGAATATCATCAAGTCAAAATTAAAGACGAAGATATTTTTAAAACTGCTTTAAGAACCTGGTACGAGCATTGTGAGTTTGTAGTTATGCATTTTGGGCTAACAAATTTTCATAGATGACATATTAATTTACTCAAAAACGAAAGAAGAACATGATGAACACTTAGAGATAATACTACATGTTATGAGAGAACATAAACTGTATGTTAAATTCAGTAAATGTGAATTCTTCAAAGATAAATATAGTATCTAGGTCACATGATATCCAACGAAAGAATATCAGTAGATCCAGATAAAATAAAAGCAATAATTGAATGGCATGTTCCCAAATATGTAACGAACATATGATCATTCATGGGAATTACGGGTTATTACCGGAAATTCATAGAAGGATTCTCAAAGATCGCGAACCCCATAACATCCTTGCAGAAAAAAGGAAAAAGATTTGTCTAGGATCAAAAGTGTGAAGAAAGTTTTAATAAATTAAAACAATTATTAACTGCTACACCTATACTAAAAATAGTGGATCCAGACAAGAATTTCGTTGTGTGCACTGATGCGTGCAATGAAGGTTTGGGTGGATTACTAACACAAGAAAGCCATGTAATAGGTTATGAATCAAGGAAGTTAAAAACACATGAAAATAATTATGCAGCATATGATTTAGAGTTGGATTCCATAATTCATGCTCTGAAAATGTGGCACCGTCATCTAATTGAAAAATATTTCTACTAATGTCTGATAACATAAGATTAAAATATTTGTTTGATCAACAAAATCTAGACGCAAGAAAAGCTAGATGGTTGTCCTTCCTTAGCGAATATGATTTTGAGATCAAACACATCAAAGGAAAGGAAAAAAAAGTGGATGATGCCTTAAACATAAATGCAAGAATGAATTTTATAGCTGTGATTAGTAGTTACAAAACAAAATTAGATGATAAATTGGAAGAAGGGATAAAAATGGACAAGGAATACCAAAATCTAAGAGAAAATGTAACTAATAATGAATCTAAAAATGTAAAAATAGATTTCAGTTTAAATGAAAAAGGATTAATGTTGTATAAAAACAGACTTTATGTGCCTAACATACTAGAAATTAAATTGTTGATTTTAAATGAAGTACATAAAAGTCCTTATTTTGGATACCCGGGTTATCAAAAGATGATAACGATACTAAGGAAGGATTATTTTTATCCTTATATGAATAATGGAGTTGTTGAATATATAGCTAGGTGTATATAATGTCAGCAAGTTAAAGTTGAGCATCAACACCCAGCAGGTATTTTGCAACCACTGCCAATTCCAAATTGACAATGGGAAGTTATCAGTCTTGATTTTATAACTGGATTGCCTAAAAATCAGAAACAAAACGATTCTATAATGGTAGTGGTAGAAAAACTAAGCAAGGAAGCACATTTTATACCTGTTAAAACAACTCATAAAACAGGTAATATTGATGATATCTTTAAGAAATAATTTTTTGGGTTGCACGAAATTCCGAAGGTAATAATTTCTGACATAGATCCTAAGTTTACTAGTAATTTTTGGAAGTCATTGTTTAAAGGACTAGATACTAAATTGAATTTTAGTACTGCTTATCATCCACAAACGGATGGACAAACAGAAAGAGTCAATCTAGTTCTAGAAGACATGTTACAAATGTATGTTAGAGACTATCCCAGGAAATTGGAAGATTATCTGCACTTAGTCAAGTTTGCGTATAATAACCATTATCAAGATTTAGCTAAACTTAGTCCTTTTAAAATATTGTATGGTAGGAAATGTAATACTCCCATTTCATGGAGTAATTCGGTTGACAAGTTGATGTTAGGACCTGAATTGTTAAAAGAACTGGAACTAACACTGAAACAAGTACAAAGTAATCTGAATACTGCACAAGACATACAAAAGAGTCATGCAGAACTTAAAAGAAATTAGAAAGAATTCCAAGTAGGTGAGCATGTATTTTTCAAAGTAAAACCCAGAAACAACTCCTTCAAGTTGAGGAGTTGTGCTAAATTAGCACCCAAGTATTGTGGCCCATTCGAAATATTGGCAAGAGTTGGACCAATGGCATATCAGTTACATTTTCCACCTAATCTTAGAATGCATAATGTATTTCATATTTCCATATTGAAAAAGTATGTGCACGATGCTACTCATGTGATCGATTAGAATGTTATTCGGGTAGAACCCAAAGGATATTTTCAGGTGGAACCGGACTATATTCTTGACAGGAGGGAATTTTTTCTCTGGAATCGCACCATTGGACAAGTAAAGGTGCAATGGAAACACCTCAGTCTAGATGAAGCAACCTGGGAATTAGAGAGTCATATATGGGAGGCATATCCAGCTCTGTTCCAGGAAGACTCAAAATAAAATTAAGCAACATCAAGGACGATGTTGAACTTAAGGGGGGTGTTTGTAACCTACCTAGAAATAAAAAATAAATATTTTTATTTATTTGAGATAACATTATGTTAAAAGTTATTGTAACGTTTTTATGACCAAGTTGGTCAAGGATGACTGTAATTGAATATTTATCTATTTAAATAATTAAATGGAGAGCCACCTATCCAAATGAGACTTTTGAAAGAGAGTTCACTGACCCACTAGGAGGAATGAGAAATTGTAGAAGGATAAATAACAAATTGCATCACTAGAAATTCACTTTATAGTTGTTGCAGAAAGCAAAATCCCTAAAATTGTGGTCTCATTCCCTGAGGGATGGAACTGAGCAGGTGGCTCATTTAATTTCAAAACTGACCCAAAGACCTAACAAATCTTATAAATACCATCAAATTGAGCATGAGTCACACTACATTCTATTACAGGTGAATGAACCTTGTGACTGCTGCAAAGTGAAAAGTCTGACACACAAGGAATTTGATGAGGGGATAACTAAAGTGAAATAGTTGAGTTAAGTTTGCTATTGAGTGCTAAGTTTCATAGAATTCGGTGTGCTAAGTTTCAGAGAGTTTTAGAAAATTCTTTAACACAACTATGTAAACACATCAACAAAAACCCTCACGAGTTTTCCCTTTAAAAAGAAAAGATTTACAAGTCTGGAGCGACAAACAAATGACTACTCAAACACTCCACAAAAATAAGCACTTTGTCACCACTAAGCTAAGTAAACACTGTATAGTCCCTTGAAATCCACGGTCGAGGAGGATCTCTTACAACCAAATTATAAATTCCTCAAGATAAAACCAAAGAGGGTTTACCGTTTTGTTACAACAGAAAAACGCGGATTTGTTCCAACTCAGGAGAATGCGGCCCAGTTACAGAGCAGCAGAGCCTTAACCATCAGAGCCACTAGAGAAAGGCTGTTTAGGTGTCCAAGTCTCACCATACCATGAGATGACATTACAGAGAATGGTTCTTTTATCCTCGCAGCAACCTCAACAATAATCTTCTGCAACAAACCACGCAGGGTTAACATTAGAGGAAATTTCAACTCAAAAGGGGCCTTTTAACACTAATTCAAATTCCATGTCATCATGTGTTAGCCAATGAAATTGCTTTAAATTTTAAATACCGTATAGGTCTTAAACAATTTTTTAATATAAATTTGGAGATAGGTATCATAAAAAAACTACTTTTTTGTTTGTATTTTTGACATATCTCCCTGTGTTTTACTCAAATTTTGATCGGGAGAGCTCACTGGATGCAAAATTAAATTTCGCATCCAATGGGTACCCACTCAAAATACTTTTGACAGGCCCCACTACCCTAAAAACAAGAAATACCTAAAAAATGTGATGATGACATCATCATCACATGTTTCAGGTATTTCTTGTTTTTGGGGTAGCAGGATCCATCAAAAGTATTTTGTGTGGGTACTACAAAATTAAATTCTGCATCCAATGGGTACCCACTCAGCATACTTTTGACAAACCCTACTACCCCAAAAACAAGAAATACCTAAAAAATGTGATGATGATGAAAAGAAAAAACTACTTTTTTTGTTCGTATTTTTGACATATCTCCCTCTGATTTTACTCAAATTATGATTAGGAGATCTTGTTGGATGCAAAATTAAATTCCATATCCAATGAGTGCCCACTCGCCATACTTTTGACAGACTCCGCTACTCCAAAAACAAGAAATACCTAAAAAATGTGATGATGACATCATTATCACATTTTTTAGGTATTTCTTGTTTTTGGAGTACCGGAGTCTGTCAAAAGTATGGCGAGTGGGCACTAATTGGATATGGAATTTAATTTTGCATCCAACAAGATCTCCTAATCGTAATTTGAGTAAAATCAGAGGGAGATATGTCAAAAATACGAACAAAAAAAGTAGTTTTTTCTTTTCTTGCTCCAAAATTAATAAATATTATTTTATTATTTTAGCTATTATTTTATTATTTTTCTTAGGAGGCCCATTTTGAGCTGAAATTTTCTCTAATGATTCATTTAAAACAAAAAAATATAAACCATAGAAACCACAACAAGATAATAATATAAACTGAGACATCTTAACTTCGAGGAACTAGACATGGTGTTGACAGCTGAAGGGGACAGTGCAGACAGTCCATCAAGCATATGGAGTTTCATACCTGCGAACCAACAATTTAAGAAACATTTTTGTGCCAAATACAAGGTCGAGAATGTGAGGTCGTTAGCCTGCAAGGCCAAGGCCAAGGCATGGAAGCCGAGAGCTCGGATATCCCTCTTTTCTCTTGATTTTGTGCAGGAAACAAATAACACAGCGACCAAACCCATAACAAAAAACGCGGAGCATTAAACCCCTAAGGTTTTCAAAAAAACATTCATGCTTTCAAGCCAGATGTTTAAAGGCCATCATGTGGCTTGGTACATTGCCACGTTGAATTTTTAATATTTCAATCCAATCTCTATAGTATTGAAAAACATCGAACTCACACCATGGAGGCCAAAGATGTATTGCTTGTTTTATTCTCTTAGCTAAGCACTTTGGTTCCATGACATAGGAAGATTGGCCTCCCTTGAGCATAGTCAAGCCATTGTTATCTTTAGTTAGGCATGGTGTGTTATCACCTCAAGGCTAGCTCTATTTTGTTTATGGACCTACAAAAAGATTTAATAGTTGTCTGCATTAGCCATATAGCTAATTAAGACCATGGAAGTCCTTCCTCCTAGATTCATAGTAGAGTTGAAAAGTAATCCAAAAATTAACCAATAAATACACCAACTTTAAACGATTGAAAATAAACATGACATCCTTTCATAAACAAATGACAATCTAAAGTAGTTTCATCATAACAGTAAGTCACACCATAATATTGTCATAATGTGTCATTTATGTGTAACGGTTAAAACAACTAAAGCACAAGTTAAAGATTGTATAGATGTAATTATCCTTTATAATTGCAGTTAGATCTTTGTTGTTTTCTTTTACGAATTTTGGATGTGTTACATCAATAGAGCCTTACATGGTATCATTTACCTTGAAATGGGGATACTAGTGCCATTAGAACATTTTTAGCACTAAGTACAGATATTAGGTCCATTGACATGGGTGGGGGGGAACATTTGTTCCTTAGGCCTTAAGGAAGTTGTTAACCATTTAGGGCCAAAATCGATGCCTCCAACCACCACACATGACGTTGAAAGTGAATCCTTTGAATCTTAATGGGGATATGCATGCCATCATCATTTGTTGAGCACTAGGTATGCATCTCAAGGCCATGGACATTGTTAGGGAAGATATCCATCCTATATTTTCAAAAGAATATTATGGTATATTGACAAGTAAGCATATATATAAACTTTTATTATTTGATTATTTAGTTTAATATAAAATAATATTGTATATTTAATTTGTATATATATTTTTTAACAATGTTACATTAGTGTATATTTATTAATGTTATATAATGTGTTTTATAAAATACCAATTTTCTTTTTAATCAAATATATTACCAACTAAGTTGGTTCGTTATTCAAGAAAATTTGAAATTTTTAGTAGGAGAAAATGAAATTTAAATATTTTATTTAGCTTTTATTAATGATTACAAATAATTTATGAATTTTAAGTCTTAATTATTTTCAAATGATAATATATAATTATTTTTTATTTGATATTATATAATGCATAATATTTTAGTGATTTCTAAAATAATCTAAATCTAAAAATGGATTAATTTTTTTGAGAGCGTCCTGGAGTTTGTGTAGCGTCTGAGCACCGTGAACCCTAGCGCGAGGGCTTCTCCCACCGGTCAGTGGTCCTGCAAATGGATCCACCCGACCCTGAATCCGTTGAGGACCGGTTCCATCACATTGTGGCCTCCCTGCCTCCTGCTCAGGCTTCAGCGGCCCCATCCTCACGGTTTGTGAAACGAGCTGATATTCCGGAAGTGAAACTCAGCTCTGCTGCTTCGAAGAGAAAAGAAGTAACCCTCTCAGAGAAGGGTCTTATCGGACTATTCACTGGGTTATGGCCATCCCCGCGCTCTGTGGAGGTCTGGTTAAACAAAAACTGGAGAACCCTAATTCAAGGGGAAGTTCAACAGATCTTCTGCGGAAAAGGGTATTTCACCTTCATATTCGAAAAAAAGGAGGACAGAGACCTGATCTTCAGGAATGGGCCATATTTTATGGGACCAAGAGGTATGTATCTGAACAAATGGGATCTGTCATTTAATCCAGAAAAAAGACATTCCAAAGGCAGTCCTAGTCTGGGTTAAGCTTCCACACCTCCCTCTCCATTGCTGGAATGATGAGGAATTCCGAGCAATTGGGAATACCCTTGGGAAGTATGTTGACAAATCTGAACCAAAAGCCCCAATGTTCTCTTGTGCTCGTATCTGTGTTGAAGTTGACCTTGAGAAAGGCTTGCCGGAATCCATTAACCTCTCCATTGATGGGTGGACTCATCTGCAGACGGTAGACTACGAGCAAATACCCTTTAAATGCAAATATTGTCATGAATACGGGCATTTTGCTAAGTCATGTCCGAAGAAACCAGAGAAACCCACCTCGAACAGCCCTGTAAGTGAAGGCTGGAATGTAGCCAGTGGGAAAAAAACCGCCAAGCCAGCAAAGCAACAGTCCAATGTGGCAAAGAGCACCTCCGGAAATAGATTCGAGGCCCTAGAGGAGGAAACACAAGAAGAAGCACATCAGGAAGCTATCCTTGAAACCGAGAAGCAGAAGGACCACGACCCCCTGGTTCCAGTATCGCAGCAACAGGAAAAGGAAGCTCAGAAAGAGGATCTTGAGAGCCCAATGGAAAGGAAGGATTCTGTGATAATTTCTGAAGGATCAGTATCTAGATCAAGGGCAAAAGTAAGCTCGGAAGAAATAACGGAGACCTCGGTAGAAGAACAAGAACCGTTATCTAGAAAAGGAAGGAAATCCAATAAAGCCATCAGAGAGCAGGAGGCAGCTAGGGAAAAGGCAGCAGGTAAACAGTCTAACCTAGATTTCCTAGTCAAAACCTCGCCTGCAAGTAAATATCTCTTAAGCGCTGAAGAGGAAAAACGGGAGAAAGACAAGGCCCTTAAACAAATCAGGAAATAATGAAAGTTGTCTCCTGGAACTGTAGAGGATTGGGAGGTTCTCAGAAATTAGAAGTTATTAAGAGGTTCAAATCAATGGAATCTGCCACCATTCTCCTCATCCAGGAGACAAAAAAATCAGCTGAAGACAGCATAGAAACAATTAAAAGCATTTGTCCAAAAGGGACAGGCCTAGCCGTCAGTGCAAATGGAGCCTCAGGAGGTCTATTATGTTGGTGGAACTCTGATCAATATGGAATGCTCACGGCCATAGAAAATAGTAATTGGTTACTCATCAAACTTGAAGACAAAGACAGCAAAAAAAAAAATTGGATTGGGAATGTGTATGGCCCAACCATGAATGCGCAGAAGGAAAGGTTTTGGAGCTCGCTAGAGGAGCAATGTGAAGACAAAAAGCTTCTTCCCTGCTATCTAGCAGGAGACTTTAATGTAACTATATCTGCAGATGAGCGTAGAGGAGGAACAAAGGTAAGAGATCCATATGGGGAGAGGCTGGAAGATTTGATCTCTCAATGGAACCTCACAGACATCAAACCTAAAAATGGTATCTACACATGGAATAATAAAAGAATAGGACCAGGTCATATCGCAGCTATATTGGATCGATTTCTAGTCAGCACTCATCTTATCAACCCTTATCCGGAAACTAAAATCTTGTGCGCTGCTGTATTTGACCACAAGCCTATAAGCCTCTTTTTTCCTCCAAAGGAAAACCTAGGACCTCTCCCTTTTAAATTCAATAGGATTTGGTTGGAATCCTAAGGTGTTAGAGACATCATTTATAATGCTTGGCGTTGCTTCATCCCTGGATCTCCATCGTTCTCATGGGAGCAAAAGCTGAAACGGGTCAAGGCAACTCTTAAATCGTGGGCTAAGAACCATTATCAAGAGCCAGCACAGCAAAAGGAAAAAATCATAAAGGAAATGAAAGCTCTCCAAGCAGAAATGGAAATAAACATGGTCACCAAGGAACATTTCATCAAGGAGATAGAGCTGGAATCGGCTCTGCAGAAAACCTTAAGGCAAGAAGCGGAAGCATGG
Source organism: Pseudotsuga menziesii (assembly GCA_001517045.1). Lineage (NCBI taxonomy): Eukaryota > Viridiplantae > Streptophyta > Pinopsida > Pinales > Pinaceae > Pseudotsuga > Pseudotsuga menziesii. The sequence goes on from LPNX010505349.1 coordinate 293,636, forward strand.
AGGCTGCGATCATGCATCCTATGGCTCAAAGGGGGAGATCAGAATTCTAAGTTCTTCCAAAACCAATGTAGAGACAGACAATGATGGAACTCCATGAGCGAACTAAAAGCTGAGGACGACACTCTCATTCAAGGGCAAGCGGCCATCAGCGCTGAGGTAAGGACCTTCTTTAATCATCTGTATAATGACGAGGAACAAGTCTTCCACTGTCTCATGGAGGAAAAGGTCTCTGATATTCCCCCCCTCATTAGTCCGAAGGAAAGACTCAGGCTTGAGTCCCCTATATTGGAAAAAGAGGTCAAGAATGCTATATGGAGCCTGCACCCGGATAAGGCCCCTGGTCCGGACGGCTTCCCTATATGTTTTTATAGAACCTTTTGGTCCCTAATCAAGAAAGACCTGTTGCGCCTCATTTCCTAGATGGAAAAATGTAATATGGGAGGCGCTACCAACTCCACCTTCTTGGCCCTAATCCCGAAAGAACGCAACCCTACTTCCATCAAAAAATTCCGGCCCATCTCCTTATGCAATGCGTCGTATAAAATATTCTCCAAAGTGCTGTCTCTAAGACTCAAGCAAATCATTCCCTCTCTTATCTCTCCAAAACAAGGTGGCTTCATCTCAGGAAGGAAAATAAGTGATAATATCCTCCTGGTTCAGAAGGCCATTCACTCCAGCACTAAAAGAGGTGATCCTGGAATGGCTATAAAATTGGATCTGGCCAACGCTTTCGACAGACTGAGACACGCATTTATATTCCTGGTGCTTGAAAAATTTGGGTTCCCTTTGGTTTTCATCAAATAGGTTCAGGCATGCATAACTTCTCCATGGATAGCCCCTCTTATAAATGGAAGACCTTCAGAGTTCTTTAAAGCCTCTCATGGGGTAAGGCAAGTATGCCCGCTCTCCCCCTTCCTTTACATCTTGGTTGCTGACTCCTTTAGCAGAAAAATGAATAAACTCCAATCAGAAGGATCCCTTCCAGGCCTCTCCTTCAGACGTGGGGTTCCTCCAATTAACCACGCTTTATTCGTTGATGACACTATCCTCCCTGGATTTGCCTCCACCCAAATTGCAAGGAACCTTCTCAGTCCTCTTGAACTTTTTCTCCAAGCCTCTAGAAGCGCAGTAAATCTGAATAAATGCCAAATATATGGGTGGAATTGTCTAGCCCCAACTCTTAGCCGCATTTCCCAACTTCTTCAAATAAAATCCAATTCATCATGGACCCATTTCATATACCTAGGTATCCCTATCGTCAAAAAAAATTTGGCCTCTTCAATGTGGACCTCGGTCATTCAAAAAATTAAAGACAAAATTCAGGCCATGGGAACGAAATGGATAAATTTAGCAGGAAAGAATGTTTTAATACGTTCTATCCTCTCCTCCTACCCCATTTACACTAGCTCCATGGTTCTCGCCCCCAAAAACGTCATGAATAGTATAAGCAAGGAAATTAAAAAATTCTTGTGGCAGGGTGGAAAAGTTCAGACAAAAAAATTTCACCTTGTAAATTGGGACACGGTTAAAAAAGATAAAAAACATGGTGGTATTGGCATCATAGATCCTGAGCAACTGAGCAAAGCCATGGGAGCTAAAATGGTTTGGAGACTGATTACGGGAAGAAAGGATTGGTGGAAGGAAGTCATCAGGAAGAAATACATTAGAAGCCTCAGGTCAAAAATGTTGGACATCACTTGGGTTGGCCAAGGAACCAATCTTTGGCAATTATGCAAAGCCTCTTTTAATATAATCATCAAATATCTCTACTGGATACCTGGGAACGGGAAAAGGATTAACATATGGAAGAGTTATATTATGGGACAGCCGCTTTGATCCTCGCTGCCAGGCCAAACTCTTCTAGCTGATTGGGCAAGTGAGTAGGGGATCTCCACCCTCTTTGATCTATCGCAGTGGAACTCGAAAGGGCACTGGATTGGCTGGAAGGAGCTATTCTCCCCAGCACATTTGGCTAATGCAGCAGACTCTCTCCTCTCCTCCCTTCATGGGTTATCCCCTTCGAGAGTCTCAGCGAAGGACCGTATCGGTTGGGGAAAAACTGGAAAGTACAATGTTAAAGAAGGATATCAGAAAATATCCATGGGACCGCCTAGAGCAGATAAAATATGGCAGAAGGTGTGGCACACTGACAGCATTCCAAAATTAAACAGTTTCATTTGGATCCTCCTTCATAATAAGCTTCTCACAGCCGAGAATTTAAGGAAAAGAGGCATCAATGGCCCCTCGAGGTGTGCTTTGTGTAACTCAGATGAAGAGACCATCAGCCATCTCTTCCTCCATTGCAAAACCTCCCTTCTGGTATGGAGGTCAGTTCTCCCTTCAGGAATGGATCTAAACTTCCCTGGCTCGATAGCCCAACTCTTCATCGACTGAAACAAACATTTCCCTGGCACTCTAAGCAAGAAACCAATCTTGAGTTGTCTTTGGGCCTCCATTCCTAAGAATCTCTGTTGACAACTCTGGCTAGCTAGAAATAAGGCTATCTTCAAAGATAAAAAAGTTGTCCCAGCTTGAATAGCCGCAAAAACAATAGGAATGATAGCTGAGAAATTCGCCTCAAGCAACATCAGTTTCCCCGACAAAGAGTCCATCCCTGATCCCTATTCTTCATGGTGCAGGAACTTCCTGAAAGAAAGGAGCTCACTTCAATCCAAGAATATCATCAAAGGATCAGCTGATTATTGGAAACCTCTCCCTTGGGAGATTCGTCTCTCCAGCAAGGACTTCAAAAACTGGCTCAAGGAGAAGAACTCCTTTGCCCTCTTCTTTGACGGTGCCTCGAAAGGCAATCCAGGGGTGGCAGGAGTGGGGGGGATCCTTCTGGATCCCGAAGGACAAATAGAACAAACTTTCGCTTGGGGTTTAGGGACTCGAACCAATAATGAAGCAGAGTGGCTGGCACTCCTCCAAGGTCTGCAGATCCTGCAGGATAAAAATTATCAAAAGGTTTTGATATTTGGAGACTCAAAGCACGTCATCTCTAAATTGATCAATGGATACCCCAAGGGAGCCGTCAATTGCCGTCGCCTATACAATAAATCAAAACTCCTTATGCTCAACTCCTATGAACCACTTCACATTCTCAGAACCAATAATTCTGCAGCGGACAGCATGGCCAACTTGGGAGCCTCTATCCCTCAAGGCCACTACAAACAAAATGGGAATCCTCCCATTCTCAAATATGTTCCGTAATGAGAAGCCAGGCTTACACTCAGCATCATCTTCAACAAACACCTGGGAATATTTCTATGAATAACCACTGCAAGCGGATTAGCTTATCGAATAATCGTAGCAAGGGGTCGAGTCTTTTGAATGACCATTTGATCCTCCAACGCTCCTCATTTCTTTTTGGCCTTTATGGCCCCCCCTCTAACCTTCTTCCCCCCTCTTTCACTCCCTTACCCCTTTTCCCTCCCCCTCCCCTTATCTTTCCCTCCTCCACGATCTCCGACGCCCTCCGTCATTTGGCAGTTGGCCTCCACATCGCCGGCTCCTCTCATTTACTTCACAGTCCTACCCATCCTCCTTTCTTTGCCGCATGGCCTCTTTGTTGTCCTCTCCATCTCTTGAAAACAGGGGAATTAAAAGCTCTCCGGTCAGGGGATATCTTCATTTCCCCCTCACACGCTCAGGGTCCCTTCACGAATAACTCCATGGCCACTATCGGCAGTGATATGTTTACCCATTCCATTTCAATCCTCGGCCCTGGTTTATTTGAAGCTCTGCGATTTTTGTTAAAGATTGTTACAAGCATTGGCGAAGGGCGGCTGCAAGGCCTTCCGTGGCAGGCTCTTCCTCTTACTCGCTCTGTGGTGAAGGAAAGGCTGGCTCTTGCATCCTTTTCCTCCTATTCGTGTAGTTCTCTCTTTACTTCGCAGACTGTTACTCTCGGCTCAGGCACTCTCTCGTCCTCTGGCAATTGGGGAAGAATCTTGGTCATTGGTTGCAGGTGCACAGGGTGGCAAGAAGGTGTCGCGGGCACATTGGCTTATGGTAGAAGCGAAGACTTACCGCTGTATAAAGAACTCCTCGTGCTTAGATTCTGCTTCAATAATCTTTTAGTCCCTGACAGTCCTATTCAAGCTATTCAGAATCAGTTTGCCCGAATAACCATTTTGACAGAGGCAGACCAAATGGCTCAGGATGGTGAAAACGCGGGGATTATGGACATCAAAAAGAACCTGAGGAGAATGTATGAATTGATCTCCATCAACGTTATGGATAACAGAGAGATGGCTCGGGAGGTGAAAAGTATGGGAGACACAGTCAGCTACACCTCGCTGTAGATCAGTAATCATGATGCCCGCATCGATGACAACGAAAGTAACCTCCGTGAAATCATGGGGAAATTGGACTGGATTCAAGAGGACCTCCAGCGCTTCATATCCATGAACCAGAGCAACAGAGTTAATGGAGCCACTGCGGATGCCGTGCTTCCAATGGAGGAGGAATCTGTAGTCCATCCAAGAAACCCTAGAGGCAATCCTTAGTCTGTTTATGTTAGTTATGAATGAATGTTTTTCTGTCTTTTTGTTTGTAAACAGTTTGTAAGGGTTTATACAACCCACGGCCCTAGATGTTTTAAACAAACTATCTGTGAATATTTTTGGGAAACACATTGGATAGTCCCTTTGTGCAGCACCTTTGCTATGCATATAAACTTTGTTATTCTCTGTCTGTAATGAATGGCTGTGCACAGCTAACTTTTATATATACTCCCTTTTTAGTTTATGTTAAAATATATATATATATATATATATATATATTTTAGTGATTTCTAATTCCGTAAACATAGAGGGTGAATAAATATTTTTCATAAAAGTTAATATTTATATATATTGAATAGATTGTTCAAACTCATTGAACTAAAATTTTAGACTAAAATTATATATAAATATATTAAAAAACAATAAATTTTATATGTTTTTTTGTCTTTTTGCTAAAGGGGAACCCCTTGGACTTCCTTTCTGCACCAGGAGCTTTGAACCCATGGCCTCCTTAACAACCTCCATGCCTTAACAAAACCTAGAGTGACCAATAGACCAAACCCCAAGGGGCGATAAAATTGATATTTTATTTAATGTAATGTATATAATTATGTCAAGGTAACATTTAATTACTATTTCAATTGGCGGGGTTAATGGTTAAGAAAATTTGTTTCCTCTTTATAAATTGCAAGTTCAAATTTGTTCTTCCGTATATCAACAAAGTTTTAAAATTATTGTTTCAAAAGTCAATGTACATCTTGGCTTAGTCTTGTGTTGACCTAAGACCTCTTACATTTAATTTATATTTTAATATTTTGGTAACCCTCCTAAAGATTGTTGTCTTGACATTATTGGGTATCTCTAACCTCAGCAAATTCTTGAAGCATCTAGGTAAGCTACAAATGCACTGGCTTGGACCATATCTTGTCAATTCTATTACCTCTGCAGGTGCAGTTCAATTACAATAGTTAGATGGAGCAGTACTGCCAAATCTTGTGAATGGAAGTCGATTGAAGCCCTATCAACGGAGGGTGGACCGCACAATGCCTGAAGCAATCTGCACAAAAAAAAAGAGATAGAGAAGATGGGATAGACAACAAATGGAAGGGTGTGCCTGAAAGAAAGGGTCGTGCAATATTAGGGGTTATTTGACTCAACAATAAGTATCTAATTATCCAGGAAGAGTTTGCGTGCCAAGATAGGGCTATGCCAAGAGAAAGGGGATGCAGATGAGAAGGAAGAGGTTGCGTGCCAATATAGGGTTGCGCCAAGAGAAAAGGGTTGCGCCTGCGAACGGTAAAGGTTGTGCGATAGGAGGTTGCCATGCAAGAGTGAGTGGCTCACATTGTACAGAAGAAACTATGACAATGACCAGACATCACATCAATACTCAATAACAACTATCAAAGAGGTAAACGACGACACGATTGACGTCACGTCTAATGATAGTAGATCCAAGAGGCAGGGTGACAGAATTGGTGGCGTATTTGGCACATAAAAGAATGATTTAGGCATAATGATGCACCTGAGTGATTCATGATGCAATATGAGATGAATATGGGGTTATAATCCAAGGGCCAATATCCAAGCGAACACCATTAGGCAGTGCTGCACTGAGCAAAGTTGCAGGAGGGTTGGGTTGGGTAATTGAAGGAAGCTCCGCTGCGTAAGGCAGCGGCCATTTAAGGGGCAATGCAAGCTACCCTAGATATGGGGAAGACTTTGAGTGAGAATGTTGTCTTAGCAGAAATTGATGAAGAAGTTGCAAGTATGCGGGTTAGGTTGCCTGAGATGGAAGTATCTGGAAAAGTCGTCCTTGGCTATATTTCTCCCAACCGGTTTGAGATGCAGACTAAGATACCCACGAGGACTTCGGATGGGGTCATAGTTCTTGTCCCACTTGACTAAGTCTGCAGGAACAAGGAACCGGTCCAACCTCAGGAAGTCCGGGTTGAGCCTGAATGTAAGGAAGGACAAGGGTGCGGAAGCGGGAATGGCTTCAGAATTTGCAGTTGCAGACAATTACTGGCCAGCAGGATGCTTCCTGAAGGGTGACGACGAATGGAGAATGATGTAGTATTCATGGATGCCGAAGCACAAGGTCACTGCAGGACACATAGGTATGTCAAGGTCCTCCTTGGAGGAGGCAGCTGCAGCCAACTACACAATTTAGCAAGTTCAGAACAGTCGCACACTGTTTCCTATGAGAAGTTTTATGAACTTCAAGTTGCTGAGTACACCATGTCTAGCTAATATGGCTCGAGGACGAGCCACAAGATTGTGCTGGGGGCCTGTTGGTAAGGGGTTGGAGGTAAGTGAGTTACAAAACATCTAAGATGCTGCGCATATTCATGAGTCACCGCACAAGGAAAATATAGCACGATAGGTGGAAAATGGTCTAATTTTAATATTTTTATGTCACTTTTTGTACTCATTGACCATTTCTTCAGAATATTGGTCCTTAGTGGTTAAATTAGTTAGAGTTTTGTTAGGAGTTAGTTAAGAATGGACCTTGAATGTAAAGGCACAAGCCTATAAATAGAAGAATTATGCATGCAAGAGAGAGGAAGAGATAGATATAGAGACATCGATATATAGATGGAGAGCAATATAGAGAGAGAAAGATAGAGAGAAGTGAATACTGGATGTAATACTAGACACAGTGATACTGGATCAATGTCTGTTTTGATCTGCAATTTGTTCTGTGGACTTAATACAATGTGACGTGGATTGATCTGAGCTTCTGTTTCCTTTGTTCTTTTCTTTTTTTTCACTGCTACGATCCTGATGCTGAATGATGAATAGATCTGCATGTGAATGAACAATGCGATGCTTTTTGCTTATGAATATTGTCATCTTTATTATCTTTTTTCCACACTGGTAGATATCCTAAAATGATGAATGACTAAATGCAACATGATGAATGGTTCTGTTTTTGAGCAAGTAATAAAAATAGATCTAGAAATTAAGCTGATGAATGTCTGATGCCCCAACCCTCCTCTTTACTACGGAAACTTGGTTCCGACAGCTCTCCCTTGAACATCTCGAGTGAGACCTCATTTGCTCTGTGGCTGTTGCTGGACGGGGTAAAACCTGTCCGGTCCGATGCTCAGGGTGATCGCGGTGTGTTGAGCATCGACGGAGTGGAACCCCTGTCGACTGGGTTTTGTTGGTCGGGATCACGCCAACAATGAGAAGGTTAAGAAGGAAAAGCTTCAAATTCATAGAGTATAATTTGAGAGTCTGAGAATGAAAGATGAAGAAAATGTTGCAGCATATCACCTTCGTGTGGATGAAATTACCAACACGATTAAAGGACTATGTGGAGAGGTTGAAGATTCAATGATTGTACAAAAGGTGTTAAGGTCATTCCCCTTAATATTTGATGTCAAAGTTTCTGCTATTGAATAAATGAAGGATCTTGATAAATTGAAAATAGATGAATTGCATGGGATTCTCACTGCATATGAAATGAGGTTTGAAAAAAAAAACTACCAAAGAAATAAACATCTTTCAAACCATCAATGAAGATGAATAACGTAGAACAAAAATCAAGCGATTGTTCTAGTTGTGAATCAAAAGCAAAGGAAGCACATTTTGTGAGAAAACTCAAAAAGGGATTTGAAAAATATAAAGGTAAGTTGTTGTTTAAATGCTTTAAATGTGTAAAAATATGACATTTTGTAGTTAAGTGTCCATATGAAAAGGATGAAAGTGGCGATGATGAAGTAGACCATAACATAAATAAAGGGAGCAAACACATTTAACATAAAAATAACCACAAACATGACAAGTATGAAAAGAAGAATAATTATTATAAGCAAAAAAAAGTCTCTACCCAAAAGGGGTTAGTGACTCATCTGAATATAACGACGATTCAAAGTTATAGAGAACAAACTCTCTTTATGGAAATCAAAACAAAGATTGATGATTTGAATAATGAAGACACATGGAAATAAACGATGGAATTAAGAGTAGAAAAAATGTTGAAATAGATGAGGAAGTGGATATTGAAGAGCTCATTTGAGCCTTAAACGAAATAAAGAAACTTAAGAAAAAGAAGAAACAAAAGGAGCAGCTGCATAAATATGAAGAGGAGGATCATGATTCAAAAGCAAAAATATCACAAAGCCTTGAATAAAGAGAAAAAACCATTACCAACCTAAATATTCAGCTTAAAGAGACAAAAACGATAGAAAAAGTGGTGAGAAGCCAACTAAAAGAAAATGAAGCAATCTATGAAAAGTTAGAATCTGAAATTGTTTCTTAAGAAAGGAATTGAAGAAGTCAACTTCTTAGTTGAATAGAAGCTTAAACTTGGAAAAGATATTTAAAATATTAGATGATATTATCAATTAACAAAGGTCACCATTTATTAAGGCTGGTCTTGGCTATTGATGAGAATCAGATGACTCCTAAAGAAAATTCTAACTCTAAGGCTACAAATCCCCCAAAGAAGGTGAATGAATAAAAACCTACAAGCTATGTCGATGTTCTCAAAATCTCCATAAAAAATGAAGGTAACAAGAAGAAAGAGAATGGTGTCCCGCAAGAACCCGATCTTCCTCAAAAGGACAACACAGACGAATCATAAGATTTTTTCCACTAAAGTGGCCTCACAAAACTTGGCACCAAAACTCTTTCTTTGGTTATTCTTTTTCTTGAAATCACTTTGTTCATAAAACAACAGATTGTAGAGCATGCAATAATTATGTGTCGAACAAAGACATGCATGTTGAAATATTGTAACTTCGAAGAATATTCTATATGTATCTTTTGTGGTCCCTGATGGTCCTACCGGGAGAACCACTTGTATTATCTTGTACCCCGATGCTTCTAATTGGAAGAACTAATAAGAGTCATGAAGTTGTCCCCTCTAATTGTAAAGGTGGGTCATTAGCACCCCAGTGTGGCTACTTGAGCCTAAATGTGTAACTCGAGCCTACATGATTAACTCGAGCCTATATGTCGAATGAGTTAATTGAAGTGAACAGATGAATATAAATAGAGGTGTAGCTCTCCTCATTTGAGCACACACTCTCACTTGTGTAGCGCATTAGTGGAAAAGAGAAGTAGCTGGAGAAGGAGGAGGATCAGGCTTTGATCTCCTTACTAGTTTTATCTTTTATCTTTTTGGGACATCTATATTGAGGAATCTTTTGCTGGGTTTTTCCCTTTAGGGTTTTCCTAGGATAAATCTTTGTGTTCCTTTTGTATGGTTGTGCTTGTCTATCTTTCAGTGATCCTGTTTTTATGCTTTTGTTATGAAAATGAAATGAAATATTGATGTCTTAGCTAAGCATATGAAAATTTAACATGGTATCAGAGCCACCCTAAAAGAAGAGATTGTGCAACTAAAGAATCTAGGGCTTCTTATTTTTTGGGTCTCTATCCATGATCGATCAGTAAAAGAAGGCTATATTGACTCTCCATTGAAGGGCGCATCTTTCTATCAAAGCGGAATTCGATTCCGAGCATTTTCAGTTTTGGTGCGGAAAATTAGGGCTTTCTACAGAAGAAGAATTTTTGAGTGAGCCCAGCATAGGATTTTTATCTTCATCAAAATCAAAGTTTAGAGACCTGGATCAATAAATTTGGTTGGGTGAAACTCCGGGAAAGTCAAACCCTAGTTTGACCCTGATCTGGAAAAACCCTAAATACTAAAACTGCTAAGTTTTGGTAAATTCACTATATCCTGAGATTGGTGAAGGCTCGGGATTTGAAAATTGCAGAGATCGAAGATAAAATCCTGCTTTACACGGTGTCCAAAATTCAGCCTTAGATTCGCTATATTCTAGGCGATACGACCCCTCCAAGTTAGGGTTCCAGCCTCTTCCAGAATTCATCCCTAAATAGGACACCTGGGGAGAATTGCTGTAGCGTAGGATACAGAGGTCCAAATGGAATTCCTAAAGATGTTCCAGAAAGAGAACAGACTGTAATTTCTGTGGTCCAAATTTTAGAACCTAAAGATGAACCAGTGACACGTGGCATTCCGTACAACTTCACTATTCTGAATAGTCCTATAACAGGTCACCTTGGGAAAATGATCATAAATCCCAATTGGTGAAACCAATTCTGATGAAACCTATTTTGTTGGATCAGGGACATGCGAAGTTACCTCAATGATAAATTTCAGACATAGAGGAGCATTAATTTTGGAGATATCACAGAAACAGTAACAGGCATTTCTGCAGAAGAAATTGGAAAACTAGGGCAACCTGTTCCGGGAGCTTCCCTCCACTGTTTTCAGAAAAGGAGTACATTGGACAGCTCCATTTGAAGAGATCTATATTTCTATCCAATCAGATCTGAAATATTCCAAGTTTTGAAAATTAGGGTTTCTCTGACAAACCCCATATCAGCCAGCTCTGGAAGCAGGACGAACACCTCAAATCGGTAAGATCTAATATTTTGCTATTTGCATTTGAGGTTCTCATTTCAAAGTGATACATCACATCAGCTTGATGATAAGATTGGTGAAGTTGAAAACTTCCAACCATGGAAGTATTTGATCTCTCTGAAGAAAATGAATTGGACACCTTCATGAGTAGAGAGGTTCCAGTTACAGAAGGAGGTGAGGCTCAAAGCCTTACACAAGAAGAACTTGATCAAGGCCAAAAAGATCATTGTTGATTCAATCATAGATCAAATTGTACCACAAGTGTCTTCCCTAAAGACACCAAATATATTTGATTCCTTGATCAAGCTATTTGAAGATAAGAACATAAATCAGAATATGGCTTTGAGAAAACAGTTGAAGACTGTAAAGATCCAGAATGCAAAACATTTTGAAGCGGTAGAAGAAGAAGCGGAGAATGCAGAAGTGGTGATAGCCACCTTTAATGGTCTCCCAGGATCATAGAATTCATTCATTCAAGGAATGTATGCCAGAAGAAAGTGATTAATTTTAGCTCGACTCATAAGAGGAGAAGAAGAATATGGGAGCAATTGAAGAGCAAGCTCTCACCATTCAAAGAATATCCCTCAAGCAATGAGGAATATGAAGAACTCAATTCTTGAAGAACCTCTTATTCATCTTATCATTTGGATAAGAAATCATGATTTCATGAATGAAGAAGATGATAAAGCAGAATGAGCAAGATAGAGTCTACCCACGAAACAAATAAAATATAAGTATTCAATTGTCATTTCATGATATTGTTCTACATTTGATTATATTCAGTTGATGTGTTATGCATGATAGATTGTTTGCATTAATGTCTGTATACTACTAATATGCATGTGATGGGTAAGTAGCTCATGGTGCTATACAACTCTCCATTGCTACTTATCAAACCTCTTTGCTGACATATTAGATTAGTTCACAATCTCAATGATGTCATGGTAGAGATGGAAGGCATCTAGAAAATTTCTGTGAGATATGGATGAATGTTGTATTGGCTAAACAGTTGCATGATGCATAAGAATTTGTCGTTATGCATATGTTTTATGAAATAGTTCTAACCATGCAACTGGTGCATTTGAATTGTAGGAAAGGTCATGTACAGCCTCCTACAATAAAAGAAGGATGAGACTTGTTCCGAAGAACAAGTGATGACAATTCAAGATTCACTCCAATGAACATGAATCTGAAGCTCCCAGGGTTAGAGACACCATGACGGAAAAAATAGCTTCAGAGAGTGGTAGATCCACCTCGAAGGATGAATACCACAATGGGTATGAGAGATAACTCAAGATGAAGAAAACAATGCTATGAAAGAAGCTATGATCAAAGAATAACAGCTGGTCATGGGGAATGATGTATACGATATGATTTCGAGACATAAAGGGAAGTACGTAGTATCTTCCATATGGATCTACAAGAACAAGTGTACAAAGCAAAGTTCGTGAGTTGCCTTTGAAAGAATAGACTATGACATGACATACTCTATCGACAAGTATATGTCAAGCATAGAACCACCTATACAGAATGAAGAGGGAAGATGATACTCCACTTCAGGGGGAGTGACTACAGAAGATATCTGAGTTCAACATGGTACGACATGATGGATAGCTTCCTAATGGATCGAGACTTTACCAAGAGTAAAGTGGGTTCCAACCTTCAAGATTGAATGCAGAAGACTAGGATATGTTGATGACCTGACAAGATGAACTCATGAAATATGTTATGATGAAAGAATACTAGAATGATGTTTGGGATATAATACTCAAACCAGAAAGCAAGAATGTGGTATCTTCCACATGGATCAGTAAGATAAAATATGTTGCTGATAGAAGTAAGGAAAGACTTGTGGCTTCTCTCAGAAAGAGGGAATTAATTCTGAAGAGACACTTACTCCAAGAAGCAAGGTATACTTTCTTCAGAACTATCATGGTAGTTTCTTCCATGATGAAGTAAAGACAAGCCTTCCTTAATGGTATGATTGAGGAAGAGTTCTACATCGAATAGTCACAAGGATTTGAAGTTGAAGACAGATGGACTCACGTATGCAAGTTGAAGAAGGCCCTCTATGGCCTGAAGCAAGCTCCCAGAGCTTGGTATGGAAGAATACATAGTTTCCTAACGAGCATGGGATTTGCCAAGAGTAAAGTCGATCCTAACCTTTATCTCAAGGTTGTAGAAGATGAACCTGTCATCCTGTTATTATATGTGGATGAACTATTTCTGACAGGGAATGAGAAACAAATTGTAGAATGCAAGAAGAATTCCGCTGAAGAATTTAGACCTTGGTCTAATACTTTATTTCCTAGGTCCAGAAATATGAAGGAATCTTTCCCAATCAAGGAAAGTATGCAGTGCAAAGTTTGAAAAGATTTGATATGTTGGAATGCAAAGTCATGGCCACACCCATGGACTCCAACATGAAGCTGTTAGCGATGACTCATCAGAGTTAGTGGATGTGACTCATTACAGGCAGATCATTGGGTCATTGATGTACTTAACAAATACTAGACCAGACATTTGTTTTGCTTTGAACACCTTAAGTCAATATCTTGTTCAACCAAGACGGGTTCACCTAGTAACTGCAAAACATGTGATGAGATATCTGAAAGGGACTAAAGACTTTGGTTTATATTATGATGGTAGCCATGAGTATAGATTGTATGGCTACACAGATGCATATTGGGCTGGAAGTATCTCAAATAGGAAAAGCACATTAGGTAGATGCTTTTGTTTGGGGTCTGCTATGAGTTCATGGTTTAGCAGGAAACAGTCCAATGTTTCTCGTAGCATGGCTGAAGCAATATACATAGCAGATTGCTCTGCTAAGTTGTGAATCCATATGGCTTTGAAAGCTGATATCAGGTCTCTTTGAATTAAATATGGATACTACAATGATTCTATGTGATAACCAGAGTTGTGATGACAGAGAACCCTGTGTTCCGTCGTAACACATAGAAATCCGGTATTTCTACATACGAGATAAGATGCAGATGATGATGTTTAAGTATTCCCATACTGAAGATATAGATGATGTTTCAGTATTTACATACTGTAGATGCAGATGATGGTGATTCCGTATTTCTATACTGAATATACAGATGATGATGTTTCACTATTCCCATACTGAAGATATAGATGATGTTTCAGTATTTACATACTGTAGATGCAGATGATGGTGATTCCGTATTTCTATACTGAATATAGAGATGATGATGCTTTCAGTATTTCTATACTGAATATATAGATGATGATGCTTTCAGTATTCACATACTGGAAATACAGATGGTGATAGTTCAGTATTCACATACTGAAGATGTAGATGTTGATGGTTTGGTTGCTGATGTGCTAACGAAGCCTTTGTCTCGAGTAAAGTTCGAACACTTTCGAGACAAGCTTGGTGAGGTTTGGAAGAACCTTCCTCAAAAGGGGGAGTAGTGATGTTGTAGTGGGAGTAGTGATGTTGTAGTGGGATTGTATCATCCTTGGGAATCTACCCTAAAGTGATCCAGTGACCTTGGTCCTCGAGAATGAAGAGGGATTGTATCATCCCGGGACATCTGTCCAAAAGTGATCCGGTGACCTCGGTCCTTGAGAATGAAGAGGGATTGTATCATCCCGAGACATCTGTCCAAAAGTGATCCGGTGACCTCGGTCCTCGCGAATGAAGAGGGATTGTATCATCCTAGGACATCTGTCCAAAATAGATCCGGTGACTTCAGTCTTCGTGAATGTGGTGGGATTGCATCATCCTTGAACTTCGGTTCAAAATGTGTCTGGAGGTTTCGGCCCCCGTGAATGTGGTGGGATTGCATCATCCTTGAACTTCGGTTCAAAATGTATTCAGAGGTCTCAGCCCCCGTGAATGTGGTAGGATTGCATCATCCCTGAAATTCAGTTCAAAATGTATCCGGAGGTCTCGGCCCCTGTGAAAGTGGTGGATTGCATCATCCCTGAACCTCGGTTCAAAATGTATCTAGAGGTCTCGGCCCCCGTGAAAGTCGTGGATTGCATCATCCCTGAACCTCGGTTCAAAATGTATCCGGAGGTCTTGGCCCCCGTGAAAGTGGTAGGATTGCATCATCTCTGAACCTTGGTTCAAAATGTATTCGGAGATCTCGGTCCCCGTGAATGTGGTAGGATTGTATCATCCTTGAACTTCGGTTTAGAACGGATCTTGTGACTTCGGTACTCAAGAACGTGTGTTGATCTCGTAATTCCTAGAGGAAGGATTGTCTGAGTTCCACAACTGTGTTGATCCCGTAATTCTGAAAGGAAGGATCATTAGTAACTTCGTAAAGACCTAAATCCCGTAATTTTGAAAGGAAGGATCATTGAATTGATCCCGTAATTCCAATAGGAAGGGTTGTCTGAGTTCCACAAATGTGTTGATCCCGTAATTCCGAAAGGAAGGATCGTTAGTAACTCCGTAAAGACCTAAATCCCGTAATTCCGAAAGGAAGGATCGTTGGTAGCTCCATAAAGACTTGATCCCGTAATTCCGAAAGGAAGGATCGTTAGTAACTCCGTAAAGACCTAAATCCCGTAATTCCGAAAGGAAGGATCGTTGGTAGCTCCATCAAGACTTGATCCCGTAATTCCAACAGGAAGGATTGTCTGAGTTCCACAGATGTGTTGATCCCATAATTCCAATAGGAAGGATTGTCTGAGTTCCACAAATGTGTTGATCCCATAATTCCAAAAGGAAGGATCGTTAGCAACTCCGTAAAGACCTAAATCCCGTAATTCTAAAAGGAAGGATCGTTAGTAGCTCCGTAAAGACTTGATCCCGTAATTCCGAAAGGAAGGATTGTCTAAGCTCCACAGATGTGTTGATCCCATAATTCTGAAAGGGAGGATCGTTAGTAACTCCGTAAAGACCTAAACCCCATAATTCCGACAGGAAGGATTGTCTGAGTACCACAGACATGTTGATCCCATAATTCCGAAAGGAAGGATCATGTTGATGTTTTGATGATGATGATGTTGATGTTTTGATGATGTTGATGTTTTGATGATAATGATGTTTTGGTGTTGATGATATTTTCATGATGATGTTTCTGATCAAAATATCAGAGTATGATGATGATGTCGTTACTGATCGAAAGGCCAAAGTGCTGAAGATGATGTTGCTGATCGAAAGGTCAAAGTGCTAAAGATGATGTTGCTGATTGAAAGGTCAAAGTGCTGAAGATGTTGTTGATCGAAGCAGTCAAAGTATTAATGATGATGAAGACTGAAGATTGAAGATGAAGACTACATAATGTTGAAAAGCTTCCAATGATTTATAGATGTATTACCCTGATGATGTTGATGATGTCCTCTATCTCTCTCCTACTATTGTTGTTGTTGATGTTGTTGTAGAATACCATTTTCGTTAAGGGGGAGTTTTGAAATATTGTAACTTCGAAGAATATTCTATATGTATCTTTTGTGGTCCCTGATGGTCCTACTGGGAGAACCACTTGTATTATCTTGTACCCTGATGCTTCTAATCGAAAGAACTAATAAGAGTCATGAGGTTGTCCCCTCTAATTGTAAAGGTGGGTCATTAGCACCCCAGTGTGGTTACTTGAGCCTACATGTGTAACTCGAGCCTACATGATTAACTCGAGCCTACATGTCGGATGAGTTAATTGAAGTGAATGGATGAATATAAATAGAGGTGTAGCTCTCCTCATTTGAGCACACACTCTCACTTTTGTAGCACATTAGTGGAGAAGAGAAGTAGCTGGAGAAGGAGGAGGATCAGGCTTTGATCTCGTTACTAGTTTTATCTTTTATCTTTTTGGGACATCTATATTGAGGAAGCTTTTGCTGGGTTTTTCTCTTTAGGGTTTTCCCAGGATAAATCTTTGTGTTCCTTTTGTATGGTTGTGCTTGTCTATATTTCAGTGATCCTGTTTATATGCTTTTGTTATGAAAATGAAATGAAATACTGATGTCTTAGCTAAGCATATGAAAATTTAACAATGCACACTTATGGGTTTTCAAATAGAAACTATAATTCATTTTCCTCTTTATTTGATTACAATGGTGTATATTTAAGTGCAACAACTATGGGAAGACAACTTGTTTTTATAGAAGTGACATTGTAGAATCACCTAGACAAAATAGGGAAGAAGATACCCTTGTTAAACAAAAGAAAAAATCCACATTAGTTTCGAAAAAGAAGCAAGGGAAAGAAGAGCATAAGAAGGAGAAATCCATGCTTGTATACATATCACTTCATGCCCAAAACAAAGTAAATCAATGGTACAATGATAGTGGATTGTGAGCCACATGACAAGGGACCAGACCAAGTTTCTCACTTTGAAGTAAACAAAGTGGTGTAGCATTTGGAGATAATATTATTGCAAGAATAACTAGAAATGATACTCTTAGTCTTGATAATGGAAATACTAAAACATAGAATGTTTTGTATGTTGAAGGTTTGAAACATAATCTACTCAGTGTTAGTCAAAAGGACACACTCTCACATTCCATTCTCAATGTTGTGAGATTAGGAAGGAATCCTTCAAAATATTAGTGGGAAATGCAATTAGAACCTTAAATAACGTATATATTCTCAATGAAGCCAAAGGAGAAAAAAACTATAATGGAAAAATAGATGAAAGATGGTTATGACATAGAAGAATTGGCCATATGAAATTTGATAATATAGTGAAAATCAACATTAAACAAGTAGTGAGAGACATGCCAAAGATTACACAACCTTCAAACACAATTTACAAGGGCTATCAGCATGCGGAGCAAGAAAGAGAAAGCTTCAAATAAAAGGAATATTCAACGTAAAATCCATTGAAACTTACACATACAAACCTTTGTGGACCAACATGAGCATACAGTTTGCAAGGTGAAAATTACTTCATATTGCTCACTAATGATTACTCAAGAATGACATTGGTTGTGTTATTAGCAGATAAATTTGAAGCATTTGAGAAGTTTAAAGCATTCAAATCCTTGATTGAAAATTAAATTGATTTAAAATCAAGTGATTGAGATCAAATGGAGGAGGCGAATTTATCTCAAATGAATTTGAAGAGTTTTGTTAGCTTCATGGAATAAAGAGACATTTTTAGTTGCAAGAACTCCATATTATAATGGTGTGGTAGAGAGGAAGAATTGATCTGCACAAGAGATGGATAGAACAATGTTGAATGAAGCTAAGCTATTGGACAAATTTTGAAGAGAATTAGTTGAAATGATGGTCTATATTCTGAATAGAGGGAAAATTAGAGTCAAAAATAGTAAAACACCATTTGAATTATGGAAAGGTAGACCAACAACAATAAAATAATTCAAAGTATTTGGGACCAATTGCTATATAAAGAGAGATGAAGAGGATTTGAGTAAACTTGACTCCAGAGCTGATGAAGGTATCTTTCTTGGTTATTCATCTAGAAGCAAGGCTAATAGATGTTACTGTTATATTTTTATCATTTAAGTAATATGATCTAGGATCTTTTCTGAGAGAATAACATGCACAACAATAATCACAAGAGACAAGAGACACAAAGATTTTCCTCGGGGAAACCATAAAGGATAAAACCCCGCAACTTTCTCAGAGATAGAATGAGCACCAATGGCAGTAGTAAAACCCAAAGACAGAAAAGATGATCTCCAACAACTTTTCTCTCTCTCTCACTTGTGTGAGCACTTCCTCTCTCACTCATGCGCCCCAGTTGAGTGAATGAATGTGACAAATAGAGAGTCTCACTCTCTATTTATACTAGTTTCTGAATTTTACAATTACTTACCAAGGTTGACATCTCTAGGAGAGTCTAATAACCCTAGTGCCCCTCAACTGTGGGGTATTTTCCCTCCAATCAACAAGGAGGGTTATCCTTAACTCAATTGTGGGGACTATTTCCCCGACTTACAATGGAGGGTTAACCTCAATGACTTTACATGACTTTATTATATTAATGACTCTCTCGATAGGAACATCGGGGTATAATAAAATACAACTGATTCTCTCGATAGGAACATCAGAGTACAATATAAGTTATACAAGTGAATACATTCGGAAGTTACAAATACATCAACACTCCCTCTTAACTAGGAAGGTATTCTCTTGACATAATTCATCAGCACAATTATTCTTCTCTGAATCAAGTCCGGATCATCATCAACGCTGGATCATCATCGAAGCCGGATCATCACTGGATCATCATCAAAGCTGGATCATCACTAGATCATCATCAAATTTGGATCATCACTAGATCATCATCATTATTTCTATTGCTATCTCAATCAACTGGTGCTATCTCTCAATTCTTCTCGTCATAGGAAGTTCTACAGAGCTAGCCATTTTTCATGCTGGTTGTAGGCCTAGTCTCCATGTAAGTATTCATCTTCTTCAACACTTATATCTGACCATGGGAGGAACAAATACAGAAGACATGTCAGAAAGGCCCACCCAACACTCACATCTAACCATGGGAGGAACACATCCAACAACCATGTCAGAAAGGCCCAGCACTTACATCCGACCATGGGAGGAACACATCTAAGAACCATGTTGGAAGGGCCCAGCACTTACATTCACCATCATGATAGGACACACCTGCTATCATCTGTGAAAAATCCCAGCACTTACAACCACCAGCATGATAGGACACACCTACTATCATCTGTGAAAATGCCCAGCACTTACAATCACCAGCATGGTAGGACACACCTACTACCATCTATGAAAAGGCCCAACACTTACAATCACCAGCATGGTAGGACACACCTACTACCATCTGTGAAAAGGCCCAACACTTGCAACCATCAGCGTGATAGGACACACCTACTATCATCTGTGAAAAGGCTCAGCACTTACAATCACCAGCATGGTAGGACACACCTACTACCATATGTGAAAAGGCCTAGCACTTATAATCACCAGCATGGTAGGACACACCTACTATCGTCTGCGGAAAGGCCCTGAACTTACATGTGATCATGTGGGATCCAATCCCACAGTCATATCAGAATGGCTCTGCACTTACATCTGATCATGTGAGAGGCAATCCCACAGTCATATCAGAATGGCTCTGCACTTACATATGACCATGGAAGGAACCAATCCTATCACCATGTCAAAAAGGCTCACTGACTCATCACTTCCCGTTGGAAGGAACCTCGTTCTAGAGAACACCAAGCTTCTCCCTAAAGTACTAAAACTTCACTTTGGCCATTTCTAGCATAGAATCACATCAGGGCTAATTACGTCCAAGGATAACCTGTGAGCTTCACTAGGACCGATTACATCCTAGGACAACCTACAGGACCACTTTACATATGAGCCACCTACGAACTTCGCCAGTATTTTATGCTCAGACAACCTGTCTCACTGGCTATGCTAGAACTCCCTCTTTCGAGAGATCTCGATTTGGATCACATACTCGAGCTTCACTACTCCTCTCTGCATCATACAAAAATGCAAGTCAGATCAATCAAATCAAATAGTATTTTTCAAAAGAAACATACTACCTCCCAGATAGCTGAGCAAGTGGCAACATATTTTGCATCAGCTATACTTAGTGCCACGCAGGAGTCCTTCCTGCTAAACCAAGAGATCACACCTAATCTCATATTGAAGCAGCACCTTAAAGTGATCTTCCTATCAATGGCACTTCCTTCCCAATATGAATCCACATAACCCTCCAGGTTAATTTTTTTATTTGTATCATACTTGAGCCCATACTCAACTGTACGTTTCAGGTACCTCACTACATGCTTTGCAACCATCATGTGAACATGTATCAATGTATTCACAGCAAAGAAAATATCTGGTCTAGTATTCATCAGGTACATCAATGACCCAATCATCTGACAATACATCGTAGCATCAACCGACAAGGATGAAGCATCACTCAATAGATTCAGGTTTGATGCCATAGGTGTGGTCATGGCCTTGCAGTCCATCATCCTGAACCTCTTCAAGATATTTACTGCATACTTCCCTTGACCCAGGGAGATTTCATCTGCATTCTTCCACACCTACATGCCTAGAAATCTTCCTCTTCTTGCAACTTTAATTATTTCCTCTTTTCTTGTCAGGGACAATTCATCGACATATAGCAGGATCATCAATGGTATTCTTCCTTCAACCTTGAAGCAAAGGTTGGAATATGCTTTACTCTCAGTAAAGACTAGAGCCATCAATAAGCTGTCCATCCTGTCGTGCCATGTCAAACCTCAGGATCTTCTGTAGTCACTCCCTTTGAATTGGAGCATCATTCTCCCTCTTCCTTTCATACTCTATGTATTGAATCATTCTGTACAGGAGTGACAAGTAGCTTCCCCTACTACAAATATTCTATGTATCCATCTAGGGTCGTTGGATACCAATATCCTCTATCTTGAACCTTTTCAAAAGTTCTTCTCGCACCCATCTATGAGCTTGTCATCCTCTATAGGATTTCATCTTCAACCTTGTAGCAAAAGTTAAGATCTTCATCACTCCAGATGATCTTCAAGCTCCTCATGTATGTGTTATTCCATGGATTCCTTCTGAGCTCGTACAATTCCTTCTTTAATTTGTACACATTAATATGTTTTCCATGTGTCTTCACTTCCAGTGGCTGCAAATGTCTCTTCGTAGTCTATGCCTTTTTTCCGTGAGAAGCCTTGTGCTACGAATCTTGCCTTGTATCCCACGATGTTGGCATCTACTACATGTTGGATCATGTAGATCCATATGGAATACATTACAAACTTCCCTTGAGGTCTTGATACTGCATCCTATACATCATTCTTCTTGAACTAGTATTCTCCTTCCTTTTCTTCTTGGCTACTTCTTCAAAGCTCGAAAGATCTGCATCAATGATGTCGCTCAACAATGTCACATAACTAGAGTGTCTCTGAGGCCTCTTTCTTTCTTTGAAATTACCGTCTTATTATTCTTCATCTTGGATTCTTTCTTGAACTGTTGTCACTTGTACTTCAAAACAAGACTCATCCTTATTTTATTGTAGTTGATTGTACACGATCTTTCCTACAAGTCAAATGCATTAGTTGTATGGTTAGAAACATTTCATAAGGCATATTCATAACGGAAAATTCTAATGCATAAATATATAATCGTGCAAATATTTTAGCCAATACAACATTCGTCCATATCTCATGGAAACTTTTCTAGATGCCTTCCATCTCTACCAAGACATCATTGAGATTGTGCACTAATCCACTATGTCAGCAAAGAGGTTTCATTCTAGATAAGTAGTAATGGAGAGATGTATAGCACCATGAGCTACTTACCCATCACATACATATTAGTAGTATACTGTCATTAATGCAAACATTCTATCATGCATAATACAATAACTGAATATAAACAAATGCATAACAAAACAATATCATGAAATGACAATTGAATACTTATCTTTATTCGTTTCGTGGGTAGACTCCTTCTTGAGCCTTCTTCTTCATCATCTTTTTCAACATCATTTCTTATCCAAATGCTAATATGGATAAGAGGTTCTTAAAGAATTGAGTTCTTCATATTCCTCATCGCTTGAGGTATCTTCTTTGAATCGTGAAATCTTGATCTTCAGTTGCTCCCATCTTCTTTTCTCTTATTATGAGTCGATCTTCTTCTTGTGTGTGCTCTTCCCAGAGTCTGCTGAAAGTAATCACTTTATTCTGGAACACATTCCTTGAATGAATGAATTCCATGATCCTGGGAGGACATTCAAGGTGGTTATCACAACTTTTTCATTCTCCACTTCTTCTTCTACTGCTTCAAGTTGTTCTTTAGTTTGAGAGACCCTTGTAAAGTATGACTGTATGGTTTCTGCATTATGTATCTTCAAATTCTTCAACTGTTTTCTCAAATTCATCTTCTGATTTATGTTCTTCCCTTCAAATAGCTTGGTCAAGGAATCAAACATTTCTTTAGGTGTCTTTAGGGAATACACTTGTGGTATAAGGTGATCCTTGATTGAATCAGAAATGATCTTCTTGGCCTTGACCAAGTTCTTCTTGTGTAAGGATTTTACCCTCATCTCCCTCTGGAACTGGAACCTTTCCACTTATGTAGGTGTCCAATTCATTTCCTAGTGAGATCCTATACTTCCATGCTTGGAAGTTTTCAGACTCACCAAGCTTGTCATCAAGCTGGTGTGATTAGTCATGTTGAAATGAGAACCTCAACTGTAAATAGCCAAAGATTATATCTTACCGATTTGAGGTGTCTGTCCTGGTTCCGGAGCTTGTTGATCTAGGGTTTTTCATAGAAACCCTAATTTTCAAAACTTGGAATATTTCATATATGATTGGATAGAAAGATGCACCTCTTTAAGGAGAGTTGTCCAATGTACTCCTTTTCTGAAAACAGTGGAGGGAAGCTCCTGAAACAGGAAGCCCTAGTTTACCAATTTCGTGTATAGAAATGTCTGATATTGTTTCTGCAGTATCTCCGAAATTATTCCTCCTATGTGTATGAACTTTTGTACTGAGGTAACCTCGTCTATCCTATTTCCAACACCACAGGTTTTACCAGAATTTGTTTCACCAATTGGGACTTATGAGAGTTTTCCCAAGGTAACTTATTTCAGAACTGTTCAACATGGTGAACTTGTACGGACTTCCACGTGTCATTGTTTCATCTTCATGGTATACAACTTTTACCAAAGAAAGCACAGACTGTGCTCTATCTTGAACATCTTGAAAATTTTCATTTGGACCTTCGTAGCCCAAGATTCAACAATTCTCCCTAGGTGTCCTATTTAGGGATGAATCCTAGAAGATGCTAGAACCCTGATTTGGAGGAATCAAATCTCCTAGAATATAGCGAATATGAGGCTACAATTTTTACACAAGGTACATCAAGATTTTATATTCGTCTTGTGAAAGTTTGGGCCCCTGAGACTTCTTCAATCTCGAGATATAGAGAATGTACCAAAACTATATGTTTTAGTATTTTAGGGTTTTTCAGGCTCAAGGTCAAACTAGGGTTAGACTTTCCCAGAGTTTTACCCAACCAAAAATCTCAACCTTGGTCTCTAAACTTTGATTTTGATGAGGAGAGAAATCATATGCCAGTCTCACTCAAAAATTCCTCTTCTGTAAAAAGCCCTAATTTCCTGCAACAAAAACTAAAAAATGCCCGAAATCAAATTTTGCTTCGACAGAAAGATGCGCCCTTAAATGGAGAGTTAGCCTAGCATCCTTTTGCTAATGGATTTTGTAGAGAGACCCAAAAAGTAAGAAGCCCTAGATTCTATAGCTGCATAGTGTCTTCTTCTCAGGTTAGCTCTGATACCATGTTAGATTTTTATCATTTAAGCAATATGATCGAGGATCTTATCCGAGAGAATAACATGCACAACAATAATCACAAGAGACAAGAGACACAAGGAATTTCCTCGAGGAAACCATAAAGGAGAAAACCCCGCAACTTCCTCAGAGATAGAATGAGCACCAATGGCAACACTAAAACCCAAAGATACAAAAATGATCTCCAACAACTATTCTCTCTCTCACTTATGTGAGCACTTCCTCTCTCACTCATGTGCCCCAGTTGAGTGAATGAGTGTGACAAATAGAGAGTCTCACTCACTATTTATACTAGTTTCTGACTTTTACAATTACTTACCAAGGCCGAAATCTCTAGGAGAGTCTAATAACCCTAGTGCCCGTCAACTGTGGGGACTTTTCCCTCCGATCAACAAGGAGGGTTAATCTTAACTCAATTGTGGGGACTATTTCCCTGACTCACAATGGAGGGTTAACCTCAATGACTTTACATGACTTTATTATATTAATGAATCTCCCGATAGGAACATCGGTGTATAATGAAATACAACTGATTCTCCCGATAGAAACATCGGGGTACAATATAATATATACAAGTGAATACATTCTGAAGTTACAAATACATCAACATTTACAATATAAGATTGCACAAAAGTGTAGAAAGTGCAAATGTAAAAATGGATGAAGAAAGGCCTCAAAAGGAGAAGCCAAAAACAAATGATCATCCAGAAGAGATGAGTTGCAAAGAAGAAGAAGGAGTATAATGTTTAAATACAAAGACAGCATATAAATTTTTCCAAAAGAATCATTCCAAAAATCTAATTCTTGGTGACAAAGATATGGGAGTTCAAACTAGAATAATACTTGCAAATGCTCCAAAACATGCAAATTTGTTATTTCTATCTAAAATAGAGCCTAAGAACTTTACAATGAAGATAAGAATTGGATTGATACTATGGAAGAAGACTCTAAATCAAATCGAGAATACTAAGACATGGGAACTTGTTTCAAGGACAAAATATAAAAATGTGATTGGGAACAAATGGGTTTTCAAGAACAAGTTGAATGAAGATGGGAAAGAAATAAGAAATAAAACAAGATTGGTTTGTAAAGGCTATCTTCAAGTTATGTTTTTGGAAATTGCATGTTTCAAGAACTTTAAAGTCTATCAAATTGATGTAAACTCTGCCTTTCTCAATGGAAATCTAGAGGAAGAAGTATGCATTGAACAACCATAAGGCTTGTAATTATTAGAAAATAAGGATCATATGTGCAAATTGAAGAAAACACTTTATGGGATAAATCAATCCCACAGAGCTTGGTATTCAATACTTGATAAATATCTACAACAACAAAGATTCAAAAGAGGAATTGCGGACAACAATCACTAAATCAAGACAAAAAATGAAAATCAATTAATTGTTGTGGTTTATGTAGATGCCATCATTTTTGTAGGTAGTACAAACAAAATGTGCAAAGAGTTTGCAAAGGAAATACAAAAGGAATTTGGAATGTCTATGCTTGGTGAGCTATCATTCTTTCTTGGTTTACATATTTTTCAATCTGACAAAGGCATGTTCATTTCACGAACCAAGTGTATCAAGGAAATGTTGAAGAAATTCAGAATGAAATATTGTGCACTAGTCAACGCACTCATGGTCACAGGTTGTAAATTGAGCAAAGATGATGAATCTATGGAAGCAAATTAATCATTGTACAGGTCAATGATTAACAACTTATTATATGTGATGACAACAAAGCTGGATATTATGCAAGCAATAGAATTGGTTGCATGCTCTCAAGTTGCACCAAAAGAAGCTCATGTGTGAGCAGTAAAAATAATATTATGATATCTAAAGGGAACGTTGGACTTTGTCTTGTGCTACTCAAGAGGTGAAAATTTTACTCTAACATCATATATTGATGTGGATTGGGAAGTTAGTGTTGAAGATGGGAAACGTACAAGTGGAGGAGCATTTGTTTTTAGCAACAATCTAGTGTCTTGGTTGAGCAAGAAACAACCTTCAAATTGTCTATCCACAACAAAGGCCAAGTATATAGCTACAACATCATGTTGCATACAAGTTATTTGGAAGAAGCGGACACTAAGAGATATTAAGGTAGAATATAATCATCCAATCTCAATACTTTGTGACAACACAAGTGCAATAGATATTTCAAAAAATCCTATTATATACTTGAGAACAAAGGATATTCCATTCAAGTATGACTTCTTAAGAGAACAAGTAGGAGAACATAATGTCAAGTTAGAATATTAGCCACCAAAGAACAAATTGCGGATAATTTCACAAACCCACTCCTCAAAGAGACATTAGAATATCTTAGACAACAAGTGGGAGTAATATCCATCTCATCTAGTCACTAATTGCTTAAGGAGAAGCACAAGTTTATGGGAAACATTCCTTTGCCAATGATGTCAAAAGGGGAGAGTTTCTGACAAGGGGAGTATTGCAGCAAGGGGAAAAGTTGCTGACAGGCAGAGTATTGTAGCAAAAGAGAAAATTATTTCTATGCATAGTGGACTATGTGTTTCATTGTAGAATTTCCATCAATCACAAAAGGGGAGATTATGAGCAATATTGTCATTGTTGTAAGAGGAAATCAAGCATTAGATTGAATCAACATATATTTATTATTTTAATAAATATATGTAGAGAGGACATGATGATGTTGATTATGTTGGGTGCATGCATAATTATTTTAAATGTAATACCACGGGTTTCTAAAACCGTGAGCTCATTGGTAAGTTCCGATTTTCTAGGAGATAAGGCAGTTTAGGGAGAATACAAATAAATTAATTCTCTTACATGTAACACCATGGGTTTCCAAAACCATTGGCTCATTGGTAAATTCCATTTTTCTAGGAGATAAGGCGATTTTGGAAGAATAAAAATAAATAGATTATTTACTTAAAAGGTTAACATGTCTTTTCAAATAAACACAACTCTTCATGAAGGGTCTCCAATAGATATAAACTCATCAAGAATCGAAGGAAAATTGTGTGAGCATAAAAACAATATTATCCTATATTAAGAGGAACCTCTCAAGAAGAAATATGAAGTGAAGAAAGTGTGAGTAGAATGACGAAGGAAATACGAATAATTATTTGAAGAAATCATATTCAAGAAATTGAGAATCGTAACTATGGGTTGGTGCCACTCAAATGAAGATATTGGTGTTTCTTGCTAAGTTGGTTCTTAGGGATGTGGATTGGTGTATCTAGTAGGTTGGTTCCTCCAAACATCCATAAGAGTAGGTTGGTGCCTAGAAGGATTTGTATCAATGGGAATTGGTGTCTCCAGTAGTTTTGTGCCTACAAATATTTGTAATAGTAGGTTGATGCTTACGAAGAGTTATAAACATAATCTTTTGTGGTTTTATCCAAAAAAAGGTTTCCATATAAATCTTATGTACTATGTTTTGTAATTGATAGATCTTATGTGTGATTGTTTTATTTCCATAATTGGATTTAAAGGCCAAGAAAGTGAAATTTTTTCATAGGTGAATGAACACTTGACCAATGTTTGTCATTTTCTCCAACAATTTTCCCTCTAGATGTCTTCAACATGAGCATATAAGCATTCTTCATGTGGTGCGCCCTTCAAGAGAGTGACCTCTTTCCATGTGTAACTAATCCAAGGGCTCTCACAAGTCTGGATAGATGTGTAATGAATAACAAACTTAAATCATGGAATAAAATAATATTTCTAGAAAAGACAATACCTTGAGACATGTGCTTGACTTAGCCATATTTATCGAAAATAAGAGTGTGCCCCTCTATAGAGAATCTTCTACATGGTGAATCTAACTAGCCTCTTTAAGAATGTGGAAACTCCATCATGTTCAACTAACTCCTTTAACCAATATCCCAACAAATTTTGACTCATATTGGACCAATAGAATGTTTGAAGAAAGAGTGCACTCTGCTTTTGGAAAATATTATTTAATAAAATTTTCTTCAATCAATGAAAGAGCGTTCCATGTCATCTACGATATTAGCATGTCTTAATCAACTCCCAAGTGTTAGCAAGGTGAAAAATTCTAGGGCGTTGGATCATTGGGCTTCCTTGTGTGCACAACCCCTAGTCAACCAAAATTCAACCTTCATCAAATGATCCACATCCAAACTTTCCTTAGACTAGTGCTCCACAATATTTTAATATTTTCATCGTGACAATGTCTCTTGTGTGAAGAATCTTCATACCCCCTAGGGTGTTCCATCTAGGAGCCTCTCAACCTTATTCTTCATGAAATAATCTTTAATTTATGTGCATGCGAGACCATTGTGCCTAGTGCCCTCTTTTATGTGATTTTTAAATTAATTATGAGTGCAAACCTTAGTTACTTTAGTTAATTAGTGTGATTAGTTATTTTTCTTCATTGACTTTAATTAGTCACACCAAAACCTTAGTAAACCCAAGGTTAAACACTTTAATTAATATATTCGTTAAAAGTACAATTTAATTAATCCATTACTTAAAAGTACAATTATTAACAGTTCAAAACATAGGGAGACTTTAAGTTGATGGGTTCCCATTCCATTAAATAATCAAGTGTGAATTAATTTCCTTATTACATTTGTCATCCATTCCTTTGATCATTGATTAGAGGGAATGCATCATTTTATGAACATTCTTAGTTGTTGGACACATGATACTTCACCAATAATCACTATGAAGACATGAAAACATATCACACCATACCTCCTAGCCAACCACATAGGCACCACTCAACCATCAAGAAGAAATATTTCCAACTAAGTACACAAGTGTACCACCTACGCATCCAACTATCTAGCCATGAAATCTTGCAAGCTTGACCCTTGTGACAAGTTTTCATAAGTGATGTGACCAAAATCACAATGTAATAATATGTTGTAACACAAGCCAATCATAAAGTATATGAAAAAGTCATCATCACGCCAATTGTCAAACCCTAAGATCTCTCACTTGCATCACACAAGCTATCAAGGAGATTCACACACAGATCATAAGTTACAAAACTCAACATTTGCATCTCATAGGCCAAGGAACCTTAAGCACTAACATCCCACTAGCACTAATCCTTATTACCAAAGTTTATACGATCTTCCAAGACTCTCTAAATAGCTATCATCTCACCCACTATCAATATCTAGGATACAAAATAGTTTTTAACAAATATGCTCTCTTTGTATAGACTAAGGTCAGGGAGGCCAACAATAAAACATGGAAATAGTTCATAAGCAACCTTATATTAAGTGAGCAAACAAATCCGTCAATGGAGTGTTCCTCAAATCAAGTGCCCATTTCACATTAGGGTTTGTCGAAATTCAAGGTGTTGCGCCCTCCAAGCTAGGTGTCCACATGTCGAGCACTCTTCCTTGAAGATGGCACACCCTCTAATCAATGGCTTCTCAACT
The DNA here is from genome assembly GCA_001517045.1 of Pseudotsuga menziesii. NCBI lineage: Eukaryota > Viridiplantae > Streptophyta > Pinopsida > Pinales > Pinaceae > Pseudotsuga > Pseudotsuga menziesii. The sequence goes on from LPNX010505349.1 coordinate 323,223, forward strand.
CAAGTGTTCTTCCTCAAACTATTTATAACGGTTACATGTAACTAGAGCCAATGGCCCAACCTTCAAATGCCTAATATCACTACTCCAATGTGGTTACTTCATACTTTCCAAGCACCCATCCTCCTCACCATGAAGTGTTCCCTGGTAGAAGACACCAAATATGTCACATGTGACAACTACCACATCAAGAAATGTGCTTTCTAGCACTAATCCCAAGGCCAACATGCACCCGATATAAGATTTCTGAATATACATCCAAATCTACAAGAGATTAGGAAACCGCAAGCCATTCACATCTCATGAAGCGCTCTCTAACTTGGTGAAAAATAAGATGGGAGTAACCAATAGTAGAGAAAATAAAGAGAACGTTCTCCTCACTAAATGAAAACAATCTAAGAGCATCTAAAAGCTAACAAAATATACTATAAGATAGAAAATGAGAGTTGAGACGGGCATTGTTGTCTATATGTATCACATTTTTTGTATTATTATTAATGAGATGAAGAGATTGAATTCGATTCGATGAGGTTATGGTGTTTAAAAGGACAGTAGATGAATGTGGTTGTGTAAAATGTCATTGAAATGATTACACTGAAGGTGTTATTAAGGGGACGACTCTACTCAATATTTCGTCGTTTGTCGATGGAGAATGAGGAGCTGCCCCCTGTATTTATTAAATTAAAAAAAAGCTTTGTTTTGTATTTATTTCTCTGTCTTCCCGTCAAGTTGTTGCTATCCCGGAAATAAACGGTGAGGAGTTGGTTGTGCCACTTCCCGTCTTCTGCGATCTTGTTCAAGTTGTACGTACGCGTGCACAAGTGTCCCTCTCATCCATGCATTTGGGAGACGTGCATCATACCCGTGCATCCACTGCAAACCTATTTGTTTCGTGTACGGCTGGGATCCATCCTGCTACAAATAAGCACTCTTAATTTGTCGTATTTTTCAAAGGGAGCGATGCCTGCTTCCATATCTGCGATGCATTTCTTCAAACAGTGAAGAGATTGCTTCAATTCAAGCGTCTCATTAGCCAGATCTGAGCCCCTGATCAACAGCTTCAGAGAATGTACCCAAGCATTTAACGCATCCATCAAATCCATCGTGATGCATACTAAGTAGATGCCTGAAACGATAATGAAAATAGGCCCTTCGAATTGAATAGTGAACTGAACCTCTTGCTCCATCTAAAATCCATCCTATATCTCCATGGCGATGCAGTACTATCTATAGCATGCAGAGAATCCAAAAGATGGGTTCTAGAATCTCTAGATGTAAAATTGTAATGCTCATTCCCTGAAGATCCAAATGATTATGATCTTGATAAAGTGGGAAATAATTCAGATAATGGGTTGTTTTGCATTATTGGGTTTCCCTTAGCACCTGCGATAGTTTCATCTTCCCCTGCTTCCAATATTATACTCCTGGAATTAAGCCCATCAGAATACTCGTTAAATCCTTCAGTTTACAAATCTAAGCCTGTGCGTTGCAATTTTGTATCCCCACACTCTTGAAAATCCATATTACTCATGCGTTACATCAATGCAGTTAATATGGAATGCATGGTTGCATAAATCCTGAGAGCCTCATTCTCCTGAAAATCAACCAGACAAACTGCACGCTCCATGTTGTCTGATCAATACAGCTTCATCCAACTCATATGATTGAGTAATTATCTACCAGCGTTCTGGGTCTTGGAATCCTTCAAATGAATAAGCATCAACTTGTATATTCTCTTCAGAGTCCAAACTCCTACGTCTCCTCCTGAAAAAAGGTCTCCATCGAGAAGATTTGCAATACTTGGAAAAAATCTTATAGTAACTTACCACCAGTAAAGCGTTGCCTAGAACTACAACAATGGCTATCAGGGCAGGACTAATGGTGGTGGTGGCGTAGTTGTGCTTGGTGGGTCCTTTACTTATGGCTGCATTTGGTGAGGCTCCCCATCCAGACTCATATCTACCTGCTGAAATTTCCCTTGGATGAGATTGCTTCGGAGGCAAACTCATGGCGAATTTCTTTAACAGATCTACTTCAAACCTGTAAATTTGTTGAAAATACATAGATGTAATTAGTTACTATGTTTGTGGAGAATGAAGGATAATGAACCCACTTCAAAATCATAAATAACGCCACTACAAATTCAAAGTGAATTGATGTAACTACACAAAATCGATGAGAAAACTGCAAATCACCTCAAAGAAAGTGTATTCATGGTGTGCTAAGCTCTGCGAAATGACATAATAGCCTACCCATTAGGAAAATAGACTCCATGGGTACAATTTTCATGAGTTTTTGAGTTGGTTAACATAAAACCAACACATTCTAAACTTCGAAATCGAATTGATATTGAATCACAAACGCCTAGCCCCGGGGCTGCCAAATGTTATGAATTTCTTTTAGGTTTTTATTATAAAAACCCTAGATTAGAAAGCAACTCAAACCTAACCCATAATTTCCAAATTGTAGCGACAACAGAGATTTGCCAGAAGTTATTTTGTGCTTTTTTGAATACTTTGGCTGTCAAAATATAAGAAAAGCAACAGCTGGAACTTGGAAGATTAAACTTTGGAAAGGATGCAACTAGCATTGAATTTTCCTCTGTGCATGCTGCCACCTATATTAATTAATGAATATCATATGTCTCAACATTAAATAACTCTTATGTCATGTCTTTCTTTAATGCTGGTATGTTTTTGTTTAGCCAGAATGTACTTGAGATGGTTGGACCTTTGTTACATGAATAATATGTGTCAAATACTATATGACATCTGTCCTACAATGGTGTATCCAAGATATAATCTGGCCTACAATGATATATCCTGGAAACAACTCAAAACCTAACTCATGCATGCCTACCTTTGTTAGGCGAGCAATTTATACCTCACCTCATTACATGCAATTGAGATCGAAAGGAATTATTTAGCAATTCAATGAATTCCATTAGTAGCTGCTTCTAAGCGTCTCTAATAGGTAATTCTGTGATGAGTCAAAGGAGAAGAAGCACATGAAAAAGTGTGCTTCCAACGTATTAGGTGTGTTTAGTTCGTAGTTGTCTGGTATAGTGGTGTATCCTAGAAACAACTCGCTTCGTGCTTGTAAGTTCTGTGCATTTGAATATCACCACTTTCAAATTTATCTATGTTAAAGTAGGTGGGGACATCTCAAATGGAGATTCTGTACTCGGTGACTGATCCGCTTCGCTCATTGTTTTTGTACTAGCATCTACCCCCGGATCTTCCTCCCCCTCCTTCATGGGTTGCTCATCCATTTCCCCCATTTATCCCATAAACCCCGACGCAGATAAATAAGTTCAGTTCTATGGGCCAACATGCTTGCTTCTTTTTATATGGGTAATAGTATATCCAAACCACTTTATGGATTGGACTCTTTCAGAGGAAGGGCAGAGTCGAACACCAAACTAGCCTCCCCGCTCTCCACCTATAGTGGATGGGGCGATAAATCCATGCTAAATTAAGATTTCTTCTACATATAGAACTTGTTTTTTATAATTCCAAATCAAAATTATTTAGATCTCTTCTGCATGTAAACTTGGTTTTTATAATTCCAAATCAAAATTATTTGAGCAAACATATATTGTTTTTATTATTTTATTAAATCTCTAGGTTCTTACCTAATTGAATATTTGTTTCAAGAAGAAGACAATGGATTTATATTTTAATTTTTTCAGAACCTAATTGAAATTTTGTTTCAAGAAAAAGACAAGGGATTTATATTTTAATTTTTTCAAGGATAATAATAAATGAGAGTTAAAAGCTTAAAGTATAATCGATAGTATTTGGATCTCCTTTATTTTATAAATATATTTTTATAAGTGAAAAAGACTTAACCAAATGAAGTTATGATGGGGATACTCGAGCTACCAATTGGAAAACCACCCTTCATGTGCGCAGTCAAGTGTTATTGGGATCTACGTGTATGTTTTAGCCATATAATTATGTGTGAAGAGAAAAGCTAAAAATAAATTCAATGGAATTGTTGCATCTATCAAAACTTGTTCCCCCTGAGCTACAATGTGTGCGCCTAAGGGGCTTGGCTTCTGCATCCATTAAGTCATGAAAATTAAGCAAGAAGCTACTAATGGACATCCTAACTATATGCTATCGATATTCAATAAGAAGATTGATTTGGTATATTAAAAACTTGAAACAAAATATTTTCTTCACCTATCAACCTTATTTGGACATTCAATGATCTTCAATACATGAGATTATAAGAGGACCCATGCGAATGGTTGACAAGAAAATTGGTGTCGCTTGTGCAAATTATGATGTGCAAAAATTTTGATGTCTCACATAGTTCAAGTTTCAATTCTCTCCAAGTTCAGGCCAGGTCTCACTTTCAAAGGTATAGATCCTCCACATCTAGGGGTTTTGAGGTTCTCTAAAGCTACCTAAAACTTGGAAAACTCAACTTATTTTCACTTATGCAACGATTTAGGAGTTTGATATAACTTATTTTCACTTATTTTCTTAGACTTGTTTTTATCATATAAACTCATATTATCTACACACAACTTTCTCTCATTTTTCACACATTTACCCTGCTTTCGAGGTATGCTAGTTGAGCATTGAAAATTTGATAGTGAGCAAGTGTATTGCATTGAAACATTCCGTGAGAGAAGGGAGGCAGGCCCGTGTGAGAGAATATAAATATCTGAGCGTCATATTGGGTTAAAAACCAGAGGTCCCGTGATTCAATAATAATGCCGTGGAAAAGCTACAGGCTGCGCAGAGCTGGTGTGTAGACTGAGTTGAGTCTCAGGCTTGAAGCTGCCTGTTGGAAGATTACCCCCTGCTAAGTTTCAAGAGAGAGTTTGTTTGGTTTCTGGGCCCATTGCGCTCCACTATGTCATTTGTCCTTTAAGAGCATTGACAATCCATCAATTAAAGATTTGTTCCAAGCACATTTCTCACTTCGTTGTCTGAAAGAGGGAGGCTGGCAAGTTGCAACTATGTATTCAGCTGCCGAACATTCTTCATTTGCATCTGTCCCTGGACATAACAATTTGTCCTTAGCAAGACCAATTTGACTATGCCATTCCCATTTTTAATATACACTGAAGCAGGTTCTGTAAATATTGAAGAAAATGGAAAATCTGTAAATTGACTAAATTCAAACTCTGGTTATTCACAATAAGGTCAATGAGGAAAATTTGCATGTGGTTTTATTCTTTTGTGGACATCTGCATAAAAATTCTGTTTCAAGAAACAGAAAATATATTATGTTGGCAAGGAAAGTGAGAAGCAACCCATGCAAGTGAAAGATCAACGCAATATATTTCTTGAATCTTTGAAATACCAATTTAAACAAAAAATTAAGCCAATATGCATCCGAAATTCCAAAGAACCTCAAGGCACTCATTGTGCTACTTGCGCGTTTGTGGACAACGCCTCTTCTTCAAGCAATGGAGGGACTTGACTAGCCATGAACCTCGAAGATGAATGCTTTAAGGCTTGCTCAGATGTCGAGCAAAAGCAACTTTTTATGCGGAGCTACATAACACTCACAATGTCATTTTGTTTCATTCGTTTGCTTGGATACCAATCAATATTTTACTTCAAACGGGTTTAACTGTAATGGATGTTGACATAGCAAATTCTAGATAGACTCCTTCAAAATTTTGGAAAATAATAGTTTTGGGGTCTTGAAAATATTTCAAAAAGGCTCCTTCAAAAGTTAAAAAAATAAATAATATTTCGAGGGTCTTGAAAATATTTCAAAATTAAACCAATTTTGAAATTTGAATAATAGCAGTATATATAAATAAATTTTTAGCATTGTGTCAAGGACATGGAAATAGCTAAAACTCAATCGTCTCTACTTTTGTAAGCAAAAGATGTAGAATATTTTCTGAATTGGAGATTTAATGCAAAACAGAAAAATTTCACCTCTTTCACTAGAGGTTTCTCAGATTTTAACCCTGTGAATTTCAACCTTATGGCTGTTATGAAATGGAGTATAAAACATCAACAAAAAATATACGATATATCACTCTTCAACAACCCAATCTTTTAAGTAATCCGAGGATAAATGATACTAAACTGTCTAGATAATTTTCAGCCCTCAAGGCCAACTTATCATACATTAACCAGATCTGAAAAATCACTTTTACAGTGGTTATAACAGCAGATATAGAAGCAACAAAACAATCCTTAAATTCTTCAATGATGATGTCAAATCACTCAACAAATTGCCCTTAGCTTATATATATATATATATATATATGTGTGTGTGTGTGTGTGTGTGTGTGAAGAACAGATGGTTGAAAATGAAATCTAAAAATTGCACAAGTTTTGAACAAATAAAGACTTCATTAATATGCTCAAGATGAAGTTCATGTACATACCATAGCCTTCTCTCAAGGTTGACACAAACTACTAGCTATCCAAAACCCTAGCTAGGGAAAACCAAGAAAAACCCTCACTCAACGAAAAAGCTCCAACATGTAGGAATCTCTCAAACAAGTCCTTCAAGGAAATTCTTCACCAAATATACCCTAGGGTTTTATCAGAAAACCCTAATCTTAAACCTCTAAGGGATAAACTTAGACATCAAAACACTCCAAGAAGACCACAAAACCTTAGAGACTCTAAGAGAGAGAGAGAGAGAAAGAGAGCAAGTACAAATGCAGGCCAAAGCAGAGAAAGAATATTAGTGCACACTCCTCAAGATCACATCTCTACACGAGTGAAATATATCATGAGTGAATGATATGAATATAAGAACTCTCTTCTTCCTCTATATATATGAGAGGGAAGGGAGACTAATAATACAATCTGGGCCTGATCCCTTACAAGCAAACTACAATGAGCTCATGTAGGCCTACAAAAGTGAAGCACTCCACTCCAAAGGTACACATGTCATGCTTCGAGGTGATGTTGTACACAAAACAAGCTCGAAGATGGTGTAGCTACTCAAGGTGTATCCTTAAATATTCATTCCAAGTCGACACAAATTCCATTGCTCCTCCTAAGCCATGTACTCCATTGGGTCAGTGCCCCTACAAGAACATTGTCACAAGCCAGGAATCCCTAAGCCAATTGAGCGAACTCCAAGCCTCTAACTAAGAATCCAAGCTAACCTGTGCTATCTAGGGTCCGATGCCTTCCTCCAAGATGCACAATGCTCCTCCTATGTAGGGCATTCTCCAAGCGAGTGGATCTATCATGTGTCCACATTCACAATAAAGGGCGTACACCAAGCAAGCAAGAGAACTCCAACATTGTAAGGAAGAATGCCAAGCAAGCACCCATCTAAGATCAAGCAATCACTAAGCAAGTTGTCTCCATTGTACAAATTCATCACAAACCATCTCCCAAGGGCCAATCCATCTCGGACCATTTGGGTGTTGAACATACACCATGTACCCCAAAACACATGAAGCACCCGTGTTACGCTGCACCTGTACCCAACGCACCTTCAGATGTGCCCCTGTTGGAGGAGCAAGTTGGTAAAGCCGACTAGAACTATAGCCGACTAATTAGAGATTAGGTCAGTCAGATAAGGTCGTGTCGGTTGACCGAACCGACAGGTAGTTATTTGTAACTGTTTTGTAATTCATATATATTAGGCTGTTGAGCTAGATGAGAACTTGGTTCAGTTCTCTGTATTGTATGGACCCTTTCGTTATAATATAATTTGTTATTCTGCCTACTTGTTCTTGTCTCTTGTTGCTGCTATGTATGTATGCTTTTAATGTGTATTATTGGTAACCCTATGTGATCTGTGAGATTACAACATTGGTTTTGTTGCCGGTAGTACATGTCTGAGATGTACACAAGCAGATGATATCAGAACAAGAGATTAAGGACTGGTGGGAGTGTAAAATAACAAACTACTTGCAAAATTACGCACGAAGCAACAAATTAACGACTGCTCAAGCAAAGGAAAGGTTCTTTACTGAAACCCATGAGAAGTTTGTAGAATCAGCGCCCCAGCTTTTGAAGAAACTCCTAGATGAAAAAGCCGGAAGCAACTAAAGACCAACAGCTGCTAGAAAAATTGATTCGAGGGGGAAGGACAAACTTGTTGGATTGGTTTGAAAAGATCACCGACGAATTTTGCGAGGAACAAGCTATAGAAGAAAGAACTTCGGTGGAAACTATCCAAAAGAAATTCTACACAAATCTCACCGAGCAATTCTTGTGTTCCTTACCGACCTTGTTGTTCAAGTTCTTGATAGAGAAAGGAGTGGGTCATATCGTTGAACCTCGTCCATTACTATGCGAACCACCACAAAATACTAAATGGGCGGAGAAACAAAAGAAGTGGGAGAAATTCATTGCCAAAAGGGAGTGGAAATGCTTCCTAAGCAAGTAAACAGAACTATTCGGGCTTTCTAAAGCATCGGGTAGGCAATGGGGGGGTAGGTGGTCATATGTCGAGATAAAGTTGAGAGGATTCTAGTCGACCAAAAAGATACCATTCACCAGTGATGAGAAGTCAGCCTAAAAAGAAAATCGAAAGGACAGTGTCACACAAAGGTACGGCGGACTTACAGAAAATAGAGAGGGAGAAGAGGCTGCAAAGAAGGGAAGAAAGAAGAGAAAGAGCTATAGCATTGCAAAGAGGAATGAGTACTAGGGTGACAGACCAAGAGAGAAATCCGCCAGAGTCAGATCATGACCGACAAGAAGAAGGCGTGGAAGAAGAAGCGTCCCCTATGGAAGAAGATTTGTGGATAGAGTAGCGAGAAGCTCTCCAATTAGAAGTTCCCCAGGAGATAAGACCTCTATCTCCAACGAATCCAAGTACCAGGATACAAACCATTGTCGAAAAGGACCTCAGACTAAGAGTTGGTGACTTTGGTATATGGAGCTGACTAGATGACGAGAGAAAAGATGATAATCACCTACTTATCCGTTGACCAGAAGAAGGAATTTGGGTCACGCTTCAAGTGTTACCCTCCAACCGAAGTATCCACTTACTTTACCCAACACACGAAGGAGCACCCCCCTTGTCAAATACAGCTTTGGAAGATACAGAAAATTTGGAGCTGCAGACAAATAATTGCAGTTGGACATCGACAAGAGAAGTTGACCCTGACCGACTGCTTGTCGGAGAAGAAACGACAACTAAGACAACAGACGGAAATGAGAGTTCTGTCGACAATAGTTCTGCACAAAGAAATAAACAAAACATCCCACCACCACCCCCACCACCACCTCCTGAAGAAGACAGTGGCAGTGACTTTGACATGGGTCACGGGTCAACACACATCCCTCTATATGAGGGCGACGAGGATCCTAGACGACATTGGTTCGTCTACGAATCGACATGGGAGGCAAACCAAGTCACAAATGAAGACAGACAGATGGCGCAGTTCACTGGTGCCTTAAGGAAAAGGGCATTAACATGGTATATGACCTTTTCTGAAAGAATCCCCGAAGCAACTAAAGCAGAAGTCAAAGCGCAATTTTTGTCATTCTTTAAAACTCCAGATGCAAAACATGTGGCAGCTAAGAAATTGAAGACAACATCACAAAAGCCAGGAGAAACTGTCCGTGACTACGACAAACACTGGAAAGACCTTCTCAGCCAATTGGATTATGTCATTGATGAACAACTATTAATCCAGTGGTTTCTTGCAGGTCTGTCACAGAAAATTTATCGACACATAAGTCTGGAGACATTCAAAACTTATGAAGATGCGCTTACTAAAGCTCTACAAGTAGAAATGGATGAAGATATTCCAGTATACCCCACGGATCATAGACTGGAGGAACAGCTTGAGATCGTGCAGAAATCATTAAAAGAGCTAAACCTTAAGAGTTAGGATATCTGGTGCACGAAATGTTCAACGGCCAGACATTCAAAAGACAACTATCGACAGGATATCAGCCGACAAGACGTTCGATTTGTGCAAACAAAGTGTTTTTGCGACATTTGCCAAGACCATGGCGATCATACAACAAAAGATTGCCCATTTAATATGAAAAATGGCAAAGCAGCTTGGTGCACTATCTGCGAAACAAAGAATCACGCCACGGCCGACTTCCATCTAAACCTAAAAAATCAACAGAACTATCACGAAGTCTACCAGACTAATGCAGTCGCACAGAACAATGAACAACGAAACAATGCACAAAATGACCAGAATAATCAAAGATACGAAGGTCATCAATACGAACGCCGCTTCGACAACCGGACGTGGAGGATATGGAAGTCGAGGTCGATTCTCCGGGAATCAAGACAACCAACCACGTCGGCCCATCCAATGTTTCACATGTTACCAAGAAGGACACCGATATGCAGACTGTCCATACAAGGACAGGACTGACATAAAATTATGTACTAGTTGTGGAGTAGGGGATTACTCATTAGAGGATTGCCCTACTATGCTTGAAAAAATAAATAAGAAGAAAAATGTTAATGTCTTGTCGTGTGTGCAAAAACATAATATAATTAATACAAAGAATTTGCATATAGTAACTCGACAAGGGACAAAAATTGGGAATGATAACCCACGAATAAGCAAAATAAAAGAAAAAAATGTTTATCCTAACCCAGTTAAAGAAAAAAATATATATAAAAATGCAACAAATGTATTTAAAGAATTTGCCCAACAAGAAGAAGTTGATGACAACCGACATAACACATTAAAAGAATTAATACACTTCATACAAAAAGATAAAACAGTATCTCAATTCATCGACTTACTATATAAAATAAAACACAACAACAACACCGAAAAACAAACAAAGAGTATTTGTAGTCTAAACCAAAAAGATAAAAGTGATGTCGACCCACTTGTCGACCTGGAAATTGAAGGATACCATGTCCGACAAGTCGTGCTCGATTTCGGATCACAGGTAAATATTATGACTCGAGACACATGGGAACAGTTAGGCAGACCTCGATTATACGAGTCAGGCATATACCTGAAACTAGCCGACCAAGGCCTAATTGAACCTATTGGAGTTTGGAAAAATGTTGACACAACGATAAAAGGAATATCGACCAAAGTCGACTTTGAAATTATTGACCCTAAGGAAGGATCCAACTCCTTCCCAGTGTTAGTAGGTCGACCTTGGGGGAGAAAAATGAAACCCTCGATATCCTTAGACAAAGAAAGAATAAAATTAAAAGGGAATGGAAAAAAAGTCATTGTACCTATTCATCCATCCCAAGGAGAACCTTGGATAGAGCCAATTGATGAAGAAGTTGACATCCGACAACTATATCAGATACAGAATAATGAAGATTACACAGAACCTAATATATATGTTGAACTTTACTTAGGCAATCAAGACTCAGTAGGATACAATTCAGATGGACAACTATATGATTGGGAGGTTGAAAACTATGAAACAAAAGCAAGAGGATACTGGACCATTCAAAAAGTACAGAAGAAACCAGTCAAACAATGCTTTGTGGTGTCCATCATTCCAAAAATATTTGAGAAGAAAACTAGGGAATATCCTACCTTGAAACCAACAAATATAAATATCACAAAAATCCCAAGATATAAAGAAAGAGAATCACCAGTTATGCACGTAGAGCAAGTATCTAGGAACATTGGTGAACATGGTCGACTACAAAGCTTAGTGGAAACTTTTATAGGACAAGATGCTAGATGGTGGGATACCCATCAGTCAAGACTGCAGACATGGACAACAACTTCGACTTATTTTGTAGAAAGATTTGGAGGGAAGAAGTTAACCAACCAGGCTCAGATACCTATGTTTACCAAAGGACAAGATCCAGAAAACCACATAAAAACATGTGAAAAAGAATGGAGAAGACTTGGATATAAAGATGAACATACATGGCCACACCTATTCCCACCAACACTCTTCGACTTACCAAACAAATGGTACAAAATGGAAGAAGCTCGAGGTGAAACATTCCTATGGCATGAACTCAAAGAGAATTTTATCAAAGATTTCAACTTTGTACTCCAAAATGAGAAATTGGTCGAAGCAGCAAAACAGATCAAAGCATTTGTACAACCGACAGAAAACAAAACCCTAAAACATGACCAACCAACAACAAAATGCAATAATATACAAACCGAGACAAATCCACAGTCAACAAGACTACAAATGGAAAATGAAAATTCACAAGGGAAAATCTTTAGATGGAAATCAAACCATGCCAAAACAACAAAACCAATTCGCACAGTACTCAAAATTGAGACAACCGACAAGGAAGACATCGACCGAATGATTGCAACAGACTTTCCTGCTATATTTTCACAATTTAAAGAAGGGAGTCGACTAATCAATGAGATAAAAGCCCCTGAATGGTTAGAGGCTAAAGTGAAAATCAAAGAAGTCGACATATCAAATGATGATCGACCAAAAATAGCAAAAATTGGAGACTACTGGACTGAAGCATAGACAACAAAGATAGTAAACCTACTGGAAGAATTTCAGGATGTATTTGCTAGAGACTATAAGGATCTCAAAGGTATAGTACATGAAATGGGTGAAATGAAGATCGACATTAAACCTGATGTTCGACCTGTAAAGAAAAGACCATATAAACTAGCTCATAAATACAAAGAGATAGTCAAGAAAGAGATTGATAACATGCTTGCAGCAAGAATTATCTACCCTATTGACCAATCAGAATGGGCAAGTCCAATGGTGGTTCAACCAAAGAAACATGATCGAACCAAGCTAAGGATTTGTGTCGACTTTAGAGAACTCAATAAAATTACATTAACAGACCCATTTCCAACTCCTTATGCAGATGAAATCTTAAATGAAGTCGCAGGACATGAATGCTACTCATTTACAGATGGATTCTCAGGTTATAATCAAGTACCAATAGCTAAAGAAGATAGAAAAAGACAACATTCGTATGTGAATTTGGCTCATTTGCTTACAGGGTCATGCCTTTTGGACTTAAAAATGCACCTGCAGTCTTTTCAAGGATTGTGGTTAAAACATTTCAGGAGTACATTTACAAAACAATGGCAGTATATTTCGACGATTGGACAATATACTCTACACTGAAAGACCATTGTAAATGGCTAAGGCTTATGTTGGAACCAGTGTTACAAACATCGCCGATATATCGGCAACATTGAGATATATCGCGATGTCAACTCACTGGCAATATATTGGCAACATATCGCCCCGATATTTTCCCCAATTTTTTGGCGATTTTTTCCCGATTTGATCGCGATATTTGTCGATTTTATCGCGATATTTGCCGATTTTATGGCGATATTTGGCGATTTTTTCGAATATATAGTAATTTTTTGAATTTTTGTATTTTTTAATATTTTTGTAGTTTTTATTTTGCCGATATATTGCCGATGTTTGCCGACATTTTCGCCGATAATTTCTTTTTGGACCCTCGACGATATATTCGCCAACACGATATTTGTAACATTGGTCGGAACGATGTCGACAAATCCAATTATCTTTGAACATCAAGAAGTGTATATTTCTGACCCCCATAGGGATATTGTTAGGACACATTATCTGTAAAGAAGGTATTAAAGTCGACTTTGCAAAAATAAAAATCATCCTCGACTTAAAACCACCGATGAATCCAAAACAAGTCAGGGTACTACTTGGTCATACAGGATATTATAGAAAATTCATAAGACACTATTCAGATATGACATACCCACTGGAAGAACTGCTAAGAGAGGATCAGGAGTTTGAATGGACAGAGGAGTGCAACATATCATTTGAAAAACTAAAAAGAAAGCTAGTCGAAGCACCCATCCTAAGTTTTCCAAACTGGTCGACCAAATTCCATGTACACATCGACGCATCAAGCCTAGCAATAGGCGCAATCCTAACTCAACCAGGAGATGATGGAATGGACTACCCTATACTTTACAGTAGCAGAAAACTAAATAAAGCTGAAAGAAACTATTCGACAACAGAAAGAGAAGCATTAGGAATGGTCTTTGCACTACAAAAATATCGACACTACCTACTAGCTAATCCATTTATTTTTTACACCGACCACCAAGCACTAAAATACCTCGTAAATAAGCCTCTACACCATGGAAAAATTTGTCAATGGCTACTTCTATTCCAAGAATTCGAATTCGAAGTTGTCGTCAGACCATGTAAGTTAAATGTCGGTCTCGACCATCTATCCAGAATCGACACAGGAGAGGAACCGACAGGAGTCGAAGATGACTTACCGGATGCACATCTATTTCGTATAGAAGCAGTCCCAGCAGAATTGGAGGAAATAGCACAGTTCTTAGAAAACGGGAAAGCACCAGAAGGCATGAATACGAAGAAGAAACAGATCTTAGCCATGGAAGCTGCACCTTATAGCCTCATAAATGGATTGCTATATAAAATGGGTTTAGATGACATCCTCAAAAGGTGTGTACTGAAACATGAAAGAAATAATATTATGCATGAAACACATTACGGACCTGTCGGAGGACATTTCCAAGCAGACACAACTGCAAAGAAAATCCAACAATCAGGGTTGTGGTGGCCGACACTTTACAAAGACTACAAAAATTTTGTAAGCCAATGTGATAGATGTCAACGACTGGGTCAACCCCTGCCTAGTACAGAAATGCCCTTGATATCAGTAAACCCAAGTTTGACATTTGAAATTTGGGCTATCGACTTCATAGGACCATTTTCCATACCAGCAAAAAGAACAGGTGCAAGGTACATAATAACTACAGTTGAGTACGTAACCAAATGGGCAGAAGCAGAACCAATTGACACATGTTCTAGCAAGGGAACGCACTTCATTAAAAAAACTATTAAAACATTAACAGATCAGTTTCAAATCGACCACCATCAGAGTACAGCTTACCACCCTCAGTCGAATGGAGCAATTGAAGCATTTAACAAAACATTAACAAAAGGATTAACAAAAATATGTAACATCGACAAGGACGATTGGGATGAAAAGATACCTGCACTACTATGGGAATACAGAACAACATACAAGTGTTCAATTGACCAAACACCGTTTCGACTATTTTATGAACAAGAAGCAGTAGTTCCACTACACTTTCGACAATAGACACCTATTATCGCAGAGATTTTACATGTCGATGTCGAACAAGGAAGAAAGGACCGACTACTGCACCTAAGTAAACTAGAAGAACATTGACTAATCGCAACACAACATCAGAAAATTCAGAAACAACAACAAAAGGCATGGCACGATCGAAACATCAAAAACAAAAACTTGTCGGTGGGAGACCTTGCCTTACTATACAATAGTCAGGTAAAAAGAAAACCCAAAAAGCTACATACATAATGGATGGGAGCCTATGTTGTCGAAGAGATACATGCCAATGGATCAGTCCGACTAAGGACGTTATAAGGCATAATATTTGAGAAACTTGTTAACGGTGCCTGACTAAAACGGTACAGAAACTAAACCAGTTTGGAAAAAAATAAAAATAACGACCATAACGATTAAACAAAAGCTATAAAAATCTGAAAATCCAAAAAACAAAATAGGATCGAAATACATAAAGAAGTATGACAGGAAATCACCACTATGACAACTGACATCACGCCCATCGACATAACACCATCGACCATTTTCATGATCGACATCGACCAACGACCTCGACAGTCCCATCGCACATTCATGACTACGAGCGCCAAAACCAAATCACCATTAACACAAACTCAAGTGTTCATGCTGAACCATCACGTCCGCCATTAATACACCCATCGACAAAAATGTCAAACGCATCAACTATAAATAGTGAACCGCCAAAGGATCATCTACCGCATTTCAAACAGAGAGAGCAACGCAGCAACTAAACGACTGAAAGCCAAGAATACTGAAGTAAAATCGACCAGCAGACCAACAAGATGGCACCAAAACAAACCAGAGCTGCAGCCAAGGCCAAAGAACTACAGACTGCAGAGACACCATTAGTAAGGAGATTAAAGAACATCAAGAATGCTAAGGTCCAGGAGAGCTCATGGACAAAATTATGGGCTGAGATAAAAGAATGGGCTTATGTCAACAAAAAGCCTATCGCAATTGCAGAGAAAATCAACCACAGTACCATTGTAAACTACATCAACGCGCCACTCATGGCCAGTTTTGGAGGCACAAAGGAAACGACAATGAAATTTATCATAAGTCGATACCACAACGACAAATTTTACTTTGACAGACCGGTCGACATCTCTGGGGAAGTAATCTAGAAACTGACAGGTCTATCAAACCAAGGTGAACCAATACCAGTCAGTATAAAAGAAGGACTGGTCGAGGAACTAACAAGATTAGCATCAGGCAAAAACTCCAAAGGGCTAATGATTAGCCAAATACAAGTTCGAACGGCGCAAATAGTGGCCAAAATCGTAGCCACTGCACTTACACCAACAGGTTGAGGAAGCAACCTCAAACTGGATATGTTGGAGGAAGTGGATACCATTACTGACACAAGAAAAATATACAGATGGGCTGAGTATGTCGTCGACAAGCTCAAAGGCATCTATGAAAAATGCCAGGAGTTGGGGGGATTATAAGGTTCCCATCCCTCATGATATGGATAGTTTGTACTCCTTGTGCCCTGTTAGGGACAAATAATTTCAAGAACTGACAAAATTCCATATGTGGAGATTCAAACCATTCTCCCAAAATGGAACAATGAAGGAACTAGCGAAAGGAAAAGTGTTGTTAGAAAACTGGTTCCAACAGCTCAAAGTCCACACGACCAGATGGAGGGTTCCCTAGAACATCCGACGAAGTCTGCCCAAAAATGCCCATATCTAGTTAGAACTCGACCATACCGCGGTGTGGTACATGCAGGGTGCCAAGACAAAGGCCAAGACTCTCGACTACTACCTGACAGTCAAAGAGATTTTTCAAGAGCTAGATCGACAGCCGGGTACAAAACTGTCGATACTAGCAAGAGCAAAAGAGATAGACCTATCGGTAGAAGAGCCGCTGACGGACCAGGAAAAAGACGAAGATTATGAGCTCAGCTTATACATCAGCATGTTTGTGTCGAAGGAGACACCGGTCGAAAGCACTGGTCGACTGCAAATCGTAATCAAACCACCGACAGCACAAAGGGAAGAGACACAATTAGAACAGTAGGTAACCAATCCGGCTGAAGAAAGCATCGTCTCGACTCAAGACCCAAGAGGAGACATAGATACTGAAAACCCAGAGTACGCTATCACCAAGGAAAATATACGCAAATTGCCGAAGGAGATAGCAGCATCAAGAAAAAGAAAAAGAAATCAAGAATAGGAACAGGGGAAGGGTAAGCGCAAGCTTATCATTGCAAAGTCCTCAGAAGACAAGGAAGAACTAGTAGCTACGGCATGCAACATTATAGAGGATGCCGCAGCAACCAAAGCTCCGGTGGAAACCCAGTTCCAGAAATTTGTTGAAGCAGGGGCACAACAAGGTCGGTCGAAGAAGGCAAAAAGCACAAATACTTCGACAGTCGAAAATGTTGTGGATCTCGTATCTACACCTCCACCCCCGTCCCCGACCAAAATAACACAAGAGCTAATTCCAGAACCTCCTTCCATAATCCCACTCGACATATGCAGCAATGCTATGCCGAAAACCTTGAAGGAAAGGTTCAACCGAGACAGAGACCTCCAGGCATATATTGAAAAACTGTCGGAGCTACTCACCACGGTACAAAAGCTCTCCACCAAATGCCCTCTATTCGAAGTTCGCGGGTCTAGACTACCTGCTCCTCAACATGGCCAAGTACCCCAGAGGCCGAGGACTGTGGCAGTCATAAGCTCAACGTTTCAAAGAAACCCTGACAAAGAAGCTGCCGTTGTCGCAAGTCGGACTACATCTATCATCCCGACCATCCCCGAACCCCACCCACCAGCCTCTGAACCAACAGGAGATGAGGAAGGAGAAAACATGGAGGAAATAAATCGAGAAATCAACCAACTATTATCCGACCTTCAGGAAGATTCACCCCCTCATATCAACGACCCGTCACCCGACCATACCTCCACCAACCCAATCACACCTGACCATTCACCATCACCATCACCACCACCCCCAACCCAGAACCTGTACTCAAACCAACTGCACCAGAACCACCTCCACCGAAACCATTAGCGCCAACCGCATCCATGTTTGAACCCTCTGTATCCAACCAACCAAATGCACAACCAGCTGCAGCAGTCATCCAACCGACCCAACCAGAAGTACCATCAACCATTGCTAGCTAGCAACTAGACAATCCAATTTTGAGTCTTGCAGGTACACAGGTGCCAAGCAAGCAGAGCAGCAAAAGCACAAAAAGAAGAAAGACAAAAAAAAGAAGGACCATCAAGGACAGACGACAATGGTCCATATCAGTCAACTTGGGTCGACCACTACAATCGATATAACCAAGCTGAGGGATGGAGAATTAGGGAAACTTTTGGAAACACTAGCAATCGAAGCAAAGACAAGGAGCCAGAATAGACGTAAGGAGCTCGACAATAATGAAAAAGAACAAGTTGAGTTCCTTAACAAATGCAGAAATCTTGTGCAATCTATGCTACCAGGAACGACAGAGGCCGACACCGACAAGCCGCTAGTAAAAGCTTATCAGCTGTTTGAGAGCATGGTGTCGATGCTACAGGCATAGATGCAGGACACAAGACAGGAGCAGAAAGAAGAAACAGCTCGACTGTTGATGCAGCAGCATACATGTTTTTCAGAAGCATACAAGGTACTGCAAGATCACATGGAGGAGTCAGTCATTACTGAAAAAGTACTACGAGACTGGTCTGCTTATTATGGGAAAGTCTATCAGCAAACTCGGCAAACCCGACAAGAAATCCAAGCGCTGGAGAAGAGAAAAAGCACAAAGGAAGCACTTAGAAGCACAATTGAAAATCAAATAGTGCTCGAAACAGCCAAATTACAGAAGCAAAAGCAACAAGCACATCAGTGGGTGCAGCAAGCAATTCCAAGTTTAGAAAAATTAGACATCATCTGCCCGCAGATGAAACGACTTTTTGAAACAGCAGAGGAAAAGGACCAGTTTATGGGTCCCGACATGGAAAGAATAGCAGAACTTTCCATTCAAGAAAAAATGTGGATATTATCAAGTCTAACTACATTAACCATCGACATCCAAAAAGTGCTGCAAAGTTGGACGAAATTCCAACATCAGCTGGTAGTAACAGTTGAAGCAATTGTCGAAGTCTGTGTACAGAAGAGACCAACCATCAGACTTCACATCCCATGAAGATCTAACACAGAAATAACTACTTAGAACAGGCAAAGAAATTTTGGTACCTCCCTGTTTCTTCGGGACGAAGAAACGTTTTGTTCATGGGGGAGATGTTGGAGGAGCAAGTCAGTAAAGCCGACTAGAACTATAGTCGACTAAGTCGAACAACCGACTAATTAGAGATTAGGTCGGTCACATAAGGTTGTGTCGGTTGACCGAACCGACAGGTAGTTATTTGTAACTGTTTTGTAATTCATATATATTAGGTTGTTGAGCCAGATGAGAACTCGATTCAGTTCTTTGTATTGTATGGACCCTTTCGTTATAATATAATCTGTTATTCTTCCTACTTGTTCTTGTCTCTTGTTGCTACTATGCATGTATGCTTTTAATGTGTATTATTGGTAACCCTATGTGATCTGTGAGATTACAACAGCCCCAGAGAGAGAGAGGCCATTTTTTTAACTAGAACGAGTGTTATTCAACAGTGGTGGTCATGGTCTATCCCTTTGGTCCTCCTTTAGGAATACTATGGCTTAAAGGCATTGTTGACTGTCCTTTGTTGGGGTTTTTAATCCTGGGGTTGGTGTCCAGGGATCCTAGGGGTTGATCACTAGGTCACATGACCCCACACCTTGTTTCCTTGCACAAGTGGACTTTGCTTCAGTTACGAGACCTTGGTCTCCCTACACAACCACCTCAGACACCTTGTTGGCCATTCAGCTGACTAGTGCTCTCTCTCCTTGGGCTCCTTCCTTAGAGGACTTCATCCTTACTCCCAGGTCGTACTACTCCTTAGAGGGATTTTTTTCATTTTCAGGATTAGATGGGGCATGACACCCTCCCTCCAGCTCAGTTCGGCCTTTCATTCGGAGTGATTCGCTTATTTTTAGCAGTTTTAGGCATCTGGGGAAAAATACCCTAGGTAGTATACTTTAAGCCTACTTTAGGCCATTTTTGAATTATTTTATATTATTTTATGTTAAAATTTTAAGTTGACATTTTATAGTTTCATATTGAAATTTTAAAGGCATGTCGACCTGGATATTTTTGTAAAGTGAGTGTGAGAGGCTATAAATAAACCTCTCCTCACTTCATTTGAAGATAAGACAAGTGGGATAAAACATTATGTTGCTTTTTTACCCTTCTTAGGGCTCTTGGAGTGATGCGCACCTCTTGAGGAGACTTATTTTTCTTGTTTAAAGGCAATCTCTTGAAGTATCTTTGGTTCTTGCTCTTTGCTAAGGTGATGCTAGAATTGTTAGCTTAACACATGCACAAGGAGGTATCTATTCTATTGTCTTGATTTCTCTTTGTTAAATGTTGATGGATGATGCTTGTTTTGTTGATTTTTTTACCTAGGAAGTGTTTGTTCACTCATGCCCTAAGGTGGACAAGAACACTTTAAATGTGGTCCCTATTCAAATTAAAAAGGTGAGAATGACTTTATGATAAAGTGACATTTTAATAAATGTTTGAGTTTATATTTTAATTATGAGCATTAATGAGGGTGAGTATTAGATTCTCATTATTAATTAAAAAATGATTTTTTAATGAGGAAATGAGATGGACCCTAGATCTCATTTAGTTGGCTTTTAATCTAAGCCATTGATCTCAAGGAGGAAGTTACTCAAACAAAAAGGGCTTGGGAAAGGCAAAGAGAGATCATTGTTCACTTTCAAGATAGAATTTTGAGAGAGAAAGAGCAAGAGAAAAACCAGAGAGAAGAAACCCTTGCACAAATTTTCAAAACCAGGAAGAAAAGGAAGGGCACGAATTTCAAGGCATCTATGCCCGTAGAATGGCACAAATCCCAATGCAGTCATACAACATTTAATGCAGCAGACTATACAACATTTAATGCAGGTCGTACAACACGAGTTTCGAGGTGAGAGAAGGCACAATTTTTGAGGCAGAAATTAAACATCCATGCAGCACGATTTTCAAGGCAGGTACAACATTTATTGTTGTCAGTACAACTGACTGTACAACACAAATTTCAAGGTAGCATGTGCACAAAAATCGAGGCGTTCGTACAGTCACACGTGTGGTAGATTTATTGGGTTCCATATAGCAGGTTGTCAATGTGTTTTTTGGCACGTTTTTCGAGATGGGAAAAGAGATAAGTATTGTTGTATTTCGTTGAATTAATTGTCTCTGAATAAATAATAAAATATCTCTGAAAACAGGTTTTCCCTTTGGGTTTTTCTTGGGTCAATTTGGCAAAAAATCAGAGCATTTAATTTTTATGTGTGTGGCCGAATTTAAATTTATGAGTAAGAATTTAGGGCTGCCATAATTTCTAGAATTCAAAATGAAGAAAGAAATCTCATGCATTTAATGTTTTCAGTTAAAATTTTTAAATTTTGATGCACATGCTAATGTTGGGGTTTGGGCATTAAACCATGATGAACTGAAACTGAAACCGGGTTGGGGTTCTTGAAAAATTTCATGTTTATGGCTGAATGGTATCCATTAGTGTTGTATTTTGTCTAAACTAGGTCATTTTCAGCCTTTTGTCACCATAGTATTGTGAAGGACATCCTCTAGAAGGAGTCTTTAGAAGCTTGGGCCTTAGGTCTCTGAGTTTTGCCCTAGCTAGGATTCCTTTAACGAACCCTTGTGGCTGTTGGAGAAGGCCCTCGCTTGCCAAAGTTTGGAAAGACCTCTTAAGAGGAAGGTTGGTCACCTTCCTTGATGCCCTAGGGTTAGGGTAAAACCTTAAAACCCTTGGCTTTATTCTCATACAATTTTTCTTCAAATCTTTTGCATTTGCATGTGTAAATTTGCATTTTCATGGTAGGATTAGGGTTAGAAGTAGGTCTGCAATTTTATGTGAAAAACCCTAGAAAATCAAAAAATTATTTTTTTTCATTTTTCTGGCCTTCGTAAAATTTCGGACCTATCTCCTACAATTTCTCCCTACCCTATTTGTCCCTAGAAAACCTAGGGAGAAATTTTAGGAAGGCATACAAATATAAAAAATTCTAAAAAGCCCTAAAATCGGCCCTAATCCCAAAAACAGTCCCTAGAACTAAACCCTAGAAGCCCTAGGGCTACTTCCTAAACCCTAACCTACCCTTATTCCTCCCTTCTAATCCTCACTGTCCTCCTTTCCCACCTCCGCCTGCTACTCTAGGTCTGCTACAGACCTTGGCCACTCCTTTTCCCCCTTTATTCCTCCACAACCTACCCGAAAGAGGTGTTGGGCACCTCTCTAAGGCCTGCTGCCTGTCTCAGCCACAAGCTTTCATTAACAACTTTTCAAAGGCTGTAAGAGCACTAAGGCTTCCCCCTTACAACTATACTTAGGCCTGCAAATCTTTATTAGACCACATTTCCATCTCATTACAGCTTTGGCACCTAAAAAGGACAACAAAAACACGTCCGATTTTGGTCCAAAGTTAGCTAATTAAGGTCTAGATCTGCTTTAAATGAAATATAATAAGAAAGGGTTGATATTGGCAATGTTTGTACATGTATATCAGATCTGTTGGTTTGCTGAGATTGTGAGTAAATGCTTACTGCTGTCAGAGAAAAGAAATTATAGTATACCTTGCACATGCTTCAGATTGTGATTCCCCGTGCTAGATATGAAACTAACTTGATATGACCATCGATTGAACACTAATTATTGTCATTTG